>CAWLCU010000437.1:12500-27232 GCA_963855975.1 Andrena chrysosceles
GTTGTCGTTGTCGTTGTCGTTGTCGTTGTCGTTGTCGTTGTCGTTGTCGTTGTCGTTGTCGTTGTCGTTGTCGTTGTCGTTGTCGTTGTCGTTGTCGTTGTCGTTGTCGTTGTCGTTGTCGTTGTCGTTGTCGTTGTCGTTGTCGTTGTCGTTGTCGTTGTCGTTGTCGTTGTCGTTGTCGTTGTCGTTGTCGTTGTCGTTGTCGTTGTCGTTGTCGTTGTCGTTGTCGTTGTCGTTGTCGTTGTCGTTGTCGTTGTCGTTGTCGTTGTCGTTGTCGTTGTCGTTGTCGTTGTCGTTGTCGTTGTCGTTGTCGTTGTCGTTGTCGTTGTCGTTGTCGTTGTCGTTGTCGTTGTCGTTGTCGTTGTCGTTGTCGTTGTCGTTGTCGTTGTCGTTGTCGTTGTCGTTGTCGTTGTCGTTGTCGTTGTCGTTGTCGTTGTCGTTGTCGTTGTCGTTGTCGTTGTCGTTGTCGTTGTCGTTGTCGTTGTCGTTGTCGTTGTCGTTGTCGTTGTCGTTGTCGTTGTCGTTGTCGTTGTCGTTGTCGTTGTCGTTGTCGTTGTCGTTGTCGTTGTCGTTGTCGTTGTCGTTGTCGTTGTCGTTGTCGTTGTCGTTGTCGTTGTCGTTGTCGTTGTCGTTGTCGTTGTCGTTGTCGTTGTCGTTGTCGTTGTCGTTGTCGTTGTCGTTGTCGTTGTCGTTGTCGTTGTCGTTGTCGTTGTCGTTGTCGTTGTCGTTGTCGTTGTCGTTGTCGTTGTCGTTGTCGTTGTCGTTGTCGTTGTCGTTGTCGTTGTCGTTGTCGTTGTCGTTGTCGTTGTCGTTGTCGTTGTCGTTGTCGTTGTCGTTGTCGTTGTCGTTGTCGTTGTCGTTGTCGTTGTCGTTGTCGTTGTCGTTGTCGTTGTCGTTGTCGTTGTCGTTGTCGTTGTCGTTGTCGTTGTCGTTGTCGTTGTCGTTGTCGTTGCCGTTGTCGTTGTCGTTGTCGTTGTCGTTGTCGTTGTCGTTGTCGTTGCCGTTGTCGTTGTCGTTGCCGTTGCCGTTGCCGTTGCCGTTGCCGTTGCCGTTGCCGTTGCCGTTGCCGTTGCCGTTGCCGTTGCCGTTGCCGTTGCCGTTGCCGTTGCCGTTGCCGTTGCCGTTGCCGTTGCCGTTGCCGTTGCCGTTGCCGTTGCCGTTGCCGTTGCCGTTGCCGTTGCCGTTGCCGTTGCCGTTGCCGTTGCCGTTGCCGTTGCCGTTGCCGTTGCCGTTGCCGTTGCCGTTGCCGTTGCCGTTGCCGTTGCCGTTGCCGTTGCCGTTGCCGTTGCCGTTGCCGTTGCCGTTGCCGTTGCCGTTGCCGTTGCCGTTGCCGTTGCCGTTGCCGTTGCCGTTGCCGTTGCCGTTGCCGTTGCCGTTGCCGTTGCCGTTGCCGTTGCCGTTGCCGTTGCCGTTGCCGTTGCCGTTGCCGTTGCCGTTGTCGTTGCCGTTGCCGTTGCCGTTGCCGTTGCCGTTGTCGTTGCCGTTGTCGTTGTCGTTGCCGTTGCCGTTGCCGTTGCCGTTGCCGTTGCCGTTGTCGTTGTCGTTGTCGTTGTCGTTGTCGTTGTCGTTGTCGTTGTCGTTGTCGTTGTCGTTGTCGTTGTCGTTGTCGTTGTCGTTGTCGTTGTCGTTGTCGTTGTCGTTGTCGTTGTCGTTGTCGTTGTCGTTGTCGTTGTCGTTGTCGTTGTCGTTGTCGTTGTCGTTGTCGTTGTCGTTGTCGTTGTCGTTGTCGTTGTCGTTGTCGTTGTCGTTGTCGTTGTCGTTGTCGTTGTCGTTGTCGTTGTCGTTGTCGTTGTCGTTGTCGTTGTCGTTGTCGTTGTCGTTGTCGTTGTCGTTGTCGTTGTCGTTGTCGTTGTCGTTGTCGTTGTCGTTGTCGTTGTCGTTGTCGTTGTCGTTGTCGTTGTCGTTGTCGTTGTCGTTGTCGTTGTCGTTGTCGTTGTCGTTGTCGTTGTCGTTGTCGTTGTCGTTGTCGTTGTCGTTGTCGTTGTCGTTGTCGTTGTCGTTGTCGTTGTCGTTGTCGTTGTCGTTGTCGTTGTCGTTGTCGTTGTCGTTGTCGTTGTCGTTGTCGTTGTCGTTGTCGTTGTCGTTGTCGTTGTCGTTGTCGTTGTCGTTGTCGTTGTCGTTGTCGTTGTCGTTGTCGTTGTCGTTGTCGTTGTCGTTGTCGTTGTCGTTGTCGTTGTCGTTGTCGTTGTCGTTGTCGTTGTCGTTGTCGTTGTCGTTGTCGTTGTCGTTGTCGTTGTCGTTGTCGTTGTCGTTGTCGTTGTCGTTGTCGTTGTCGTTGTCGTTGTCGTTGTCGTTGTCGTTGTCGTTGTCGTTGTCGTTGTCGTTGTCGTTGTCGTTGTCGTTGTCGTTGTCGTTGTCGTTGTCGTTGTCGTTGTCGTTGTCGTTGTCGTTGTCGTTGTCGTTGTCGTTGTCGTTGTCGTTGTCGTTGTCGTTGTCGTTGTCGTTGTCGTTGTCGTTGTCGTTGTCGTTGTCGTTGTCGTTGTCGTTGTCGTTGTCGTTGTCGTTGTCGTTGTCGTTGTCGTTGTCGTTGTCGTTGTCGTTGTCGTTGTCGTTGTCGTTGTCGTTGTCGTTGTCGTTGTCGTTGTCGTTGTCGTTGTCGTTGTCGTTGTCGTTGTCGTTGTCGTTGTCGTTGTCGTTGTCGTTGTCGTTGCCGTTGCCGTTGCCGTTGCCGTTGCCGTTGCCGTTGCCGTTGCCGTTGCCGTTGCCGTTGCCGTTGCCGTTGCCGTTGCCGTTGCCGTTGCCGTTGCCGTTGCCGTTGCCGTTGCCGTTGCCGTTGCCGTTGCCGTTGCCGTTGCCGTTGCCGTTGCCGTTGCCGTTGCCGTTGCCGTTGCCGTTGCCGTTGCCGTTGCCGTTGCCGTTGCCGTTGCCGTTGCCGTTGTCGTTGTCGTTGTCGTTGTCGTTGTCGTTGTCGTTGTCGTTGTCGTTGTCGTTGTCGTTGTCGTTGTCGTTGTCGTTGTCGTTGTCGTTGTCGTTGTCGTTGTCGTTGTCGTTGTCGTTGTCGTTGTCGTTGTCGTTGTCGTTGTCGTTGTCGTTGTCGTTGTCGTTGTCGTTGTCGTTGTCGTTGTCGTTGTCGTTGTCGTTGTCGTTGTCGTTGTCGTTGTCGTTGTCGTTGTCGTTGTCGTTGTCGTTGTCGTTGTCGTTGTCGTTGTCGTTGTCGTTGTCGTTGTCGTTGTCGTTGTCGTTGTCGTTGTCGTTGTCGTTGTCGTTGTCGTTGTCGTTGTCGTTGTCGTTGTCGTTGTCGTTGTCGTTGTCGTTGTCGTTGTCGTTGTCGTTGTCGTTGTCGTTGTCGTTGTCGTTGTCGTTGTCGTTGTCGTTGTCGTTGTCGTTGTCGTTGTCGTTGTCGTTGTCGTTGTCGTTGTCGTTGTCGTTGTCGTTGTCGTTGTCGTTGTCGTTGTCGTTGTCGTTGTCGTTGTCGTTGTCGTTGTCGTTGTCGTTGTCGTTGTCGTTGTCGTTGTCGTTGTCGTTGTCGTTGTCGTTGTCGTTGTCGTTGTCGTTGTCGTTGTCGTTGTCGTTGTCGTTGTCGTTGTCGTTGTCGTTGTCGTTGTCGTTGTCGTTGTCGTTGTCGTTGTCGTTGTCGTTGTCGTTGTCGTTGTCGTTGTCGTTGTCGTTGTCGTTGTCGTTGTCGTTGTCGTTGTCGTTGTCGTTGTCGTTGTCGTTGTCGTTGTCGTTGTCGTTGTCGTTGTCGTTGTCGTTGTCGTTGTCGTTGTCGTTGTCGTTGTCGTTGTCGTTGTCGTTGTCGTTGTCGTTGTCGTTGTCGTTGTCGTTGTCGTTGTCGTTGTCGTTGTCGTTGTCGTTGTCGTTGTCGTTGTCGTTGTCGTTGTCGTTGTCGTTGTCGTTGTCGTTGTCGTTGTCGTTGTCGTTGTCGTTGTCGTTGTCGTTGTCGTTGTCGTTGTCGTTGTCGTTGTCGTTGTCGTTGTCGTTGTCGTTGTCGTTGTCGTTGTCGTTGTCGTTGTCGTTGTCGTTGTCGTTGTCGTTGTCGTTGTCGTTGTCGTTGTCGTTGTCGTTGTCGTTGTCGTTGTCGTTGTCGTTGTCGTTGTCGTTGTCGTTGTCGTTGTCGTTGTCGTTGTCGTTGTCGTTGTCGTTGTCGTTGTCGTTGTCGTTGTCGTTGTCGTTGTCGTTGTCGTTGTCGTTGTCGTTGTCGTTGTCGTTGTCGTTGTCGTTGTCGTTGTCGTTGTCGTTGTCGTTGTCGTTGTCGTTGTCGTTGTCGTTGTCGTTGTCGTTGTCGTTGTCGTTGTCGTTGTCGTTGTCGTTGTCGTTGTCGTTGTCGTTGTCGTTGTCGTTGTCGTTGTCGTTGTCGTTGTCGTTGTCGTTGTCGTTGTCGTTGTCGTTGTCGTTGTCGTTGTCGTTGTCGTTGTCGTTGTCGTTGTCGTTGTCGTTGTCGTTGTCGTTGTCGTTGTCGTTGTCGTTGTCGTTGTCGTTGTCGTTGTCGTTGTCGTTGTCGTTGTCGTTGTCGTTGTCGTTGTCGTTGTCGTTGTCGTTGTCGTTGTCGTTGTCGTTGTCGTTGTCGTTGTCGTTGTCGTTGTCGTTGTCGTTGTCGTTGTCGTTGTCGTTGTCGTTGTCGTTGTCGTTGTCGTTGTCGTTGTCGTTGTCGTTGTCGTTGTCGTTGTCGTTGTCGTTGTCGTTGTCGTTGTCGTTGTCGTTGTCGTTGTCGTTGTCGTTGTCGTTGTCGTTGTCGTTGTCGTTGTCGTTGTCGTTGTCGTTGTCGTTGTCGTTGTCGTTGTCGTTGTCGTTGTCGTTGTCGTTGTCGTTGTCGTTGTCGTTGTCGTTGTCGTTGTCGTTGTCGTTGTCGTTGTCGTTGTCGTTGTCGTTGTCGTTGTCGTTGTCGTTGTCGTTGTCGTTGTCGTTGTCGTTGTCGTTGTCGTTGTCGTTGTCGTTGTCGTTGTCGTTGTCGTTGTCGTTGTCGTTGTCGTTGTCGTTGTCGTTGTCGTTGTCGTTGTCGTTGTCGTTGTCGTTGTCGTTGTCGTTGTCGTTGTCGTTGTCGTTGTCGTTGTCGTTGTCGTTGTCGTTGTCGTTGTCGTTGTCGTTGTCGTTGTCGTTGTCGTTGTCGTTGTCGTTGTCGTTGTCGTTGTCGTTGTCGTTGTCGTTGTCGTTGTCGTTGTCGTTGTCGTTGTCGTTGTCGTTGTCGTTGTCGTTGTCGTTGTCGTTGTCGTTGTCGTTGTCGTTGTCGTTGTCGTTGTCGTTGTCGTTGTCGTTGTCGTTGTCGTTGTCGTTGTCGTTGTCGTTGTCGTTGTCGTTGTCGTTGTCGTTGTCGTTGTCGTTGTCGTTGTCGTTGTCGTTGTCGTTGTCGTTGTCGTTGTCGTTGTCGTTGTCGTTGTCGTTGTCGTTGTCGTTGTCGTTGTCGTTGTCGTTGTCGTTGTCGTTGTCGTTGTCGTTGTCGTTGTCGTTGTCGTTGTCGTTGTCGTTGTCGTTGTCGTTGTCGTTGTCGTTGTCGTTGTCGTTGTCGTTGTCGTTGTCGTTGTCGTTGTCGTTGTCGTTGTCGTTGTCGTTGTCGTTGTCGTTGTCGTTGTCGTTGTCGTTGTCGTTGTCGTTGTCGTTGTCGTTGTCGTTGTCGTTGTCGTTGTCGTTGTCGTTGTCGTTGTCGTTGTCGTTGTCGTTGTCGTTGTCGTTGTCGTTGTCGTTGTCGTTGTCGTTGTCGTTGTCGTTGTCGTTGTCGTTGTCGTTGTCGTTGTCGTTGTCGTTGTCGTTGTCGTTGTCGTTGTCGTTGTCGTTGTCGTTGTCGTTGTCGTTGTCGTTGTCGTTGTCGTTGTCGTTGTCGTTGTCGTTGTCGTTGTCGTTGTCGTTGTCGTTGTCGTTGTCGTTGTCGTTGTCGTTGTCGTTGTCGTTGTCGTTGTCGTTGTCGTTGTCGTTGTCGTTGTCGTTGTCGTTGTCGTTGTCGTTGTCGTTGTCGTTGTCGTTGTCGTTGTCGTTGTCGTTGTCGTTGTCGTTGTCGTTGTCGTTGTCGTTGTCGTTGTCGTTGTCGTTGTCGTTGTCGTTGTCGCTGTCGCTGTCGCTGTCGCTGTCGCTGTCGCTGTCGCTGTCGCTGTCGCTGTCGCTGTCGCTGTCGCTGTCGCTGTCGCTGTCGCTGTCGCTGTCGCTGTCGTTGTCGTTGTCGTTGTCGTTGTCGTTGTCGCTGTCGTTGTCGTTGTCGTTGTCGTTGTCGTTGTCGTTGTCGTTGTCGTTGTCGTTGTCGTTGTCGTTGTCGTTGTCGTTGTCGTTGTCGTTGTCGTTGTCGTTGTCGTTGTCGTTGTCGTTGTCGTTGTCGTTGTCGTTGTCGTTGTCGTTGTCGTTGTCGTTGTCGTTGTCGTTGTCGTTGTCGTTGTCGTTGTCGTTGTCGTTGTCGTTGTCGTTGTCGTTGTCGTTGTCGTTGTCGTTGTCGTTGTCGTTGTCGTTGTCGTTGTCGTTGTCGTTGTCGTTGTCGTTGTCGTTGTCGTTGTCGTTGTCGTTGTCGTTGTCGTTGTCGTTGTCGTTGTCGTTGTCGTTGTCGTTGTCGTTGTCGTTGTCGTTGTCGTTGTCGTTGTCGTTGTCGTTGTCGTTGTCGTTGTCGTTGTCGTTGTCGTTGTCGTTGTCGTTGTCGTTGTCGTTGTCGTTGTCGTTGTCGTTGTCGTTGTCGTTGTCGTTGTCGTTGTCGTTGTCGTTGTCGTTGTCGTTGTCGTTGTCGTTGTCGTTGTCGTTGTCGTTGTCGTTGTCGTTGTCGTTGTCGTTGTCGTTGTCGTTGTCGTTGTCGTTGTCGTTGTCGTTGTCGTTGTCGTTGTCGTTGTCGTTGTCGTTGTCGTTGTCGTTGTCGTTGTCGTTGTCGTTGTCGTTGTCGTTGTCGTTGTCGTTGTCGTTGTCGTTGTCGTTGTCGTTGTCGTTGTCGTTGTCGTTGTCGTTGTCGTTGTCGTTGTCGTTGTCGTTGTCGTTGTCGTTGTCGTTGTCGTTGTCGTTGTCGTTGTCGTTGTCGTTGTCGTTGTCGTTGTCGTTGTCGTTGTCGTTGTCGTTGTCGTTGTCGTTGTCGTTGTCGTTGTCGTTGTCGTTGTCGTTGTCGTTGTCGTTGTCGTTGTCGTTGTCGTTGTCGTTGTCGTTGTCGTTGTCGTTGTCGTTGTCGTTGTCGTTGTCGTTGTCGTTGTCGTTGTCGTTGTCGTTGTCGTTGTCGTTGTCGTTGTCGTTGTCGTTGTCGTTGTCGTTGTCGTTGTCGTTGTCGTTGTCGTTGTCGTTGTCGTTGTCGTTGTCGTTGTCGTTGTCGTTGTCGTTGTCGTTGTCGTTGTCGTTGTCGTTGTCGTTGTCGTTGTCGTTGTCGTTGTCGTTGTCGTTGTCGTTGTCGTTGTCGTTGTCGTTGTCGTTGTCGTTGTCGTTGTCGTTGTCGTTGTCGTTGTCGTTGTCGTTGTCGTTGTCGTTGTCGTTGTCGTTGTCGTTGTCGTTGTCGTTGTCGTTGTCGTTGTCGTTGTCGTTGTCGTTGTCGTTGTCGTTGTCGTTGTCGTTGTCGTTGTCGTTGTCGTTGTCGTTGTCGTTGTCGTTGTCGTTGTCGTTGTCGTTGTCGTTGTCGTTGTCGTTGTCGTTGTCGTTGTCGTTGTCGTTGTCGTTGTCGTTGTCGTTGTCGTTGTCGTTGTCGTTGTCGTTGTCGTTGTCGTTGTCGTTGTCGTTGTCGTTGTCGTTGTCGTTGTCGTTGTCGTTGTCGTTGTCGTTGTCGTTGTCGTTGTCGTTGTCGTTGTCGTTGTCGTTGTCGTTGTCGTTGTCGTTGTCGTTGTCGTTGTCGTTGTCGTTGTCGTTGTCGTTGTCGTTGTCGTTGTCGTTGTCGTTGTCGTTGTCGTTGTCGTTGTCGTTGTCGTTGTCGTTGTCGTTGTCGTTGTCGTTGTCGTTGTCGTTGTCGTTGTCGTTGTCGTTGTCGTTGTCGTTGTCGTTGTCGTTGTCGTTGTCGTTGTCGTTGTCGTTGTCGTTGTCGTTGTCGTTGTCGTTGTCGTTGTCGTTGTCGTTGTCGTTGTCGTTGTCGTTGTCGTTGTCGTTGTCGTTGTCGTTGTCGTTGTCGTTGTCGTTGTCGTTGTCGTTGTCGTTGTCGTTGTCGTTGTCGTTGTCGTTGTCGTTGTCGTTGTCGTTGTCGTTGTCGTTGTCGTTGTCGTTGTCGTTGTCGTTGTCGTTGTCGTTGTCGTTGTCGTTGTCGTTGTCGTTGTCGTTGTCGTTGTCGTTGTCGTTGTCGTTGTCGTTGTCGTTGTCGTTGTCGTTGTCGTTGTCGTTGTCGTTGTCGTTGTCGTTGTCGTTGTCGTTGTCGTTGTCGTTGTCGTTGTCGTTGTCGTTGTCGTTGTCGTTGTCGTTGTCGTTGTCGTTGTCGTTGTCGTTGTCGTTGTCGTTGTCGTTGTCGTTGTCGTTGTCGTTGTCGTTGTCGTTGTCGTTGTCGTTGTCGTTGTCGTTGTCGTTGTCGTTGTCGTTGTCGTTGTCGTTGTCGTTGTCGTTGTCGTTGTCGTTGTCGTTGTCGTTGTCGTTGTCGTTGTCGTTGTCGTTGTCGTTGTCGTTGTCGTTGTCGTTGTCGTTGTCGTTGTCGTTGTCGTTGTCGTTGTCGTTGTCGTTGTCGTTGTCGTTGTCGTTGTCGTTGTCGTTGTCGTTGTCGTTGTCGTTGTCGTTGTCGTTGTCGTTGTCGTTGTCGTTGTCGTTGTCGTTGTCGTTGTCGTTGTCGTTGTCGTTGTCGTTGTCGTTGTCGTTGTCGTTGTCGTTGTCGTTGTCGTTGTCGTTGTCGTTGTCGTTGTCGTTGTCGCTGTCGCTGTCGCTGTCGCTGTCGCTGTCGCTGTCGCTGTCGCTGTCGCTGTCGCTGTCGCTGTCGCTGTCGCTGTCGCTGTCGCTGTCGCTGTCGCTGTCGCTGTCGCTGTCGCTGTCGCTGTCGCTGTCGCTGTCGTTGTCGTTGTCGTTGTCGTTGTCGTTGTCGTTGTCGTTGTCGTTGTCGTTGTCGTTGTCGTTGTCGTTGTCGTTGTCGTTGTCGTTGTCGTTGTCGTTGTCGTTGTCGTTGTCGTTGTCGTTGTCGTTGTCGTTGTCGTTGTCGTTGTCGTTGTCGTTGTCGTTGTCGTTGTCGTTGTCGTTGTCGTTGTCGTTGTCGTTGTCGTTGTCGTTGTCGTTGTCGTTGTCGTTGTCGTTGTCGTTGTCGTTGTCGTTGTCGTTGTCGTTGTCGTTGTCGTTGTCGTTGTCGTTGTCGTTGTCGTTGTCGTTGTCGTTGTCGTTGTCGTTGTCGTTGTCGTTGTCGTTGTCGTTGTCGTTGTCGTTGTCGTTGTCGTTGTCGTTGTCGTTGTCGTTGTCGTTGTCGTTGTCGTTGTCGTTGTCGTTGTCGTTGTCGTTGTCGTTGTCGTTGTCGTTGTCGTTGTCGTTGTCGTTGTCGTTGTCGTTGTCGTTGTCGTTGTCGTTGTCGTTGTCGTTGTCGTTGTCGTTGTCGTTGTCGTTGTCGTTGTCGTTGTCGTTGTCGTTGTCGTTGTCGTTGTCGTTGTCGTTGTCGTTGTCGTTGTCGTTGTCGTTGTCGTTGTCGTTGTCGTTGTCGTTGTCGTTGTCGTTGTCGTTGTCGTTGTCGTTGTCGTTGTCGTTGTCGTTGTCGTTGTCGTTGTCGTTGTCGTTGTCGTTGTCGTTGTCGTTGTCGTTGTCGTTGTCGTTGTCGTTGTCGTTGTCGTTGTCGTTGTCGTTGTCGTTGTCGTTGTCGTTGTCGTTGTCGTTGTCGTTGTCGTTGTCGTTGTCGTTGTCGTTGTCGTTGTCGTTGTCGTTGTCGTTGTCGTTGTCGTTGTCGTTGTCGTTGTCGTTGTCGTTGTCGTTGTCGTTGTCGTTGTCGTTGTCGTTGTCGTTGTCGTTGTCGTTGTCGTTGTCGTTGTCGTTGTCGTTGTCGTTGTCGTTGTCGTTGTCGTTGTCGTTGTCGTTGTCGTTGTCGTTGTCGTTGTCGTTGTCGTTGTCGTTGTCGTTGTCGTTGTCGTTGTCGTTGTCGTTGTCGTTGTCGTTGTCGTTGTCGTTGTCGTTGTCGTTGTCGTTGTCGTTGTCGTTGTCGTTGTCGTTGTCGTTGTCGTTGTCGTTGTCGTTGTCGTTGTCGTTGTCGTTGTCGTTGTCGTTGTCGTTGTCGTTGTCGTTGTCGTTGTCGTTGTCGTTGTCGTTGTCGTTGTCGTTGTCGTTGTCGTTGTCGTTGTCGTTGTCGTTGTCGTTGTCGTTGTCGTTGTCGTTGTCGTTGTCGTTGTCGTTGTCGTTGTCGTTGTCGTTGTCGTTGTCGTTGTCGTTGTCGTTGTCGTTGTCGTTGTCGTTGTCGTTGTCGTTGTCGTTGTCGTTGTCGTTGTCGTTGTCGTTGTCGTTGTCGTTGTCGTTGTCGTTGTCGTTGTCGTTGTCGTTGTCGTTGTCGTTGTCGTTGTCGTTGTCGTTGTCGTTGTCGTTGTCGTTGTCGTTGTCGTTGTCGTTGTCGTTGTCGTTGTCGTTGTCGTTGTCGTTGTCGTTGTCGTTGTCGTTGTCGTTGTCGTTGTCGTTGTCGTTGTCGTTGTCGTTGTCGTTGTCGTTGTCGTTGTCGTTGTCGTTGTCGTTGTCGTTGTCGTTGTCGTTGTCGTTGTCGTTGTCGTTGTCGTTGTCGTTGTCGTTGTCGTTGTCGTTGTCGTTGTCGTTGTCGTTGTCGTTGTCGTTGTCGTTGTCGTTGTCGTTGTCGTTGTCGTTGTCGTTGTCGTTGTCGTTGTCGTTGTCGTTGTCGCTGTCGCTGTCGCTGTCGCTGTCGCTGTCGCTGTCGCTGTCGCTGTCGCTGTCGCTGTCGCTGTCGCTGTCGCTGTCGCTGTCGCTGTCGCTGTCGCTGTCGCTGTCGCTGTCGCTGTCGCTGTCGTTGTCGTTGTCGTTGTCGTTGTCGCTGTCGCTGTCGCTGTCGCTGTCGTTGTCGTTGTCGTTGTCGTTGTCGTTGTCGTTGTCGTTGTCGTTGTCGTTGTCGTTGTCGTTGTCGTTGTCGTTGTCGTTGTCGTTGTCGTTGTCGTTGTCGTTGTCGTTGTCGTTGTCGTTGTCGTTGTCGTTGTCGTTGTCGTTGTCGTTGTCGTTGTCGTTGTCGTTGTCGTTGTCGTTGTCGTTGTCGTTGTCGTTGTCGTTGTCGTTGTCGTTGTCGTTGTCGTTGTCGTTGTCGTTGTCGTTGTCGTTGTCGTTGTCGTTGTCGTTGTCGTTGTCGTTGTCGTTGTCGTTGTCGTTGTCGTTGTCGTTGTCGTTGTCGTTGTCGTTGTCGTTGTCGTTGTCGTTGTCGTTGTCGTTGTCGTTGTCGTTGTCGTTGTCGTTGTCGTTGTCGTTGTCGTTGTCGTTGTCGTTGTCGTTGTCGTTGTCGTTGTCGTTGTCGTTGTCGTTGTCGTTGTCGTTGTCGTTGTCGTTGTCGTTGTCGTTGTCGTTGTCGTTGTCGTTGTCGTTGTCGTTGTCGTTGTCGTTGTCGTTGTCGTTGTCGTTGTCGTTGTCGTTGTCGTTGTCGTTGTCGTTGTCGTTGTCGTTGTCGTTGTCGTTGTCGTTGTCGTTGTCGTTGTCGTTGTCGTTGTCGTTGTCGTTGTCGTTGTCGTTGTCGTTGTCGTTGTCGTTGTCGTTGTCGTTGTCGTTGTCGTTGTCGTTGTCGTTGTCGTTGTCGTTGTCGTTGTCGTTGTCGTTGTCGTTGTCGTTGTCGTTGTCGTTGTCGTTGTCGTTGTCGTTGTCGTTGTCGTTGTCGTTGTCGTTGTCGTTGTCGTTGTCGTTGTCGTTGTCGTTGTCGTTGTCGTTGTCGTTGTCGTTGTCGTTGTCGTTGTCGTTGTCGTTGTCGTTGTCGTTGTCGTTGTCGTTGTCGTTGTCGTTGTCGTTGTCGTTGTCGTTGTCGTTGTCGTTGTCGTTGTCGTTGTCGTTGTCGTTGTCGTTGTCGTTGTCGTTGTCGTTGTCGTTGTCGTTGTCGTTGTCGTTGTCGTTGTCGTTGTCGTTGTCGTTGTCGTTGTCGTTGTCGTTGTCGTTGTCGTTGTCGTTGTCGTTGTCGTTGTCGTTGTCGTTGTCGTTGTCGTTGTCGTTGTCGTTGTCGTTGTCGTTGTCGTTGTCGTTGTCGTTGTCGTTGTCGTTGTCGTTGTCGTTGTCGTTGTCGTTGTCGTTGTCGTTGTCGTTGTCGTTGTCGTTGTCGTTGTCGTTGTCGTTGTCGTTGTCGTTGTCGTTGTCGTTGTCGTTGTCGTTGTCGTTGTCGTTGTCGTTGTCGTTGTCGTTGTCGTTGTCGTTGTCGTTGTCGTTGTCGTTGTCGTTGTCGTTGTCGTTGTCGTTGTCGTTGTCGTTGTCGTTGTCGTTGTCGTTGTCGTTGTCGTTGTCGTTGTCGTTGTCGTTGTCGTTGTCGTTGTCGTTGTCGTTGTCGTTGTCGTTGTCGTTGTCGTTGTCGTTGTCGTTGTCGTTGTCGTTGTCGTTGTCGTTGTCGTTGTCGTTGTCGTTGTCGTTGTCGTTGTCGTTGTCGTTGTCGTTGTCGTTGTCGTTGTCGTTGTCGTTGTCGTTGTCGTTGTCGTTGTCGTTGTCGTTGTCGTTGTCGTTGTCGTTGTCGTTGTCGTTGTCGTTGTCGTTGTCGTTGTCGTTGTCGTTGTCGTTGTCGTTGTCGTTGTCGTTGTCGTTGTCGTTGTCGTTGTCGTTGTCGTTGTCGTTGTCGTTGTCGTTGTCGTTGTCGTTGTCGTTGTCGTTGTCGTTGTCGTTGTCGTTGTCGTTGTCGTTGTCGTTGTCGTTGTCGTTGTCGTCGTTGTCGTTGTCGTTGTCGTTGTCGTTGTCGTTGTCGTTGTCGTTGTCGTTGTCGTTGTCGTTGTCGTTGTCGTTGTCGTTGTCGTTGTCGTTGTCGTTGTCGTTGTCGTTGTCGTTGTCGTTGTCGTTGTCGTTGTCGTTGTCGTTGTCGTTGTCGTTGTCGTTGTCGTTGTCGTTGTCGTTGTCGTTGTCGTTGTCGTTGTCGTTGTCGTTGTCGTTGTCGTTGTCGTTGTCGTTGTCGTTGTCGTTGTCGTTGTCGTTGTCGTTGTCGTTGTCGTTGTCGTTGTCGTTGTCGTTGTCGTTGTCGTTGTCGTTGTCGTTGTCGTTGTCGTTGTCGTTGTCGTTGTCGTTGTCGTTGTCGTTGTCGTTGTCGTTGTCGTTGTCGTTGTCGTTGTCGTTGTCGTTGTCGTTGTCGTTGTCGTTGTCGTTGTCGTTGTCGTTGTCGTTGTCGTTGTCGTTGTCGTTGTCGTTGTCGTTGTCGTTGTCGTTGTCGTTGTCGTTGTCGTTGTCGTTGTCGTTGTCGTTGTCGTTGTCGTTGTCGTTGTCGTTGTCGTTGTCGTTGTCGTTGTCGTTGTCGTTGTCGTTGTCGTTGTCGTTGTCGTTGTCGTTGTCGTTGTCGTTGTCGTTGTCGTTGTCGTTGTCGTTGTCGTTGTCGTTGTCGTTGTCGTTGTCGTTGTCGTTGTCGTTGTCGTTGTCGTTGTCGTTGTCGTTGTCGTTGTCGTTGTCGTTGTCGTTGTCGTTGTCGTTGTCGTTGTCGTTGTCGTTGTCGTTGTCGTTGTCGTTGTCGTTGTCGTTGTCGTTGTCGTTGTCGTTGTCGTTGTCGTTGTCGTTGTCGTTGTCGTTGTCGTTGTCGTTGTCGTTGTCGTTGTCGTTGTCGTTGTCGTTGTCGTTGTCGTTGTCGTTGTCGTTGTCGTTGTCGTTGTCGTTGTCGTTGTCGTTGTCGTTGTCGTTGTCGTTGTCGTTGTCGTTGTCGTTGTCGTTGTCGTTGTCGTTGTCGTTGTCGTTGTCGTTGTCGTTGTCGTTGTCGTTGTCGTTGTCGTTGTCGTTGTCGTTGTCGTTGTCGTTGTCGTTGTCGTTGTCGTTGTCGTTGTCGTTGTCGTTGTCGTTGTCGTTGTCGTTGTCGTTGTCGTTGTCGTTGTCGTTGTCGTTGTCGTTGTCGTTGTCGTTGTCGTTGTCGTTGTCGTTGTCGTTGTCGTTGTCGTTGTCGTTGTCGTTGTCGTTGTCGTTGTCGTTGTCGTTGTCGTTGTCGTTGTCGTTGTCGTTGTCGTTGTCGTTGTCGTTGTCGTTGTCGTTGTCGTTGTCGTTGTCGTTGTCGTTGTCGTTGTCGTTGTCGTTGTCGTTGTCGTTGTCGTTGTCGTTGTCGTTGTCGTTGTCGTTGTCGTTGTCGTTGTCGTTGTCGTTGTCGTTGTCGTTGTCGTTGTCGTTGTCGTTGTCGTTGTCGTTGTCGTTGTCGTTGTCGTTGTCGTTGTCGTTGTCGTTGTCGTTGTCGTTGTCGTTGTCGTTGTCGTTGTCGTTGTCGTTGTCGTTGTCGTTGTCGTTGTCGTTGTCGTTGTCGTTGTCGTTGTCGTTGTCGTTGTCGTTGTCGTTGTCGTTGTCGTTGTCGTTGTCGTTGTCGTTGTCGTTGTCGTTGTCGTTGTCGTTGTCGTTGTCGTTGTCGTTGTCGTTGTCGTTGTCGTTGTCGTTGTCGTTGTCGTTGTCGTTGTCGTTGTCGTTGTCGTTGTCGTTGTCGTTGTCGTTGTCGTTGTCGTTGTCGTTGTCGTTGTCGTTGTCGTTGTCGTTGTCGTTGTCGTTGTCGTTGTCGTTGTCGTTGTCGTTGTCGTTGTCGTTGTCGTTGTCGTTGTCGTTGTCGTTGTCGTTGTCGTTGTCGTTGTCGTTGTCGTTGTCGTTGTCGTTGTCGTTGTCGTTGTCGTTGTCGTTGTCGTTGTCGTTGTCGTTGTCGTTGTCGTTGTCGTTGTCGTTGTCGTTGTCGTTGTCGTTGTCGTTGTCGTTGTCGTTGTCGTTGTCGTTGTCGTTGTCGTTGTCGTTGTCGTTGTCGTTGTCGTTGTCGTTGTCGTTGTCGTTGTCGTTGTCGTTGTCGTTGTCGTTGTCGTTGTCGTTGT
>CAWLCU010000438.1:0-5000 GCA_963855975.1 Andrena chrysosceles
GGTTTTGATCTAATAAAAGCGTTCCTTCCATCTCTGGTCGGAACTCTGTTTTGCATGTATTAGCTCTAGAATTACCACAGTTATCCAAGTAAATGTGGGTACGATCTAAGGAACCATAACTGATTTAATGAGCCATTCGCGGTTTCACCTTAATACGGTATGTACTGAGACATGCATGGCTTAATCTTTGAGACAAGCATATGACTACTGGCAGGATCAACCAGGGAGCTTCGCGAAGCATTCCCCTCTATTCGAATTCACACACTTTTGTGTTCTTTCTGTTCTCATCGCGTCGTCCGCTCTTTTAGAGACGGATCGACGATGCCCCACGTTTGATTTTATAAACTTGCACATAGCGTGCAGTTTGAGACATCATATCCTCGATTTGTTCCACTAATTCTATCATCTCGGATATGTGCCTACCTCCTCCTCCTCTCTTAGCTCAATACTCCCTTCTAGACACACCGTATATATCCTGGAGGATTTTCCACAGACTAACTCGCTCCATCGGATACGCGTATGTGCCTTTTTCCCTTCCTTCTCTATTATATTTCGACATCATATCGTTTTGATTCTTCCACGGACTAATATGTGAATCGGATATGTGCCCCTTTTATATATACGTTCACAGAAAGATCTCGGATTCAGACAAAATTCATTACATTTCCCCTTATAAATAAGGGGATGGCATCGGATGCACGATAAAGCGCGTATCACGCGTGCCGCTGCATCCATCGGGAAGCACGGAGTACACGCACGCTAGCATCAACCGTAGAAGCACGGACCACTACACGCTGGACATATCGACAAAGCGCGTATCATTCACGCTGGTCATGTACGTAATAGCGCGGACAAGTGCATGCTGAGCAAACGGGAAAGCGCGAATCGTGCCATGCTGTTCATAACGAGTTGGCCCGTAATGTGCGCGCTAGGCATATCGAGATCTGACACCTCTTGGGTTTGTATCTACTTTCTCCCTCTTTCAAAGTTCGAACTTTTAAGTTCGATACTTTATATGTACCCGACGCTAGCCTTCCTTAGCGTTTTGTTAAATTTACATCGTCCATCTGCGTGGATAAAGAGTTGAATGCATAAGGTAGTACAAGCATACAGATAACTGCATACATGTCACCAACGTCACTTTTGGACGCTCACCACGTAAGGGCCATTCGGTCTTAGACACCGACCCGTGGTAATGCTGTGTGGAGAAATCCAAAACGCAACACGGTCAGAACAGTTGAGAAAGAATCTCGAGGAGCGGTGACTGCTTCTCAACCGAGGTCATAGAATAGCCACGCGCCCAACGCTGCTCCGACCGAGACGTTCGGACCGTCGCTCTCCCTTATAGATACCGAACGGCCGGCCGGAACGCCGGCGCCGCCGTACCTTACGCACGGGCGCTTATGGGTGAAAACCGCCGCTACAACAGCCCGGCCGCCCGGCACGTTTGGACTTAGCCGCGGAGAGCGTCGGAGACAAGAGTAAACCGAATAAACAAATTATTATAAACAATCGCCGGGAACATTATCACGATAAATACACTGTCCCAAACGACATTTGAAAATAATTTCTCGCAACTTAGAAATATTTCGGGTCGAAAGGTGTTTTTCTCTTTTTTCTCGAACACGAGCGCGACGACCGCGTTCGAACCATTAATGTAATACGTTCGCAATGCAACGAGGAACAAGGATCTATAATTGTTTTGGCGATCGGACGAGTTTGGCTTTTGGACGATGGTGCCGGTGGACTTTGAGATCTGACGGGACTTGGAAATATTTCGGACCGAAAGGTGTTTTTCTCTTTTTTCTCGAAAACGAGCGCGACGACCGCGTTCGAACCATTAATGTAATACGTTCGCAATGCAACGAGGAACAAGGATCTATAATTGTTTTGGCGATCGGACGAATTTGGCTTTTGGACGATGGTGCCGGTGGACTTTGAGATCTGACGGGACTTGGAAATATTTCGGACCGAAAGGTGTTTTTCTCTTTTTTCTCGAAAACGAGCGCGACGACCGCGTTCGAACCATTAATGTAATACGTTCGCAATGCAACGAGGAACAAGGATCTATAATTGTTTTGGCGATCGGACGAGTTTGGCTTTTGGACGATGGTGCCGGTGGACTTTGAGATCTGACGGCCCTATTCCCAGTTCCGACGATCGATTTGCACGTCAGAATCGCTACGGACCTCCATCAGGGTTTCCCCTGACTTCGTCCTGACCAGGCATAGTTCACCATCTTTCGGGTCCCAACGTGTACGCTCTAGGTGCGCCTCTTCTCGCAATGAGAACGAGACGCCCCGGGAGTGCGAGGCCGCATCGTAACGCGGCCGATCCTCCCTCGGTCGACGCAAAGGTCGACCTTCACTTTCATTCCGCCTTTAGGTTTCTTTCTCCCAATGTCTCGCGCACATGTTAGACTCCTTGGTCCGTGTTTCAAGACGGGTCCTGAGAGTACCCAAAGCAGTAGCGTCGCCGACCGGTAATTCGAAGCTTGGCCCAGTCCAAGGACACCGCCTGCTAACAGCTGGCCAGGCCCGGGGACGGCACCAGGTCCGTGCCTCCGGGTAAGAACTGACCGGGCTTGCGGCGGGCCTGACGCAAACACATTCGAAAATGGATTGGTTGCGGCCCGATACCGTCTCGGAGTACCGTCGCGCAGCCGGCCGGGCGGCCGAGGGTCTGTCGCGTGCTCTGGGAGCAACGAAACAGGCAACCGCTCGGGCCGTAGACCGACACGCAACGGGTCGCGACGTTCTACTAGGGGAGAAGTGCACGACTACGTGGCTGGAACATTCGCCGCCAGTGGTGTACCCTCGCTAATGGAACCACGAAGGTCCACCCGGAGTATCGCGCACCGACGGGAGCCAGCCTCGTCGACGATGAATCTCCCCATTCGATCTTTTGGGTTTCTCAGGTTTACCCCTGAACGGTTTCACGTACTCTTGAACTCTCTCTTCAAAGTTCTTTTCAACTTTCCCTCACGGTACTTGTTCGCTATCGGTCTCGTGGTTGTATTTAGCCTTAGATGGAGTTTACCACCCACATAGGGTTGCACTCTCAAGCAACCCGACTCTATGGAGAGATCCTCCCGAAACGCGTACCGGTCGCTACGGGCCTGGCACCCTCTCCGGGTAAGTGGCCCCATTCAAGATGGACTTGGACGCGGTGCGACGTCACGGGATAAACGGATCCTCCTGAACACTACAATTCCCTGCGGCGGAACCGCGGGATTCAGTGCTGGGCTAATTCCTGTTCGCTCGCCGCTACTAAGGAAATCCTTGTTAGTTTCTTTTCCTCCGCTTAGTAATATGCTTAAATTCAGCGGGTAATCTCGCCTACTCTGAGGTCGTCAATCGTTATTATATAAAAATTATGTGCCACCAGAGAAAAAAGCCGAGACCGCGAAGTAGAGAGAAGATATTTTTGGAGAAGCAGGCACGTGCCTCCCTTCGGTATTATAAATCGTGCTCCCTCTTTTGGATATTGTATCACGAACGGGTCTCCCGGCCGGCGGGAGTACGGGTTCCCCCCGTACACATCCCGGCTCATAACCTGACCCGATGACGGATCGATGTGATCCGATCTCGTGTATGTATATCCAGAGGTGCCATCGCACGATACCAGAGAAAAGGTATATTTGGACTCCCTTCTTCTTCTATAATCGAGAGAATATTTAGTCCCCCCTACCTCTATTATTTTACGCCTCGCCAAAGTGTCTTTTCGTCGCGCATCGTCGATTCGATCCGGGAGGAGACTCTCGCAGAACGACCCCACCGGTTTTTATTTTAACGTCCGTCCGCTATTATTAGCTTTGAGATTCCGCTATCCCTTCACGCCTCGAGCAGTGACTCGCAGCAGAGGGAACCGTGGAAAAATAAGCTTTTCCGTGGACTGGACGACCGGTGAGACCCGCGGTCTCGTATACGATCGACCAACAACGCGACAAAGACATGGGGCGATCGGGGAGACTCGTTTTCTTCAATTGTACGAAGTAGAGTCTTCTTACACACCTTTCGCGGCATCGGCGCCTTTAGGTTCGTCAAAGTTCCAATTCGCGCAGCCGCGCCAACGAGGATTCCGGGGTACAGAAACGTTTTAAACGACGCGTGGAGCAATCACTCTTCTCTCATCGGATGTTTGGCGCAAACACTCTTGTGTGTCGACGGAACGTGGCCGTAGGGAGGGAATGAATATGGCGGCTAGGCGAGGACACGCGCAACGACGGGGAAATACATCGACCCGATCATGTTAACGAGTGATTTTCAAATTTATCATCCCGCACAGCGCCTCCATTCTCTCATGTACACCATCCCCTTGGATCTTCACGGCGTCCCGAAGAACGAGTGTGTTGTGCCCTCGATGTATCGATTGACTGTTCTCTCACTTGTCAACGACGACCCTCTCTTTTATAAAATCCCTGGGGCCGCGTGAACGCGACGATACAGAATGGCGCACATATGCCGCGCCGCACCCTGCTCTTTCTCACTCTATCTTTATCTCTCGCTCTTTGGTCTCTCTTTCTCAGGACAAATTTTTCATTTCAGGCGACGTCGGGAGCACGGTAAAAGATCTCGCGCAGAACGTGAAGGCAAATTCTGCACCACCAGTGCGAGTGGAGAGACGATGAGAGTGGAGAGAGTGTGTGATGATGATGATCCAGGGGAGCGGTGCAGCACACGGGCGGTCGTTATAAAACAACGACGCACAACGCCGTGAAAGCACGCACGCACGCGAGTCCCTGATAACGCGATCATCATTCATCACATTTCGGCTCTCCCTTTCTGGTTCTCGCACGGGTGAGAGTACAACACACGCTTCACGATTCTCACGCGAGCCGTTGCAAACGCCGACGAACGGCCCAACTTTCGCTCGTACGTCGCGTATCTGACGTGTATCATCCGACCCGACTCCGAAACGCGTTACATCGTCGGAAACGCGTGACGGCGAGGATGTGATTATACGCAGACAGACGCAAGCAGTCTTTTGTATGTGATAAC
>CAWLCU010000438.1:10000-12500 GCA_963855975.1 Andrena chrysosceles
GAGTTTGGCTTTTGGACGATGGTGCCGGTGGACTTTGAGATCTGACGGGACTTGGAAATATTTCGGACCGAAAGGTGTTTTTCTCTTTTTTCTCGAAAACGAGCGCGACGACCGCGTTCGAACCATTAATGTAATACGTTCGCAATGCAACGAGGAACAAGGATCTATAATTGTTTTGGCGATCGGACGAATTTGGCTTTTGGACGATGGTGCCGGTGGACTTTGAGATCTGACGGGACTTGGAAATATTTCGGACCGAAAGGTGTTTTTCTCTTTTTTCTCGAAAACGAGCGCGACGACCGCGTTCGAACCATTAATGTAATACGTTCGCAATGCAACGAGGAACAAGGATCTATAATTGTTTTGGCGATCGGACGAGTTTGGCTTTTGGACGATGGTGCCGGTGGACTTTGAGATCTGACGGCCCTATTCCCAGTTCCGACGATCGATTTGCACGTCAGAATCGCTACGGACCTCCATCAGGGTTTCCCCTGACTTCGTCCTGACCAGGCATAGTTCACCATCTTTCGGGTCCCAACGTGTACGCTCTAGGTGCGCCTCTTCTCGCAATGAGAACGAGACGCCCCGGGAGTGCGAGGCCGCATCGTAACGCGGCCGATCCTCCCTCGGTCGACGCAAAGGTCGACCTTCACTTTCATTCCGCCTTTAGGTTTCTTTCTCCCAATGTCTCGCGCACATGTTAGACTCCTTGGTCCGTGTTTCAAGACGGGTCCTGAGAGTACCCAAAGCAGTAGCGTCGCCGACCGGTAATTCGAAGCTTGGCCCAGTCCAAGGACACCGCCTGCTAACAGCTGGCCAGGCCCGGGGACGGCACCAGGTCCGTGCCTCCGGGTAAGAACTGACCGGGCTTGCGGCGGGCCTGACGCAAACACATTCGAAAATGGATTGGTTGCGGCCCGATACCGTCTCGGAGTACCGTCGCGCAGCCGGCCGGGCGGCCGAGGGTCTGTCGCGTGCTCTGGGAGCAACGAAACAGGCAACCGCTCGGGCCGTAGACCGACACGCAACGGGTCGCGACGTTCTACTAGGGGAGAAGTGCACGACGACGTGGCCGGAACATTCGCCGCCAGTGGTGTACCCTCGCTAATGGAACCACGAAGGTCCACCCGGAGTATCGCACACCGACGGGAGCCAGCCTCGTCGACGATGAATCTCCCCATTCGATCTTTTGGGTTTCTCAGGTTTACCCCTGAACGGTTTCACGTACTCTTGAACTCTCTCTTCAAAGTTCTTTTCAACTTTCCCTCACGGTACTTGTTCGCTATCGGTCTCGTGGTTGTATTTAGCCTTAGATGGAGTTTACCACCCACTTAGGGTTGCACTCTCAAGCAACCCGACTCTATGGAGAGATCCTCCCGAAACGCGTACCGGTCGCTACGGGCCTGGCACCCTCTCCGGGTAAGTGGCCCCATTCAAGATGGACTTGGACGCGGTGCGACGTCACGGGATAAACGGATCCTCCTGAACACTACAATTCCCTGCGGCGGAACCGCGGGATTCAGTGCTGGGCTAATTCCTGTTCGCTCGCCGCTACTAAGGAAATCCTTGTTAGTTTCTTTTCCTCCGCTTAGTAATATGCTTAAATTCAGCGGGTAATCTCGCCTACTCTGAGGTCGTCAATCGTTATTATATAAAAATTATGTGCCACCAGAGAAAAAAGCCGAGACCGCGAAGTAGAGAGAAGATATTTTTGGAGAAGCAGGCACGTGCCTCCCTTCGGTATTATAAATCGTGCTCCCTCTTTTGGATATTGTATCACGAACGGGTCTCCCGGCCGGCGGGAGTACGGGTTCCCCCCGTACACATCCCGGCTCATAACCTGACCCGATGACGGATCGATGTGATCCGATCTCGTGTATGTATATCCAGAGGTGCCATCGCACGATACCAGAGAAAAGGTATATTTGGACTCCCTTCTTCTTCTATAATCGAGAGAATATTTAGTCCCCCCTACCTCTATTATTTTACGCCTCGCCAAAGTGTCTTTTCGTCGCGCATCGTCGATTCGATCCGGGAGGAGACTCTCGCAGAACGACCCCACCGGTTTTTATTTTAACGTCCGTCCGCTATTATTAGCTTTGAGATTCCGCTATCCCTTCACGCCTCGAGCAGTGACTCGCAGCAGAGGGAACCGTGGAAAAATAAGCTTTTCCGTGGACTGGACGACCGGTGAGACCCGCGGTCTCGTATACGATCGACCAACAACGCGACAAAGACATGGGGCGATCGGGGAGACTCGTTTTCTTCAATTGTACGAAGTAGAGTCTTCTTACACACCTTTCGCGGCATCGGCGCCTTTAGGTTCGTCAAAGTTCCAATTCGCGCAGCCGCGCCAACGAGGATTCCGGGGTACAGAAACGTTTTAAACGACGCGTGGAGCAATCACTCTTCTCTCATCGGATGTTTGGCGCAAACACTCTTGTGTGTCGACGGAACGTGGCCGTAGGGAGGGAATGAATATGGCGGCTAGGCGAGGACA
>CAWLCU010000438.1:17500-22500 GCA_963855975.1 Andrena chrysosceles
AGGCATATCGAGATCTGACACCTCTTGGGTTTGTATCTACTTTCTCCCTCTTTCAAAGTTCGAACTTTTAAGTTCGATACTTTATATGTACCCGACGCTAGCCTTCCTTAGCGTTTTGTTAAATTTACATCGTCCATCTGCGTGGATAAAGAGTTGAATGCATAAGGTAGTACAAGCATACAGATAACTGCATACATGTCACCAACGTCACTTTTGGACGCTCACCACGTAAGGGCCATTCGGTCTTAGACACCGACCCGTGGTAATGCTGTGTGGAGAAATCCAAAACGCAACACGGTCAGAACAGTTGAGAAAGAATCTCGAGGAGCGGTGACTGCTTCTCAACCGAGGTCATAGAATAGCCACGCGCCCAACGCTGCTCCGACCGAGACGTTCGGACCGTCGCTCTCCCTTATAGATACCGAACGGCCGGCCGGAACGCCGGCGCCGCCGTACCTTACGCACGGGCGCTTATGGGTGAAAACCGCCGCTACAACAGCCCGGCCGCCCGGCACGTTTGGACTTAGCCGCGGAGAGCGTCGGAGACAAGAGTAAACCGAATAAACAAATTATTATAAACAATCGCCGGGAACATTATCACGATAAATACACTGTCCCAAACGACATTTGAAAATAATTTCTCGCAACTTAGAAATATTTCGGGTCGAAAGGTGTTTTTCTCTTTTTTCTCGAAAACGAGCGCGACGACCGCGTTCGAACCATTAATGTAATACGTTCGCAATGCAACGAGGAACAAGGATCTATAATTGTTTTGGCGATCGGACGAGTTTGGCTTTTGGACGATGGTGCCGGTGGACTTTGAGATCTGACGGGACTTGGAAATATTTCGGACCGAAAGGTGTTTTTCTCTTTTTTCTCGAAAACGAGCGCGACGACCGCGTTCGAACCATTAATGTAATACGTTCGCAATGCAACGAGGAACAAGGATCTATAATTGTTTTGGCGATCGGACGAATTTGGCTTTTGGACGATGGTGCCGGTGGACTTTGAGATCTGACGGGACTTGGAAATATTTCGGACCGAAAGGTGTTTTTCTCTTTTTTCTCGAAAACGAGCGCGACGACCGCGTTCGAACCATTAATGTAATACGTTCGCAATGCAACGAGGAACAAGGATCTATAATTGTTTTGGCGATCGGACGAGTTTGGCTTTTGGACGATGGTGCCGGTGGACTTTGAGATCTGACGGCCCTATTCCCAGTTCCGACGATCGATTTGCACGTCAGAATCGCTACGGACCTCCATCAGGGTTTCCCCTGACTTCGTCCTGACCAGGCATAGTTCACCATCTTTCGGGTCCCAACGTGTACGCTCTAGGTGCGCCTCTTCTCGCAATGAGAACGAGACGCCCCGGGAGTGCGAGGCCGCATCGTAACGCGGCCGATCCTCCCTCGGTCGACGCAAAGGTCGACCTTCACTTTCATTCCGCCTTTAGGTTTCTTTCTCCCAATGTCTCGCGCACATGTTAGACTCCTTGGTCCGTGTTTCAAGACGGGTCCTGAGAGTACCCAAAGCAGTAGCGTCGCCGACCGGTAATTCGAAGCTTGGCCCAGTCCAAGGACACCGCCTGCTAACAGCTGGCCAGGCCCGGGGACGGCACCAGGTCCGTGCCTCCGGGTAAGAACTGACCGGGCTTGCGGCGGGCCTGACGCAAACACATTCGAAAATGGATTGGTTGCGGCCCGATACCGTCTCGGAGTACCGTCGCGCAGCCGGCCGGGCGGCCGAGGGTCTGTCGCGTGCTCTGGGAGCAACGAAACAGGCAACCGCTCGGGCCGTAGACCGACACGCAACGGGTCGCGACGTTCTACTAGGGGAGAAGTGCACGACGACGTGGCCGGAACATTCGCCGCCAGTGGTGTACCCTCGCTAATGGAACCACGAAGGTCCACCCGGAGTATCGCGCACCGACGGGAGCCAGCCTCGTCGACGATGAATCTCCCCATTCGATCTTTTGGGTTTCTCAGGTTTACCCCTGAACGGTTTCACGTACTCTTGAACTCTCTCTTCAAAGTTCTTTTCAACTTTCCCTCACGGTACTTGTTCGCTATCGGTCTCGTGGTTGTATTTAGCCTTAGATGGAGTTTACCACCCACTTAGGGTTGCACTCTCAAGCAACCCGACTCTATGGAGAGATCCTCCCGAAACGCGTACCGGTCGCTACGGGCCTGGCACCCTCTCCGGGTAAGTGGCCCCATTCAAGATGGACTTGGACGCGGTGCGACGTCACGGGATAAACGGATCCTCCTGAACACTACAATTCCCTGCGGCGGAACCGCGGGATTCAGTGCTGGGCTAATTCCTGTTCGCTCGCCGCTACTAAGGAAATCCTTGTTAGTTTCTTTTCCTCCGCTTAGTAATATGCTTAAATTCAGCGGGTAATCTCGCCTACTCTGAGGTCGTCAATCGTTATTATATAAAAATTATGTGCCACCAGAGAAAAAAGCCGAGACCGCGAAGTAGAGAGAAGATATTTTTGGAGAAGCAGGCACGTGCCTCCCTTCGGTATTATAAATCGTGCTCCCTCTTTTGGATATTGTATCACGAACGGGTCTCCCGGCCGGCGGGAGTACGGGTTCCCCCCGTACACATCCCGGCTCATAACCTGACCCGATGACGGATCGATGTGATCCGATCTCGTGTATGTATATCCAGAGGTGCCATCGCACGATACCAGAGAAAAGGTATATTTGGACTCCCTTCTTCTTCTATAATCGAGAGAATATTTAGTCCCCCCTACCTCTATTATTTTACGCCTCGCCAAAGTGTCTTTTCGTCGCGCATCGTCGATTCGATCCGGGAGGAGACTCTCGCAGAACGACCCCACCGGTTTTTATTTTAACGTCCGTCCGCTATTATTAGCTTTGAGATTCCGCTATCCCTTCACGCCTCGAGCAGTGACTCGCAGCAGAGGGAACCGTGGAAAAATAAGCTTTTCCGTGGACTGGACGACCGGTGAGACCCGCGGTCTCGTATACGATCGACCAACAACGCGACAAAGACATGGGGCGATCGGGGAGACTCGTTTTCTTCAATTGTACGAAGTAGAGTCTTCTTACACACCTTTCGCGGCATCGGCGCCTTTAGGTTCGTCAAAGTTCCAATTCGCGCAGCCGCGCCAACGAGGATTCCGGGGTACAGAAACGTTTTAAACGACGCGTGGAGCAATCACTCTTCTCTCATCGGATGTTTGGCGCAAACACTCTTGTGTGTCGACGGAACGTGGCCGTAGGGAGGGAATGAATATGGCGGCTAGGCGAGGACACGCGCAACGACGGGGAAATACATCGACCCGATCATGTTAACGAGTGATTTTCAAATTTATCATCCCGCACAGCGCCTCCATTCTCTCATGTACACCATCCCCTTGGATCTTCACGGCGTCCCGAAGAACGAGTGTGTTGTGCCCTCGATGTATCGATTGACTGTTCTCTCACTTGTCAACGACGACCCTCTCTTTTATAAAATCCCTGGGGCCGCGTGAACGCGACGATACAGAATGGCGCACATATGCCGCGCCGCACCCTGCTCTTTCTCACTCTATCTTTATCTCTCGCTCTTTGGTCTCTCTTTCTCAGGACAAATTTTTCATTTCAGGCGACGTCGGGAGCACGGTAAAAGATCTCGCGCAGAACGTGAAGGCAAATTCTGCACCACCAGTGCGAGTGGAGAGACGATGAGAGTGGAGAGAGTGTGTGATGATGATGATCCAGGGGAGCGGTGCAGCACACGGGCGGTCGTTATAAAACAACGACGCACAACGCCGTGAAAGCACGCACGCACGCGAGTCCCTGATAACGCGATCATCATTCATCACATTTCGGCTCTCCCTTTCTGGTTCTCGCACGGGTGAGAGTACAACACACGCTTCACGATTCTCACGCGAGCCGTTGCAAACGCCGACGAACGGCCCAACTTTCGCTCGTACGTCGCGTATCTGACGTGTATCATCCGACCCGACTCCGAAACGCGTTACATCGTCGGAAACGCGTGACGGCGAGGATGTGATTATACGCAGACAGACGCAAGCAGTCTTTTGTATGTGATAACGACCCTCAGCCAGGCGTGGTCCAGGAATTGTATCCGTGGACCGCAATGTGCGTTCGAAATGTCGATGTTCATGTGTCCTGCAGTTCACACGTTGACGCGCAATTAGCTGCGTTCTTCATCGACCCACGAGCCAAGTGATCCACCGTTCAGGGTAATCATGTTATTATGTTCGTTATTATCTTTGTTCTCGGTTCGGATAAAGCCGAGGCCGGTGCGCCTCCAACCAGCGCGCGAAGGAGGTCCGGGCGTCGCCAGCGATGACGACACGGTGTGTGATTTGTGTCCAGGACGGGAACACCGTCGACGCGTACCGCGGAAACACCGCGACACGTCCGACGGCCGAGCGTACATATTCATTTAAAAACCTTCGAGATGTACTCGGGGCGAGGCCACCGCACGCGACAGCATCCTCTACTTACAACACGCTCCCCCGAAAGCGGACGCACGGCCGGCTTCGATCGGTCCAATCGGACTTTCGCTATCGAAGCTTCACAGCCGGTCCCTTTTTTCGGTTATCGGGGATGCGCGATTAAGCAAGCGATACGCGGGATGCACGTCGACGCGATAGATGCCGCGCCCTAGGTTACCCGGATCCTCTCCAAGGAGAGTGTCGTCCGTCACAGGACTTTTCGGAGAGCGCGACCAAAACTGAGGAAGCGGGATATGAGAGTGGAAGAAGCGTCGTCCAGAAAGAGAGAGAGAAACGTCGCGAGAAACCGAGGGGCTTCGACGGCGGCTCGTTCCTGCTCTCTCTCTCTCTCTCTCGCGAGCTTTACTTGACCACTCGGAGCGCTTATGGTGTGTTTTCTCGTCCCTGTCTTGGGTCGCGAGTGACTCCTTTCTCGATACGAGCCTCTACACGCTACTAGCGCAGACAACACGCACAGACACGGGGTCTCCCATACGAGGTGAACGCGAATCGACGAGGCG
>CAWLCU010000438.1:25000-30000 GCA_963855975.1 Andrena chrysosceles
CACCTTAATACGGTATGTACTGAGACATGCATGGCTTAATCTTTGAGACAAGCATATGACTACTGGCAGGATCAACCAGGGAGCTTCGCGAAGCATTCCCCTCTATTCGAATTCACACACTTTCGTGTTCTTTCTGTTCTCATCGCGTCGTCCGCTCTTTTAGAGACGGATCGACGATGCCCCACGTTTGATTTTATAAACTTGCACATAGCGTGCAGTTTGAGACATCATATCCTCGATTTGTTCCACTAATTCTATCATCTCGGATATGTGCCTACCTCCTCCTCCTCTCTTAGCTCAATACTCCCTTCTAGACACACCGTATATATCCTGGAGGATTTTCCACAGACTAACTCGCTCCATCGGATACGCGTATGTGCCTTTTTCCCTTCCTTCTCTATTATATTTCGACATCATATCGTTTTGATTCTTCCACGGACTAATATGTGAATCGGATATGTGCCCCTTTTATATATACGTTCACAGAAAGATCTCGGATTCAGACAAAATTCATTACATTTCCCCTTATAAATAAGGGGATGGCATCGGATGCACGATAAAGCGCGTATCACGCGTGCCGCTGCATCCATCGGGAAGCACGGAGTACACGCACGCTAGCATCAACCGTAGAAGCACGGACCACTACACGCTGGACATATCGACAAAGCGCGTATCATTCACGCTGGTCATGTACGTAATAGCGCGGACAAGTGCATGCTGAGCAAACGGGAAAGCGCGAATCGTGCCATGCTGTTCATAACGAGTTGGCCCGTAATGTGCGCGCTAGGCATATCGAGATCTGACACCTCTTGGGTTTGTATCTACTTTCTCCCTCTTTCAAAGTTCGAACTTTTAAGTTCGATACTTTATATGTACCCGACGCTAGCCTTCCTTAGCGTTTTGTTAAATTTACATCGTCCATCTGCGTGGATAAAGAGTTGAATGCATAAGGTAGTACAAGCATACAGATAACTGCATACATGTCACCAACGTCACTTTTGGACGCTCACCACGTAAGGGCCATTCGGTCTTAGACACCGACCCGTGGTAATGCTGTGTGGAGAAATCCAAAACGCAACACGGTCAGAACAGTTGAGAAAGAATCTCGAGGAGCGGTGACTGCTTCTCAACCGAGGTCATAGAATAGCCACGCGCCCAACGCTGCTCCGACCGAGACGTTCGGACCGTCGCTCTCCCTTATAGATACCGAACGGCCGGCCGGAACGCCGGCGCCGCCGTACCTTACGCACGGGCGCTTATGGGTGAAAACCGCCGCTACAACAGCCCGGCCGCCCGGCACGTTTGGACTTAGCCGCGGAGAGCGTCGGAGACAAGAGTAAACCGAATAAACAAATTATTATAAACAATCGCCGGGAACATTATCACGATAAATACACTGTCCCAAACGACATTTGAAAATAATTTCTCGCAACTTAGAAATATTTCGGGTCGAAAGGTGTTTTTCTCTTTTTTCTCGAACACGAGCGCGACGACCGCGTTCGAACCATTAATGTAATACGTTCGCAATGCAACGAGGAACAAGGATCTATAATTGTTTTGGCGATCGGACGAGTTTGGCTTTTGGACGATGGTGCCGGTGGACTTTGAGATCTGACGGGACTTGGAAATATTTCGGACCGAAAGGTGTTTTTCTCTTTTTTCTCGAAAACGAGCGCGACGACCGCGTTCGAACCATTAATGTAATACGTTCGCAATGCAACGAGGAACAAGGATCTATAATTGTTTTGGCGATCGGACGAGTTTGGCTTTTGGACGATGGTGCCGGTGGACTTTGAGATCTGACGGGACTTGGAAATATTTCGGACCGAAAGGTGTTTTTCTCTTTTTTCTCGAAAACGAGCGCGACGACCGCGTTCGAACCATTAATGTAATACGTTCGCAATGCAACGAGGAACAAGGATCTATAATTGTTTTGGCGATCGGACGAATTTGGCTTTTGGACGATGGTGCCGGTGGACTTTGAGATCTGACGGGACTTGGAAATATTTCGGACCGAAAGGTGTTTTTCTCTTTTTTCTCGAAAACGAGCGCGACGACCGCGTTCGAACCATTAATGTAATACGTTCGCAATGCAACGAGGAACAAGGATCTATAATTGTGTTGGCGATCGGACGAGTTTGGCTTTTGGACGATGGTGCCGGTGGACTTTGAGATCTGACGGCCCTATTCCCAGTTCCGACGATCGATTTGCACGTCAGAATCGCTACGGACCTCCATCAGGGTTTCCCCTGACTTCGTCCTGACCAGGCATAGTTCACCATCTTTCGGGTCCCAACGTGTACGTTCTAGGTGCGCCTCTTCTCGCAATGAGAACGAGACGCCCCGGGAGTGCGAGGCCGCATCGTAACGCGGCCGATCCTCCCTCGGTCGACGCAAAGGTCGACCTTCACTTTCATTCCGCCTTTAGGTTTCTTTCTCCCAATGTCTCGCGCACATGTTAGACTCCTTGGTCCGTGTTTCAAGACGGGTCCTGAGAGTACCCAAAGCAGTAGCGTCGCCGACCGGTAATTCGAAGCTTGGCCCAGTCCAAGGACACCGCCTGCTAACAGCTGGCCAGGCCCGGGGACGGCACCAGGTCCGTGCCTCCGGGTAAGAACTGACCGGGCTTGCGGCGGGCCTGACGCAAACACATTCGAAAATGGATTGGTTGCGGCCCGATACCGTCTCGGAGTACCGTCGCGCAGCCGGCCGGGCGGCCGAGGGTCTGTCGCGTGCTCTGGGAGCAACGAAACAGGCAACCGCTCGGGCCGTAGACCGACACGCAACGGGTCGCGACGTTCTACTAGGGGAGAAGTGCACGACTACGTGGCTGGAACATTCGCCGCCAGTGGTGTACCCTCGCTAATGGAACCACGAAGGTCCACCCGGAGTATCGCGCACCGACGGGAGCCAGCCTCGTCGACGATGAATCTCCCCATTCGATCTTTTGGGTTTCTCAGGTTTACCCCTGAACGGTTTCACGTACTCTTGAACTCTCTCTTCAAAGTTCTTTTCAACTTTCCCTCACGGTACTTGTTCGCTATCGGTCTCGTGGTTGTATTTAGCCTTAGATGGAGTTTACCACCCACATAGGGTTGCACTCTCAAGCAACCCGACTCTATGGAGAGATCCTCCCGAAACGCGTACCGGTCGCTACGGGCCTGGCACCCTCTCCGGGTAAGTGGCCCCATTCAAGATGGACTTGGACGCGGTGCGACGTCACGGGATAAACGGATCCTCCTGAACACTACAATTCCCTGCGGCGGAACCGCGGGATTCAGTGCTGGGCTAATTCCTGTTCGCTCGCCGCTACTAAGGAAATCCTTGTTAGTTTCTTTTCCTCCGCTTAGTAATATGCTTAAATTCAGCGGGTAATCTCGCCTACTCTGAGGTCGTCAATCGTTATTATATAAAAATTATGTGCCACCAGAGAAAAAAGCCGAGACCGCGAAGTAGAGAGAAGATATTTTTGGAGAAGCAGGCACGTGCCTCCCTTCGGTATTATAAATCGTGCTCCCTCTTTTGGATATTGTATCACGAACGGGTCTCCCGGCCGGCGGGAGTACGGGTTCCCCCCGTACACATCCCGGCTCATAACCTGACCCGATGACGGATCGATGTGATCCGATCTCGTGTATGTATATCCAGAGGTGCCATCGCACGATACCAGAGAAAAGGTATATTTGGACTCCCTTCTTCTTCTATAATCGAGAGAATATTTAGTCCCCCCTACCTCTATTATTTTACGCCTCGCCAAAGTGTCTTTTCGTCGCGCATCGTCGATTCGATCCGGGAGGAGACTCTCGCAGAACGACCCCACCGGTTTTTATTTTAACGTCCGTCCGCTATTATTAGCTTTGAGATTCCGCTATCCCTTCACGCCTCGAGCAGTGACTCGCAGCAGAGGGAACCGTGGAAAAATAAGCTTTTCCGTGGACTGGACGACCGGTGAGACCCGCGGTCTCGTATACGATCGACCAACAACGCGACAAAGACATGGGGCGATCGGGGAGACTCGTTTTCTTCAATTGTACGAAGTAGAGTCTTCTTACACACCTTTCGCGGCATCGGCGCCTTTAGGTTCGTCAAAGTTCCAATTCGCGCAGCCGCGCCAACGAGGATTCCGGGGTACAGAAACGTTTTAAACGACGCGTGGAGCAATCACTCTTCTCTCATCGGATGTTTGGCGCAAACACTCTTGTGTGTCGACGGAACGTGGCCGTAGGGAGGGAATGAATATGGCGGCTAGGCGAGGACACGCGCAACGACGGGGAAATACATCGACCCGATCATGTTAACGAGTGATTTTCAAATTTATCATCCCGCACAGCGCCTCCATTCTCTCATGTACACCATCCCCTTGGATCTTCACGGCGTCCCGAAGAACGAGTGTGTTGTGCCCTCGATGTATCGATTGACTGTTCTCTCACTTGTCAACGACGACCCTCTCTTTTATAAAATCCCTGGGGCCGCGTGAACGCGACGATACAGAATGGCGCACATATGCCGCGCCGCACCCTGCTCTTTCTCACTCTATCTTTATCTCTCGCTCTTTGGTCTCTCTTTCTCAGGACAAATTTTTCATTTCAGGCGACGTCGGGAGCACGGTAAAAGATCTCGCGCAGAACGTGAAGGCAAATTCTGCACCACCAGTGCGAGTGGAGAGACGATGAGAGTGGAGAGAGTGTGTGATGATGATGATCCAGGGGAGCGGTGCAGCACACGGGCGGTCGTTATAAAACAACGACGCACAACGCCGTGAAAGCACGCACGCACGCGAGTCCCTGATAACGCGATCATCATTCATCACATTTCGGCTCTCCCTTTCTGGTTCTCGCACGGGTGAGAGTACAACACACGCTTCACGATTCTCACGCGAGCCGTTGCAAACGCCGACGAACGGCCCAACTTTCGCTCGTACGTCGCGTATCTGACGTGTATCATCCGACCCGACTCCGAAACGCGTTACATCGTCGGAAACGCGTGACGGCGAGGATGTG
>CAWLCU010000438.1:35000-37500 GCA_963855975.1 Andrena chrysosceles
TGCAACGAGGAACAAGGATCTATAATTGTTTTGGCGATCGGACGAGTTTGGCTTTTGGACGATGGTGCCGGTGGACTTTGAGATCTGACGGGACTTGGAAATATTTCGGACCGAAAGGTGTTTTTCTCTTTTTTCTCGAAAACGAGCGCGACGACCGCGTTCGAACCATTAATGTAATACGTTCGCAATGCAACGAGGAACAAGGATCTATAATTGTTTTGGCGATCGGACGAATTTGGCTTTTGGACGATGGTGCCGGTGGACTTTGAGATCTGACGGGACTTGGAAATATTTCGGACCGAAAGGTGTTTTTCTCTTTTTTCTCGAAAACGAGCGCGACGACCGCGTTCGAACCATTAATGTAATACGTTCGCAATGCAACGAGGAACAAGGATCTATAATTGTTTTGGCGATCGGACGAGTTTGGCTTTTGGACGATGGTGCCGGTGGACTTTGAGATCTGACGGCCCTATTCCCAGTTCCGACGATCGATTTGCACGTCAGAATCGCTACGGACCTCCATCAGGGTTTCCCCTGACTTCGTCCTGACCAGGCATAGTTCACCATCTTTCGGGTCCCAACGTGTACGCTCTAGGTGCGCCTCTTCTCGCAATGAGAACGAGACGCCCCGGGAGTGCGAGGCCGCATCGTAACGCGGCCGATCCTCCCTCGGTCGACGCAAAGGTCGACCTTCACTTTCATTCCGCCTTTAGGTTTCTTTCTCCCAATGTCTCGCGCACATGTTAGACTCCTTGGTCCGTGTTTCAAGACGGGTCCTGAGAGTACCCAAAGCAGTAGCGTCGCCGACCGGTAATTCGAAGCTTGGCCCAGTCCAAGGACACCGCCTGCTAACAGCTGGCCAGGCCCGGGGACGGCACCAGGTCCGTGCCTCCGGGTAAGAACTGACCGGGCTTGCGGCGGGCCTGACGCAAACACATTCGAAAATGGATTGGTTGCGGCCCGATACCGTCTCGGAGTACCGTCGCGCAGCCGGCCGGGCGGCCGAGGGTCTGTCGCGTGCTCTGGGAGCAACGAAACAGGCAACCGCTCGGGCCGTAGACCGACACGCAACGGGTCGCGACGTTCTACTAGGGGAGAAGTGCACGACTACGTGGCTGGAACATTCGCCGCCAGTGGTGTACCCTCGCTAATGGAACCACGAAGGTCCACCCGGAGTATCGCGCACCGACGGGAGCCAGCCTCGTCGACGATGAATCTCCCCATTCGATCTTTTGGGTTTCTCAGGTTTACCCCTGAACGGTTTCACGTACTCTTGAACTCTCTCTTCAAAGTTCTTTTCAACTTTCCCTCACGGTACTTGTTCGCTATCGGTCTCGTGGTTGTATTTAGCCTTAGATGGAGTTTACCACCCACATAGGGTTGCACTCTCAAGCAACCCGACTCTATGGAGAGATCCTCCCGAAACGCGTACCGGTCGCTACGGGCCTGGCACCCTCTCCGGGTAAGTGGCCCCATTCAAGATGGACTTGGACGCGGTGCGACGTCACGGGATAAACGGATCCTCCTGAACACTACAATTCCCTGCGGCGGAACCGCGGGATTCAGTGCTGGGCTAATTCCTGTTCGCTCGCCGCTACTAAGGAAATCCTTGTTAGTTTCTTTTCCTCCGCTTAGTAATATGCTTAAATTCAGCGGGTAATCTCGCCTACTCTGAGGTCGTCAATCGTTATTATATAAAAATTATGTGCCACCAGAGAAAAAAGCCGAGACCGCGAAGTAGAGAGAAGATATTTTTGGAGAAGCAGGCACGTGCCTCCCTTCGGTATTATAAATCGTGCTCCCTCTTTTGGATATTGTATCACGAACGGGTCTCCCGGCCGGCGGGAGTACGGGTTCCCCCCGTACACATCCCGGCTCATAACCTGACCCGATGACGGATCGATGTGATCCGATCTCGTGTATGTATATCCAGAGGTGCCATCGCACGATACCAGAGAAAAGGTATATTTGGACTCCCTTCTTCTTCTATAATCGAGAGAATATTTAGTCCCCCCTACCTCTATTATTTTACGCCTCGCCAAAGTGTCTTTTCGTCGCGCATCGTCGATTCGATCCGGGAGGAGACTCTCGCAGAACGACCCCACCGGTTTTTATTTTAACGTCCGTCCGCTATTATTAGCTTTGAGATTCCGCTATCCCTTCACGCCTCGAGCAGTGACTCGCAGCAGAGGGAACCGTGGAAAAATAAGCTTTTCCGTGGACTGGACGACCGGTGAGACCCGCGGTCTCGTATACGATCGACCAACAACGCGACAAAGACATGGGGCGATCGGGGAGACTCGTTTTCTTCAATTGTACGAAGTAGAGTCTTCTTACACACCTTTCGCGGCATCGGCGCCTTTAGGTTCGTCAAAGTTCCAATTCGCGCAGCCGCGCCAACGAGGATTCCGGGGTACAGAAACGTTTTAAACGACGCGTGGAGCAATCACTCTTCTCTCATCGGATGTTTGGCGCAAACACTCTTGTGTGTCGACGGAAC
>CAWLCU010000438.1:42500-47500 GCA_963855975.1 Andrena chrysosceles
TCGTGCCATGCTGTTCATAACGAGTTGGCCCGTAATGTGCGCGCTAGGCATATCGAGATCTGACACCTCTTGGGTTTGTATCTACTTTCTCCCTCTTTCAAAGTTCGAACTTTTAAGTTCGATACTTTATATGTACCCGACGCTAGCCTTCCTTAGCGTTTTGTTAAATTTACATCGTCCATCTGCGTGGATAAAGAGTTGAATGCATAAGGTAGTACAAGCATACAGATAACTGCATACATGTCACCAACGTCACTTTTGGACGCTCACCACGTAAGGGCCATTCGGTCTTAGACACCGACCCGTGGTAATGCTGTGTGGAGAAATCCAAAACGCAACACGGTCAGAACAGTTGAGAAAGAATCTCGAGGAGCGGTGACTGCTTCTCAACCGAGGTCATAGAATAGCCACGCGCCCAACGCTGCTCCGACCGAGACGTTCGGACCGTCGCTCTCCCTTATAGATACCGAACGGCCGGCCGGAACGCCGGCGCCGCCGTACCTTACGCACGGGCGCTTATGGGTGAAAACCGCCGCTACAACAGCCCGGCCGCCCGGCACGTTTGGACTTAGCCGCGGAGAGCGTCGGAGACAAGAGTAAACCGAATAAACAAATTATTATAAACAATCGCCGGGAACATTATCACGATAAATACACTGTCCCAAACGACATTTGAAAATAATTTCTCGCAACTTAGAAATATTTCGGGTCGAAAGGTGTTTTTCTCTTTTTTCTCGAAAACGAGCGCGACGACCGCGTTCGAACCATTAATGTAATACGTTCGCAATGCAACGAGGAACAAGGATCTATAATTGTTTTGGCGATCGGACGAGTTTGGCTTTTGGACGATGGTGCCGGTGGACTTTGAGATCTGACGGGACTTGGAAATATTTCGGACCGAAAGGTGTTTTTCTCTTTTTTCTCGAAAACGAGCGCGACGACCGCGTTCGAACCATTAATGTAATACGTTCGCAATGCAACGAGGAACAAGGATCTATAATTGTTTTGGCGATCGGACGAATTTGGCTTTTGGACGATGGTGCCGGTGGACTTTGAGATCTGACGGGACTTGGAAATATTTCGGACCGAAAGGTGTTTTTCTCTTTTTTCTCGAAAACGAGCGCGACGACCGCGTTCGAACCATTAATGTAATACGTTCGCAATGCAACGAGGAACAAGGATCTATAATTGTTTTGGCGATCGGACGAGTTTGGCTTTTGGACGATGGTGCCGGTGGACTTTGAGATCTGACGGCCCTATTCCCAGTTCCGACGATCGATTTGCACGTCAGAATCGCTACGGACCTCCATCAGGGTTTCCCCTGACTTCGTCCTGACCAGGCATAGTTCACCATCTTTCGGGTCCCAACGTGTACGCTCTAGGTGCGCCTCTTCTCGCAATGAGAACGAGACGCCCCGGGAGTGCGAGGCCGCATCGTAACGCGGCCGATCCTCCCTCGGTCGACGCAAAGGTCGACCTTCACTTTCATTCCGCCTTTAGGTTTCTTTCTCCCAATGTCTCGCGCACATGTTAGACTCCTTGGTCCGTGTTTCAAGACGGGTCCTGAGAGTACCCAAAGCAGTAGCGTCGCCGACCGGTAATTCGAAGCTTGGCCCAGTCCAAGGACACCGCCTGCTAACAGCTGGCCAGGCCCGGGGACGGCACCAGGTCCGTGCCTCCGGGTAAGAACTGACCGGGCTTGCGGCGGGCCTGACGCAAACACATTCGAAAATGGATTGGTTGCGGCCCGATACCGTCTCGGAGTACCGTCGCGCAGCCGGCCGGGCGGCCGAGGGTCTGTCGCGTGCTCTGGGAGCAACGAAACAGGCAACCGCTCGGGCCGTAGACCGACACGCAACGGGTCGCGACGTTCTACTAGGGGAGAAGTGCACGACGACGTGGCCGGAACATTCGCCGCCAGTGGTGTACCCTCGCTAATGGAACCACGAAGGTCCACCCGGAGTATCGCACACCGACGGGAGCCAGCCTCGTCGACGATGAATCTCCCCATTCGATCTTTTGGGTTTCTCAGGTTTACCCCTGAACGGTTTCACGTACTCTTGAACTCTCTCTTCAAAGTTCTTTTCAACTTTCCCTCACGGTACTTGTTCGCTATCGGTCTCGTGGTTGTATTTAGCCTTAGATGGAGTTTACCACCCACTTAGGGTTGCACTCTCAAGCAACCCGACTCTATGGAGAGATCCTCCCGAAACGCGTACCGGTCGCTACGGGCCTGGCACCCTCTCCGGGTAAGTGGCCCCATTCAAGATGGACTTGGACGCGGTGCGACGTCACGGGATAAACGGATCCTCCTGAACACTACAATTCCCTGCGGCGGAACCGCGGGATTCAGTGCTGGGCTAATTCCTGTTCGCTCGCCGCTACTAAGGAAATCCTTGTTAGTTTCTTTTCCTCCGCTTAGTAATATGCTTAAATTCAGCGGGTAATCTCGCCTACTCTGAGGTCGTCAATCGTTATTATATAAAAATTATGTGCCACCAGAGAAAAAAGCCGAGACCGCGAAGTAGAGAGAAGATATTTTTGGAGAAGCAGGCACGTGCCTCCCTTCGGTATTATAAATCGTGCTCCCTCTTTTGGATATTGTATCACGAACGGGTCTCCCGGCCGGCGGGAGTACGGGTTCCCCCCGTACACATCCCGGCTCATAACCTGACCCGATGACGGATCGATGTGATCCGATCTCGTGTATGTATATCCAGAGGTGCCATCGCACGATACCAGAGAAAAGGTATATTTGGACTCCCTTCTTCTTCTATAATCGAGAGAATATTTAGTCCCCCCTACCTCTATTATTTTACGCCTCGCCAAAGTGTCTTTTCGTCGCGCATCGTCGATTCGATCCGGGAGGAGACTCTCGCAGAACGACCCCACCGGTTTTTATTTTAACGTCCGTCCGCTATTATTAGCTTTGAGATTCCGCTATCCCTTCACGCCTCGAGCAGTGACTCGCAGCAGAGGGAACCGTGGAAAAATAAGCTTTTCCGTGGACTGGACGACCGGTGAGACCCGCGGTCTCGTATACGATCGACCAACAACGCGACAAAGACATGGGGCGATCGGGGAGACTCGTTTTCTTCAATTGTACGAAGTAGAGTCTTCTTACACACCTTTCGCGGCATCGGCGCCTTTAGGTTCGTCAAAGTTCCAATTCGCGCAGCCGCGCCAACGAGGATTCCGGGGTACAGAAACGTTTTAAACGACGCGTGGAGCAATCACTCTTCTCTCATCGGATGTTTGGCGCAAACACTCTTGTGTGTCGACGGAACGTGGCCGTAGGGAGGGAATGAATATGGCGGCTAGGCGAGGACACGCGCAACGACGGGGAAATACATCGACCCGATCATGTTAACGAGTGATTTTCAAATTTATCATCCCGCACAGCGCCTCCATTCTCTCATGTACACCATGCCCTTGGATCTTCACGGCGTCCCGAAGAACGAGTGTGTTGTGCCCTCGATGTATCGATTGACTGTTCTCTCACTTGTCAACGACGACCCTCTCTTTTATAAAATCCCTGGGGCCGCGTGAACGCGACGATACAGAATGGCGCACATATGCCGCGCCGCACCCTGCTCTTTCTCACTCTATCTTTATCTCTCGCTCTTTGGTCTCTCTTTCTCAGGACAAATTTTTCATTTCAGGCGACGTCGGGAGCACGGTAAAAGATCTCGCGCAGAACGTGAAGGCAAATTCTGCACCACCAGTGCGAGTGGAGAGACGATGAGAGTGGAGAGAGTGTGTGATGATGATGATCCAGGGGAGCGGTGCAGCACACGGGCGGTCGTTATAAAACAACGACGCACAACGCCGTGAAAGCACGCACGCACGCGAGTCCCTGATAACGCGATCATCATTCATCACATTTCGGCTCTCCCTTTCTGGTTCTCGCACGGGTGAGAGTACAACACACGCTTCACGATTCTCACGCGAGCCGTTGCAAACGCCGACGAACGGCCCAACTTTCGCTCGTACGTCGCGTATCTGACGTGTATCATCCGACCCGACTCCGAAACGCGTTACATCGTCGGAAACGCGTGACGGCGAGGATGTGATTATACGCAGACAGACGCAAGCAGTCTTTTGTATGTGATAACGACCCTCAGCCAGGCGTGGTCCAGGAATTGTATCCGTGGACCGCAATGTGCGTTCGAAATGTCGATGTTCATGTGTCCTGCAGTTCACACGTTGACGCGCAATTAGCTGCGTTCTTCATCGACCCACGAGCCAAGTGATCCACCGTTCAGGGTAATCATGTTATTATGTTCGTTATTATCTTTGTTCTCGGTTCGGATAAAGCCGAGGCCGGTGCGCCTCCAACCAGCGCGCGAAGGAGGTCCGGGCGTCGCCAGCGATGACGACACGGTGTGTGATTTGTGTCCAGGACGGGAACACCGTCGACGCGTACCGCGGAAACACCGCGACACGTCCGACGGCCGAGCGTACATATTCATTTAAAAACCTTCGAGATGTACTCGGGGCGAGGCCACCGCACGCGACAGCATCCTCTACTTACAACACGCTCCCCCGAAAGCGGACGCACGGCCGGCTTCGATCGGTCCAATCGGACTTTCGCTATCGAAGCTTCACAGCCGGTCCCTTTTTTCGGTTATCGGGGATGCGCGATTAAGCAAGCGATACGCGGGATGCACGTCGACGCGATAGATGCCGCGCCCTAGGTTACCCGGATCCTCTCCAAGGAGAGTGTCGTCCGTCACAGGACTTTTCGGAGAGCGCGACCAAAACTGAGGAAGCGGGATATGAGAGTGGAAGAAGCGTCGTCCAGAAAGAGAGAGAGAAACGTCGCGAGAAACCGAGGGGCTTCGACGGCGGCTCGTTCCTGCTCTCTCTCTCTCTCTCTCGCGAGCTTTACTTGACCACTCGGAGCGCTTATGGTGTGTTTTCTCGTCCCTGTCTTGGGTCGCGAGTGACTCCTTTCTCGATACGAGCCTCTACACGCTACTAGCGCAGACAACACGCAC
>CAWLCU010000439.1:0-20000 GCA_963855975.1 Andrena chrysosceles
TAGATCCTTGTTCCTCGTTGCATGCCGAACGTATTACATTAATGGTTCGACCGCGGTGGTCGCGCTCGTTTTCGAGAAAAACGAGAAAAACACCTTTCGGTCCGAAATATTTCCAAGACCCGTCAGATCTCAAAGTCCACCGGCACCATCGTCCAAAAGCCAAACTCGTCCGATCGCCAAAACAATTATAGATCCTTGTTCCTCGTTGCATGCCGAACGTATTACATTAATGGTTCGACCGCGGTGGTCGCGCTCGTTTTCGAGAAAAACGAGAAAAACACCTTTCGGTCCGAAATATTTCCAAGTCCCGTCAGAACTCAAAGTCCACCGGCACCATCGTCCAAAAGCCAAACTCGTCCGATCGCCAAAACAATTATAGATCCTTGTTCCTCGTTGCATGCCGAACGTATTACATTAATGGTTCGACCGCGGTGGTCGCGCTCGTTTTCGAGAAAAACGAGAAAAACAACTTTCGGTCCGAAATATTTCCAAGTCCCGTCAGATCTCAAAGTCCACCGGCACCATCGTCCAAAAGCCAAACTCGTCCGATCGCCAAAACAATTATAGATCCTTGTTCCTCGTTGCATGCCGAACGTATTACATTAATGGTTCGACCGCGGTCGTCGCGCTCGTTTTCGAGAAAAACGCGAAAAACACCTTTCGGTCCGAAATATTTCCAAGTCCCGTCAGATCTCAAAGTCCACCGGCACCATCGTCCAAAAGCCAAACTCGTCCGATCGCCAAAACAATTATAGATCCTTGTTCCTCGTTGCATTGCGAACGTATTACATTAATGGTTCGAACGCGGTCGTCGCGCTCGTTTTCGAGAAAAAAGAGAAAAACACCTTTCGGTCCGAAATATTTCCAAGTCCCGTCAGATCTCAAAGTCCACCGGCACCATCGTCCAAAAGCCAAACTTGTCCGATCGCCAAAACAATTATAGATCCTTGTTCCTTGTTGCATGCCGAACGTATTACATTAATGGTTCGACCGCGGTGGTCGCGCTCGTTTTCGAGAAAAACGAGAAAAACACCTTTCGGTCCGAAATATTTCCAAGTCCCGTCAGATCTCAAAGTCCACCGGCACCATCGTCCAAAAGCCAAACTCGTCCGATCGCCAAAACAATTAGAGATCCTTGTTCCTCGTTGCATTGCGAACGTATTACATTAATGGTTCGAACGCGGTCGTCGCGCTCGTTTTCGAGAAAAAAGAGAAAAACACCTTTCGGTCCGAAATATTTCCAAGTCCCGTCAGATCTCAAAGTCAACCGGCACCATAGTCCAAAAGCCAAACTCGTCCGATCGCCAAAACAATTATAGATCCTTGTTCCTCGTTGCATTGCGAACGTATTACATTAATGGTTCGAACGCGGTTGTCGCGCTCGTTTTCGAGAAAAAAGAGAAAAACACCTTTCGGTCCGAAATATTTCCAAGTCCCGTCAGATCTCAAAGTCCACCGGCACCATCGTCCAAAAGCCAAACTCGTCCGATCGCCAAAACAATTATAGATCCTTGTTCCTCGTTGCATGCCCAACGTATTACATTAATGGTTCGACCGCGGTGGTCGCGCTCGTTTTCGAGAAAAACGCGAAAAACACCTTTCGGTCCGAAATATTTCCAAGTCCCGTCAGATCTCAAAGTCCACCGGCACCATCGTCCAAAAGCCAAACTCGTCCGATCGGCAAAACAATTATAGATCCTTGTTCCTCGTTGCATTGCGTACGTATTACATTAATGGTTCGAACGCGGTCGTCGCGCTCGTTTTCGAGAAAAACGAGAAAAACACCTTTCGGTCCGAAATATTTCCAAGTCCCGTCAGATCTCAAAGTCCACCGGCACCATCGTCCAAAAGCCAAACTCGTCCGATCGCCAAAACAATTATAGATCCTTGTTCCTCGTTGCATGCCGAACGTATTACATTAATGGTTCGACCGCGGTGGTCGCGCTCGTTTTCGAGAAAAACGAGAAAAACACCTTTCGGTCCGAAATATTTCCAAGACCCGTCAGATCTCAAAGTCCACCGGCACCATCGTCCAAAAGCCAAACTCGTCCGATCGCCAAAACAATTATAGATCCTTGTTCCTCGTTGCATGCCGAACGTATTACATTAATGGTTCGACCGCGGTGGTCGCGCTCGTTTTCGAGAAAAACGAGAAAAACACCTTTCGGTCCGAAATATTTCCAAGTCCCGTCAGATCTCAAAGTCCACCGGCACCATCGCCCAAAAGCCAAACTCGTCCGATCGCCAAAACAATTATAGATCCTTGTTCCTCGTTGCATGCCGAACGTATTACATTAATGGTTCGACCGCGGTCGTCGCGCTCGTTTTCGAGAAAAACGAGAAAAACACCTTTCGGTCCGAAATATTTCCAAGTCCCGTCAGATCTCAAAGTCCACCGGCACCATCGTCCAAAAGCCAAACTCGTCCGATCGCCAAAACAATTATAGATCCTTGTTCCTCGTTGCATTGCGAACGTATTACATTAATGGTTCGAACGCGGTCGTCGCGCTCGTTTTCGAGAAAAAAGAGAAAAACACCTTTCGGTCCGAAATATTTCCAAGTCCCGTCAGATCTCAAAGTCCACCGGCACCATCGTCCAAAAGCCAAACTTGTCCGATCGCCAAAACAATTATAGATCCTTGTTCCTTGTTGCATGCCGAACGTATTACATTAATGGTTCGACCGCGGTGGTCGCGCTCGTTTTCGAGAAAAACGAGAAAAACACCTTTCGGTCCGAAATATTTCCAAGTCCCGTCAGATCTCAAAGTCCACCGGCACCATCGTCCAAAAGCCAAACTCGTCCGATCGCCAAAACAATTAGAGATCCTTGTTCCTCGTTGCATTGCGAACGTATTACATTAATGGTTCGAACGCGGTCGTCGCGCTCGTTTTCGAGAAAAAAGAGAAAAACACCTTTCGGTCCGAAATATTTCCAAGTCCCGTCAGATCTCAAAGTCAACCGGCACCATAGTCCAAAAGCCAAACTCGTCCGATCGCCAAAACAATTATAGATCCTTGTTCCTCGTTGCATTGCGAACGTATTACATTAATGGTTCGAACGCGGTTGTCGCGCTCGTTTTCGAGAAAAAAGAGAAAAACACCTTTCGGTCCGAAATATTTCCAAGTCCCGTCAGATCTCAAAGTCCACCGGCACCATCGTCCAAAAGCCAAACTCGTCCGATCGCCAAAACAATTATAGATCCTTGTTCCTTGTTGCATGCCGAACGTATTACATTAATGGTTCGACCGCGGTGGTCGCGCTCGTTTTCGAGAAAAAAGAGAAAAACACCTTTCGGTCCGAAATATTTCCAAGTCCCGTCAGATCTCAAAGTCCACCGGCACCATCGTCCAAAAGCCAAACTCGTCCGATCGCCAAAACAATTATAGATCCTTGTTCCTCGTTGCATGCCGAACGTATTACATTAATGGTTCGACCGCGGTGGTCGCGCTCGTTTTCGAGAAAAAAGAGAAAAACACCTTTCGGTCCGAAATATTTCCAAGTCCCGTCAGATCTCAAAGTCCACCGGCACCATCGTCCAAAAGCCAAACTCGTCCGATCGCCAAAACAATTATAGATCCTTGTTCCTCGTTGCATGCTGAACGTATTACATTAATGGTTCGAACGCGGTGTCGCGTTCGTTTTCGAGAAAAAAGAGAAAAACACCTTTCGGTCCGAAATATTTCCAAGTCCCGTCAGATCTCAAAGTCCACCGGCACCATCGTCCAAAAGCCAAACTCGTCCGATCGCCAAAACAATTATAGATCCTTGTTCCTCGTTGGATGCCCAACGTATTACATGAATGGTTCGACCGCGGTGGTCGCGCTCGTTTTCGAGAAAAACGCGAAAAACACCTTTCGGTCCGAAATATTTCCAAGTCCCGTCAGATCTCAAAGTCCACCGGCACCATCGTCCAAAAGCCAAACTCGTCCGATCGCCAAAACAATTATAGATCCTTGTTCCTCGTTGGATGCCCAACGTATTACATTAATGGTTCGACCGCGGTGGTCGCGCTCGTTTTCGAGAAAAACGCGAAAAACACCTTTCGGTCCGAAATATTTCCAAGTCCCGTCAGATCTCAAAGTCCACCGGCACCATCGTCCAAAAGCCAAACTCGTCCGATCGGCAAAACAATTATAGATCCTTGTTCCTCGTTGCATTGCGTACGTATTACATTAATGGTTCGAACGCGGTCGTCGCGCTCGTTTTCGAGAAAAACGAGAAAAACACCATTCGGTCCGAAATATTTCCAAGTCCCGTCAGATCTCAAAGTCCACCGGCACCATCGTCCAAAAGCCAAACTCGTCCGATCGCCAAAACAATTATAGATCCTTGTTCCTCGTTCCATTCCGAACGAATTACATTAATGGTTCGACCGCGGTCGTCGCGCTCGTTTTCGAGAAAAACGAGAAAAACACCTTTCGGTCCGAAATATTTCCAAGTCCCGTCAGATCTCAAAGTCCACCGGCACCATCGTCCAAAAGCCAAACTCGTCCGATCGCCAAAACAATTATAGATCCTTGTTCCTCGTTGCATTCCGAACGTATTACATTAATGGTTCGACTGCGGTGGTCGCGCTCGTTTTCGAGAAAAACGAGAAAAACACCTTTCGGTCCGAAATATTTCCAAGTCCCGTCAGATCTCAAAGTCCACCGGCACCATCGTCCAAAAGCCAAACTCGTCCGATCGTCAAAACAATTATAGATCCTTGTTCCTCGTTGCCTGCCCAACGTATTACATTAATGGTTCGACCGCGGTCGTCGCGCTCGTTTTCGAGAAAAACGAGAAAAACACCTTTCGGTCCGAAATATTTCCAAGTCCCGTCAGATCTCAAAGTCCACCGGCACCATCGTCCAAAAGCCAAACTCGTCCGATCGCCAAAACAATTATAGATCCTTGTTCCTCGTTGCATGCCGAACGTATTACATTAATGGTTCGACCGCGGTGGTCGCGCTCGTTTTCGAGAAAAACGCGAAAAACACCTTTCGGTCCGAAATATTTCCAAGTCCCGTCAGATCTCAAAGTCCACCGGCACCATCGTCCAAAAGCCAAACTCGTCCGATCGCCAAAACAATTATAGATCCTTGTTCCTCGTTGCATTCCGAACGTATTACATTAATGGTTCGACTGCGGTGGTCGCGCTCGTTTTCGAGAAAAACGAGAAAAACACCTTTCGGTCCGAAATATTTCCAAGTCCCGTCAGATCTCAAAGTCCACCGGCACCATCGTCCAAAAGCCAAACTCGTCCGATCGTCAAAACAATTATAGATCCTTGTTCCTCGTTGCATTGCGTACGTATTACATTAATGGTTCGAACGCGGTCGTCGCGCTCGTTTTCGAGAAAAACGAGAAAAACACCATTCGGTCCGAAATATTTCCAAGTCCCGTCAGATCTCAAAGTCCACCGGCACCATCGTCCAAAAGCCAAACTCGTCCGATCGCCAAAACAATTATAGATCCTTGTTCCTCGTTCCATTCCGAACGAATTACATTAATGGTTCGACCGCGGTCGTCGCGCTCGTTTTCGAGAAAAACGAGAAAAACACCTTTCGGTCCGAAATATTTCCAAGTCCCGTCAGATCTCAAAGTCCACCGGCACCATCGTCCAAAAGCCAAACTCGTCCGATCGGCAAAACAATTATAGATCCTTGTTCCTCGTTGCATGCCGAACGTATTACATTAATGGTTCGACCGCGGTGGTCGCGCTCGTTTTCGAGAAAAAAGAGAAAAACACCTTTCGGTCCGAAATATTTCCAAGTCCCGTCAGATCTCAAAGTCCACCGGCACCATCGTCCAAAAGCCAAACTCGTCCGATCGCCAAAACAATTATAGATCCTTGTTCCTCGTTGCATGCTGAACGTATTACATTAATGGTTCGAACGCGGTGTCGCGTTCGTTTTCGAGAAAAAAGAGAAAAACACCTTTCGGTCCGAAATATTTCCAAGTCCCGTCAGATCTCAAAGTCCACCGGCACCATCGTCCAAAAGCCAAACTCGTCCGATCGCCAAAACAATTATAGATCCTTGTTCCTCGTTGGATGCCCAACGTATTACATGAATGGTTCGACCGCGGTGGTCGCGCTCGTTTTCGAGAAAAACGCGAAAAACACCTTTCGGTCCGAAATATTTCCAAGTCCCGTCAGATCTCAAAGTCCACCGGCACCATCGTCCAAAAGCCAAACTCGTCCGATCGCCAAAACAATTATAGATCCTTGTTCCTCGTTGGATGCCCAACGTATTACATTAATGGTTCGACCGCGGTGGTCGCGCTCGTTTTCGAGAAAAACGCGAAAAACACCTTTCGGTCCGAAATATTTCCAAGTCCCGTCAGATCTCAAAGTCCACCGGCACCATCGTCCAAAAGCCAAACTCGTCCGATCGGCAAAACAATTATAGATCCTTGTTCCTCGTTGCATTGCGTACGTATTACATTAATGGTTCGAACGCGGTCGTCGCGCTCGTTTTCGAGAAAAACGAGAAAAACACCATTCGGTCCGAAATATTTCCAAGTCCCGTCAGATCTCAAAGTCCACCGGCACCATCGTCCAAAAGCCAAACTCGTCCGATCGCCAAAACAATTATAGATCCTTGTTCCTCGTTCCATTCCGAACGAATTACATTAATGGTTCGACCGCGGTCGTCGCGCTCGTTTTCGAGAAAAACGAGAAAAACACCTTTCGGTCCGAAATATTTCCAAGTCCCGTCAGATCTCAAAGTCCACCGGCACCATCGTCCAAAAGCCAAACTCGTCCGATCGCCAAAACAATTATAGATCCTTGTTCCTCGTTGCATTCCGAACGTATTACATTAATGGTTCGACTGCGGTGGTCGCGCTCGTTTTCGAGAAAAACGAGAAAAACACCTTTCGGTCCGAAATATTTCCAAGTCCCGTCAGATCTCAAAGTCCACCGGCACCATCGTCCAAAAGCCAAACTCGTCCGATCGTCAAAACAATTATAGATCCTTGTTCCTCGTTGCCTGCCCAACGTATTACATTAATGGTTCGACCGCGGTCGTCGCGCTCGTTTTCGAGAAAAACGAGAAAAACACCTTTCGGTCCGAAATATTTCCAAGTCCCGTCAGATCTCAAAGTCCACCGGCACCATCGTCCAAAAGCCAAACTCGTCCGATCGCCAAAACAATTATAGATCCTTGTTCCTCGTTGCATGCCGAACGTATTACATTAATGGTTCGACCGCGGTGGTCGCGCTCGTTTTCGAGAAAAACGCGAAAAACACCTTTCGGTCCGAAATATTTCCAAGTCCCGTCAGATCTCAAAGTCCACCGGCACCATCGTCCAAAAGCCAAACTCGTCCGATCGCCAAAACAATTATAGATCCTTGTTCCTCGTTGCATTCCGAACGTATTACATTAATGGTTCGACCGCGGTCGTCGCGCTCGTTTTCGAGAAAAACGAGAAAAACACCTTTCGGTCCGAAATATTTCCAAGTCCCGTCAGATCTCAAAGTCCACCGGCACCATCGTCCAAAAGCCAAACTCGTCCGATCGCCAAAACAATTATAGATCCTTGTTCCTCGTTGCATGCCGAACGTATTACATTAATGGTTCGACCGCGGTGGTCGCGCACGTTTTCGAGAAAAACGAGAAAAACACCTTTCGGTCCGAAATATTTCCAAGTCCCGTCAGATCTCAAAGTCCACCGGCACCATCGTCCAAAAGCCAAACTCGTCCGATCGCCAAAACAATTATAGATCCTTGTTCCTCGTTGCATGCCGAACGTATTACATTAATGGTTCGACCGCGGTGGTCGCGCTCGTTTTCGAGAAAAACGCGAAAAACACCTTTCGGTCCGAAATATTTCCAAGTCCCGTCAGATCTCAAAGTCCACCGGCACCATCGTCCAAAAGCCAAACTCGTCCGATCGCCAAAACAATTATAGATCCTTGTTCCTCGTTGCATTCCGAACGTATTACATTAATGGTTCGACCGCGGTCGTCGCGCTCGTTTTCGAGAAAAACGAGAAAAACACCTTTCGGTCCGAAATATTTCCATGTCCCGTCAGATCTCAAAGTCCACCGGCACCATCGTCCAAAAGCCAAACTCGTCCGATCGCCAAAACAATTATAGATCCTTGTTCCTCGTTGCATGCCGAACGTATTACATTAATGGTTCGACCGCGGTGGTCGCGCTCGTTTTCGAGAAAAACGAGAAAAACACCTTTCGGTCCGAAATATTTCCCTGACCCGTCAGATCTCAAAGTCCACCGGCACCATCGTCCAAAAGCCAAACTCGTCCGATCGCCAAAACAATTATAGATCCTTGTTCCTCGTTGCATGCCGAACGTATTACATTAATGGTTCGACCGCGGTGGTCGCGCTCGTTTTCGAGAAAAACGAGAAAAACACCTTTCGGTCCGAAATATTTCCAAGTCCCGTCAGATCTTAAAGTCCACCGGCACCATCGTCCAAAAGCCAAACTCGTCCGATCGCCAAAACAATTATAGATCCTTGTTCCTCGTTGCATGCCGAACGTATTACATTAATGGTTCGACCGCGGTGGTCGCGCTCGTTTTCGAGAAAAACGAGAAAAACACCTTTCGGTCCGAAATATTTCCAAGACCCGTCAGATCTCAAAGTCCACCGGCACCATCGTCCAAAAGCCAAACTCGTCCGATCGCCAAAACAATTATAGATCCTTGTTCCTCGTTGCATGCCGAACGTATTACATTAATGGTTCGACCGCGGTGGTCGCGCTCGTTTTCGAGAAAAAAGAGAAAAACACCTTTCGGTCCGAAATATTTCCAAGTCCCGTCAGATCTCAAAGTCCACCGGCACCATCGTCCAAAAGCCAAACTCGTCCGATCGCCAAAACAATTATAGATCCTTGTTCCTCGTTGCATGCTGAACGTATTACATTAATGGTTCGAACGCGGTGTCGCGTTCGTTTTCGAGAAAAAAGAGAAAAACACCTTTCGGTCCGAAATATTTCCAAGTCCCGTCAGATCTCAAAGTCCACCGGCACCATCGTCCAAAAGCCAAACTCGTCCGATCGCCAAAACAATTATAGATCCTTGTTCCTCGTTGGATGCCCAACGTATTACATTAATGGTTCGACCGCGGTGGTCGCGCTCGTTTTCGAGAAAAACGCGAAAAACACCTTTCGGTCCGAAATATTTCCAAGTCCCGTCAGATCTCAAAGTCCACCGGCACCATCGTCCAAAAGCCAAACTCGTCCGATCGCCAAAACAATTATAGATCCTTGTTCCTCGTTGGATGCCCAACGTATTACATTAATGGTTCGACCGCGGTGGTCGCGCTCGTTTTCGAGAAAAACGCGAAAAACACCTTTCGGTCCGAAATATTTCCAAGTCCCGTCAGATCTCAAAGTCCACCGGCACCATCGTCCAAAAGCCAAACTCGTCCGATCGGCAAAACAATTATAGATCCTTGTTCCTCGTTGCATTGCGTACGTATTACATTAATGGTTCGAACGCGGTCGTCGCGCTCGTTTTCGAGAAAAACGAGAAAAACACCATTCGGTCCGAAATATTTCCAAGTCCCGTCAGATCTCAAAGTCCACCGGCACCATCGTCCAAAAGCCAAACTCGTCCGATCGCCAAAACAATTATAGATCCTTGTTCCTCGTTCCATTCCGAACGAATTACATTAATGGTTCGACCGCGGTCGTCGCGCTCGTTTTCGAGAAAAACGAGAAAAACACCTTTCGGTCCGAAATATTTCCAAGTCCCGTCAGATCTCAAAGTCCACCGGCACCATCGTCCAAAAGCCAAACTCGTCCGATCGCCAAAACAATTATAGATCCTTGTTCCTCGTTGCATTCCGAACGTATTACATTAATGGTTCGACCGCGGTCGTCGCGCTCGTTTTCGAGAAAAACGAGAAAAACACCTTTCGGTCCGAAATATTTCCAAGTCCCGTCAGATCTCAAAGTCCACCGGCACCATCGTCCAAAAGCCAAACTCGTCCGATCGCCAAAACAATTATAGATCCTTGTTCCTCGTTGCATGCCGAACGTATTACATTAATGGTTCGACCGCGGTGGTCGCGCACGTTTCCGAGAAAAACGAGAAAAACACCTTTCGGTCCGAAATATTTCCAAGTCCCGTCAGATCTCAAAGTCCACCGGCACCATCGTCCAAAAGCCAAACTCGTCCAATCGCCAAAACAATTATAGATCCTTGTTCCTCGTTGCATGCCGAACGTATTACATTAATGGTTCGACCGCGGTGGTCGCGCTCGTTTTCGAGAAAAACGCGAAAAACACCTTTCGGTCCGAAATATTTCCAAGTCCCGTCAGATCTCAAAGTCCACCGGCACCATCGTCCAAAAGCCAAACTCGTCCGATCGCCAAAACAATTATAGATCCTTGTTCCTCGTTCCATTCCGAACGAATTACATTAATGGTTCGACCGCGGTCGTCGCGCTCGTTTTCGAGAAAAACGAGAAAAACACCTTTCGGTCCGAAATATTTCCAAGTCCCGTCAGATCTCAAAGTCCACCGGCACCATCGTCCAAAAGCCAAACTCGTCCGATCGCCAAAACAATTATAGATCCTTGTTCCTCGTTGCATTCCGAACGTATTACATTAATGGTTCGACCGCGGTCGTCGCGCTCGTTTTCGAGAAAAACGAGAAAAACACCTTTCGGTCCGAAATATTTCCAAGTCCCGTCAGATCTCAAAGTCCACCGGCACCATCGTCCAAAAGCCAAACTCGTCCGATCGCCAAAACAATTATAGATCCTTGTTCCTCGTTGCATGCCCAACGTATTACATTAATGGTTCGACCGCGGTGGTCGCGCTCGTTTTCGAGAAAAACGCGAAAAACACCTTTCGGTCCGAAATATTTCCAAGTCCCGTCAGATCTCAAAGTCCACCGGCACCATCGTCCAAAAGCCAAACTCGTCCGATCGGCAAAACAATTATAGATCCTTGTTCCTCGTTGCATTCCGAACGTATTACATTAATGGTTCGACCGCGGTCGTCGCGCTCGTTTTCGAGAAAAACGAGAAAAACACCTTTCGGTCCGAAATATTTCCAAGACCCGTCAGATCTCAAAGTCCACCGGCACCATCGTCCAAAAGCCAAACTCGTCCGATCGGCAAAACAATTATAGATCCTTGTTCCTCGTTGCATTGCGTACGTATTACATTAATGGTTCGAACGCGGTCGTCGCGCTCGTTTTCGAGAAAAACGAGAAAAACACCTTTCGGTCCGAAATATTTCCAAGTCCCGTCAGATCTCAAAGTCCACCGGCACCATCGTCCAAAAGCCAAACTCGTCCGATCGCCAAAACAATTATAGATCCTTGTTCCTCGTTGCATGCCGAACGTATTACATTAATGGTTCGACCGCGGTGGTCGCGCTCGTTTTCGAGAAAAACGAGAAAAACACCTTTCGGTCCGAAATATTTCCAAGACCCGTCAGATCTCAAAGTCCACCGGCACCATCGTGCAAAAGCCAAACTAGTCCGATCGCCAAAACAATTATAGATCCTTGTTCCTCGTTGCATGCCGAACGTATTACATTAATGGTTCGACCGCGGTGGTCGCGCTCGTTTTCGAGAAAAACGAGAAAAACACCTTTCGGTCCGAAATATTTCCAAGTCCCGTCAGAACTCAAAGTCCACCGGCACCATCGTCCAAAAGCCAAACTCGTCCGATCGCCAAAACAATTATAGATCCTTGTTCCTCGTTGCATGCCGAACGTATTACATTAATGGTTCGAACGCGGTCGTCGCGCTCGTTTTCGAGAAAAAAGAGAAAAACAACTTTCGGTCCGAAATATTTCCAAGTCCCGTCAGATCTCAAAGTCCACCGGCACCATCGTCCAAAAGCCAAACTCGTCCGATCGCCAAAACAATTATAGATCCTTGTTCCTCGTTGCATGCCGAACGTATTACATTAATGGTTCGAACGCGGTCGTCGCGCTCGTTTTCGAGAAAAAAGAGAAAAACACCTTTCGGTCCGAAATATTTCCAAGTCCCGCCAGATCTCAAAGTCCACCGGCACCATCGCCCAAAAGCCAAACTCGTCCGATCGCCAAAACAATTATAGATCCTTGTTCCTCGTTGCATGCCGAACGTATTACATTAATGGTTCGACCGCGGTCGTCGCACTCGTTTTCGAGAAAAACGCGAAAAACACCTTTCGGTCCGAAATATTTCCAAGTCCCGTCAGATCTCAAAGTCCACCGGCACCATCGTCCAAAAGCCAAACTCGTCCGATCGCCAAAACAATTATAGATCCTTGTTCCTCGTTGCATGCCCAACGTATTACATTAATGGTTCGACCGCGGTGGTCGCGCTCGTTTTCGAGAAAAACGCGAAAAACACCTTTCGGTCCGAAATATTTCCAAGTCCCGTCAGATCTCAAAGTCCACCGGCACCATCGTCCAAAAGCCAAACTCGTCCGATCGGCAAAACTATTATAGATCCTTGTTCCTCGTTGCATTGCGTACGTATTACATTAATGGTTCGAACGCGGTCGTCGCGCTCGTTTTCGAGAAAAACGAGAAAAACACCTTTCGGTCCGAAATATTTCCAAGTCCCGTCAGATCTCAAAGTCCACCGGCACCATCGTCCAAAAGCCAAACTCGTCCGATCGCCAAAACAATTATAGATCCTTGTTCCTCGTTGCATTCCGAACGTATTACATTAATGGTTCGACCGCGGTCGTCGCGCTCGTTTTCGGGAAAAACGAGAAAAACACCTTTCGGTCCGAAATATTTCCAAGACCCGTCAGATCTCAAAGTCCACCGGCACCATCGTCCAAAAGCCAAACTCGTCCGATCGGCAAAACAATTATAGATCCTTGTTCCTCGTTGCATTGCGTACGTATTACATTAATGGTTCGAACGCGGTCGTCGCGCTCGTTTTCGAGAAAAACGAGAAAAACACCTTTCGGTCCGAAATATTTCCAAGTCCCGTCAGATCTCAAAGTCCACCGGCACCATCGTCCAAAAGCCAAACTCGTCCGATCGCCAAAACAATTATAGATCCTTGTTCCTCGTTGCATGCCGAACGTATTACATTAATGGTTCGACCGCGGTGGTCGCGCTCGTTTTCGAGAAAAACGAGAAAAACACCTTTCGGTCCGAAATATTTCCAAGACCCGTCAGATCTCAAAGTCCACCGGCACCATCGTCCAAAAGCCAAACTCGTCCGATCGCCAAAACAATTATAGATCCTTGTTCCTCGTTGCATGCCGAACGTATTACATTAATGGTTCGACCGCGGTGGTCGCGCTCGTTTTCGAGAAAAACGAGAAAAACACCTTTCGGTCCGAAATATTTCCAAGTCCCGTCAGAACTCAAAGTCCACCGGCACCATCGTCCAAAAGCCAAACTCGTCCGATCGCCAAAACAATTATAGATCCTTGTTCCTCGTTGCATGCCGAACGTATTACATTAATGGTTCGCCCGCGGTCGTCGCGCTCGTTTTCGAGAAAAACGAGAAAAACACCTTTCGGTCCGAAATATTTCCAAGTCCCGTCAGATCTCAAAGTCCACCGGCACCATCGTCCAAAAGCCAAACTCGTCCGATCGCCAAAACAATTATAGATCCTTGTTCCTCGTTGCATGCCGAACGTATTACATTAATGGTTCGACCGCGGTGGTCGCGCTCGTTTTCGAGAAAAACGAGAAAAACACCTTTCGGTCCGAAATATTTCCAAGTCCCGTCAGATCTCAAAGTCCACCGGCACCATCGTCCAAAAGCCAAACTCGTCCGATCGCCAAATCAATTATAGATCCTTGTTCCTCGTTGCATGCCGAACGTATTACATTAATGGTTCGACCGCGGTGGTCGCGCTCGTTTTCGAGAAAAACGAGAAAAACACCTTTCGGTCCGAAATATTTCCAAGTCCCGTCAGATCTCAAAGTCCACCGGCACCATCGTCCAAAAGCCAAACTCGTCCGATCGCCAAAACAATTATAGATCCTTGTTCCTCGTTGCATGCCGAACGTATTACATTAATGGTTCGACCGCGGTCGTCGCGCTCGTTTTCGAGAAAAACGCGAAAAACACCTTTCGGTCCGAAATATTTCCAAGTCCCGTCAGATCTCAAAGTCCACCGGCACCATCGTCCAAAAGCCAAACTCGTCCGATCGCCAAAACAATTATAGATCCTTGTTCCTCGTTGCATTCCGAACGTATTACATTAATGGTTCGACCGCGGTCGTCGCGCTCGTTTTCGAGAAAAACGAGAAAAACACCTTTCGGTCCGAAATATTTCCAAGTCCCGTCAGATCTCAAAGTCCACCGGCACCATCGTCCAAAAGCCAAACTCGTCCGATCGCCAAATCAATTATAGATCCTTGTTCCTCGTTGCATGCCGAACGTATTACATTAATGGTTCGACCGCGGTGGTCGCGCTCGTTTTCCAGAAAAACGAGAAAAACACCTTTCGGTCCGAAATATTTCCAAGTCCCGTCAGATCTCAAAGTCCACCGGCACCATCGTCCAAAAGCCAAACTCGTCCGATCGCCAAAACAATTATAGATCCTTGTTCCTCGTTGCATGCCGAACGTATTACATTAATGGTTCGACCGCGGTCGTCGCGCTCGTTTTCGAGAAAAACGCGAAAAACACCTTTCGGTCCGAAATATTTCCAAGTCCCGTCAGATCTCAAAGTCCACCGGCACCATCGTCCAAAAGCCAAACTCGTCCGATCGCCAAAACAATTATAGATCCTTGTTCCTCGTTGCATTGCGAACGTATTACATTAATGGTTCGACCGCGGTGGTCGCGCTCGTTTTCGAGAAAAACGCGAAAAACACCTTTCGGTCCGAAATATTTCCAAGTCCCGTCAGATCTCAAAGTCCACCGGCACCATCGTCCAAAAGCCAAACTCGTCCGATCGCCAAAACAATTATAGATCCTTGTTCCTCGTTGCATTGCGAACGTATTACATTAATGGTTCGAACGCGGTCGTCGCGCTCGTTTTCAAGAAAAAAGAGAAAAACACCTTTCGGTCCGAAATATTTCCAAGTCCCGTCAGATCTCAAAGTCCACCGGCACCATCGTCCAAAAGCCAAACTCGTCCGATCGCCAAAACAATTATAGATCCTTGTTCCTCGTTGCATTGCGAACGTATTACATTAATGGTTCGAACGCGGTTGTCGCGCTCGTTTTCGAGAAAAAAGAGAAAAACACCTTTCGGTCCGAAATATTTCCAAGTCCCGTCAGATCTCAAAGTCCACCGGCACCATCGTCCAAAAGCCAAACTCGTCCGATCGCCAAAACAATTATAGATCCTTGTTCCTTGTTGCATGCCGAACGTATTACATTAATGGTTCGACCGCGGTGGTCGCGCTCGTTTTCGAGAAAAAAGAGAAAAACACCTTTCGGTCCGAAATATTTCCAAGTCCCGTCAGATCTCAAAGTCCACCGGCACCATCGTCCAAAAGCCAAACTCGTCCGATCGCCAAAACAATTATAGATCCTTGTTCCTCGTTGCATGCCCAACGTATTACATTAATGGTTCGACCGCGGTGGTCGCGCTCGTTTTCGAGAAAAACGCGAAAAACACCTTTCGGTCCGAAATATTTCCAAGTCCCGTCAGATCTCAAAGTCCACCGGCACCATCGTCCAAAAGCCAAACTCGTCCGATCGCCAAAACAATTATAGATCCTTGTTCCTCGTTGCATGCCGAACGTATTACATTAATGGTTCGACCGCGGTCGTCGCGCTCGTTTTCGAGAAAAACGCGAAAAACACCTTTCGGTCCGAAATATTTCCAAGTCCCGTCAGATCTCAAAGTCCACCGGCACCATCGTCCAAAAGCCAAACTCGTCCGATCGCCAAAACAATTATAGATCCTTGTTCCTCGTTGCATTGCGAACGTATTACATTAATGGTTCGAACGCGGTCGTCGCGCTCGTTTTCAAGAAAAAAGAGAAAAACACCTTTCGGTCCGAAATATTTCCAAGTCCCGTCAGATCTCAAAGTCCACCGGCACCATCGTCCAAAAGCCAAACTCGTCCGATCGCCAAAACAATTATAGATCCTTGTTCCTCGTTGCATGCCGAACGTATTACATTAATGGTTCGACCGCGGTGGTCGCGCTCGTTTTCGAGAAAAACGCGAAAAACACCTTTCGGTCCGAAATATTTCCAAGTCCCGTCAGATCTCAAAGTCCACCGGCACCATCGTCCAAAAGCCAAACTCGTCCGATCGCCAAAACAATTATAGATCCTTGTTCCTCGTTGCATTGCGAACGTATTACATTAATGGTTCGAACGCGGTCGTCGCGCTCGTTTTCAAGAAAAAAGAGAAAAACACCTTTCGGTCCGAAATATTTCCAAGTCCCGTCAGATCTCAAAGTCCACCGGCACCATCGTCCAAAAGCCAAACTCGTCCGATCGCCAAAACAATTATAGATCCTTGTTCCTCGTTGCATTGCGAACGTATTACATTAATGGTTCGAACGCGGTCGTCGCGCTCGTTTTCAAGAAAAAAGAGAAAAACACCTTTCGGTCCGAAATATTTCCAAGTCCCGTCAGATCTCAAAGTCCACCGGCACCATCGTCCAAAAGCCAAACTCGTCCGATCGCCAAAACAATTATAGATCCTTGTTCCTCGTTGCATGCCGAACGTATTACATTAATGGTTCGACCGCGGTGGTCGCGCTCGTTTTCGAGAAAAACGAGAAAAACACCTTTCGGTCCGAAATATTTCCAAGTCCCGTCAGATCTCAAAGTCCACCGGCACCATCGTCCAAAAGCCAAACTCGTCCGATCGCCAAATCAATTATAGATCCTTGTTCCTCGTTGCATGCCGAACGTATTACATTAATGGTTCGACCGCGGTGGTCGCGCTCGTTTTCGAGAAAAACGAGAAAAACACCTTTCGGTCCGAAATATTTCCAAGTCCCGTCAGATCTCAAAGTCCACCGGCACCATCGTCCAAAAGCCAAACTCGTCCGATCGCCAAAACAATTATAGATCCTTGTTCCTCGTTGCATGCCGAACGTATTACATTAATGGTTCGACCGCGGTCGTCGCGCTCGTTTTCGAGAAAAACGCGAAAAACACCTTTCGGTCCGAAATATTTCCAAGTCCCGTCAGATCTCAAAGTCCACCGGCACCATCGTCCAAAAGCCAAACTCGTCCGATCGCCAAAACAATTATAGATCCTTGTTCCTCGTTGCATTCCGAACGTATTACATTAATGGTTCGACCGCGGTCGTCGCGCTCGTTTTCGAGAAAAACGAGAAAAACACCTTTCGGTCCGAAATATTTCCAAGTCCCGTCAGATCTCAAAGTCCACCGGCACCATCGTCCAAAAGCCAAACTCGTCCGATCGCCAAATCAATTATAGATCCTTGTTCCTCGTTGCATGCCGAACGTATTACATTAATGGTTCGACCGCGGTGGTCGCGCTCGTTTTCCAGAAAAACGAGAAAAACACCTTTCGGTCCGAAATATTTCCAAGTCCCGTCAGATCTCAAAGTCCACCGGCACCATCGTCCAAAAGCCAAACTCGTCCGATCGCCAAAACAATTATAGATCCTTGTTCCTCGTTGCATGCCGAACGTATTACATTAATGGTTCGACCGCGGTCGTCGCGCTCGTTTTCGAGAAAAACGCGAAAAACACCTTTCGGTCCGAAATATTTCCAAGTCCCGTCAGATCTCAAAGTCCACCGGCACCATCGTCCAAAAGCCAAACTCGTCCGATCGCCAAAACAATTATAGATCCTTGTTCCTCGTTGCATTGCGAACGTATTACATTAATGGTTCGACCGCGGTGGTCGCGCTCGTTTTCGAGAAAAACGCGAAAAACACCTTTCGGTCCGAAATATTTCCAAGTCCCGTCAGATCTCAAAGTCCACCGGCACCATCGTCCAAAAGCCAAACTCGTCCGATCGCCAAAACAATTATAGATCCTTGTTCCTCGTTGCATTGCGAACGTATTACATTAATGGTTCGAACGCGGTCGTCGCGCTCGTTTTCAAGAAAAAAGAGAAAAACACCTTTCGGTCCGAAATATTTCCAAGTCCCGTCAGATCTCAAAGTCCACCGGCACCATCGTCCAAAAGCCAAACTCGTCCGATCGCCAAAACAATTATAGATCCTTGTTCCTCGTTGCATTGCGAACGTATTACATTAATGGTTCGAACGCGGTTGTCGCGCTCGTTTTCGAGAAAAAAGAGAAAAACACCTTTCGGTCCGAAATATTTCCAAGTCCCGTCAGATCTCAAAGTCCACCGGCACCATCGTCCAAAAGCCAAACTCGTCCGATCGCCAAAACAATTATAGATCCTTGTTCCTTGTTGCATGCCGAACGTATTACATTAATGGTTCGACCGCGGTGGTCGCGCTCGTTTTCGAGAAAAAAGAGAAAAACACCTTTCGGTCCGAAATATTTCCAAGTCCCGTCAGATCTCAAAGTCCACCGGCACCATCGTCCAAAAGCCAAACTCGTCCGATCGCCAAAACAATTATAGATCCTTGTTCCTCGTTGCATGCCCAACGTATTACATTAATGGTTCGACCGCGGTGGTCGCGCTCGTTTTCGAGAAAAACGCGAAAAACACCTTTCGGTCCGAAATATTTCCAAGTCCCGTCAGATCTCAAAGTCCACCGGCACCATCGTCCAAAAGCCAAACTCGTCCGATCGCCAAAACAATTATAGATCCTTGTTCCTCGTTGCATGCCGAACGTATTACATTAATGGTTCGACCGCGGTCGTCGCGCTCGTTTTCGAGAAAAACGCGAAAAACACCTTTCGGTCCGAAATATTTCCAAGTCCCGTCAGATCTCAAAGTCCACCGGCACCATCGTCCAAAAGCCAAACTCGTCCGATCGCCAAAACAATTATAGATCCTTGTTCCTCGTTGCATTGCGAACGTATTACATTAATGGTTCGAACGCGGTCGTCGCGCTCGTTTTCAAGAAAAAAGAGAAAAACACCTTTCGGTCCGAAATATTTCCAAGTCCCGTCAGATCTCAAAGTCCACCGGCACCATCGTCCAAAAGCCAAACTCGTCCGATCGCCAAAACAATTATAGATCCTTGTTCCTCGTTGCATGCCGAACGTATTACATTAATGGTTCGACCGCGGTGGTCGCGCTCGTTTTCGAGAAAAACGCGAAAAACACCTTTCGGTCCGAAATATTTCCAAGTCCCGTCAGATCTCAAAGTCCACCGGCACCATCGTCCAAAAGCCAAACTCGTCCGATCGCCAAAACAATTATAGATCCTTGTTCCTCGTTGCATTGCGAACGTATTACATTAATGGTTCGAACGCGGTCGTCGCGCTCGTTTTCAAGAAAAAAGAGAAAAACACCTTTCGGTCCGAAATATTTCCAAGTCCCGTCAGATCTCAAAGTCCACCGGCACCATCGTCCAAAAGCCAAACTCGTCCGATCGCCAAAACAATTATAGATCCTTGTTCCTCGTTGCATTGCGAACGTATTACATTAATGGTTCGAACGCGGTTGTCGCGCTCGTTTTCGAGAAAAAAGAGAAAAACACCTTTCGGTCCGAAATATTTCCAAGTCCCGTCAGATCTCAAAGTCCACCGGCACCATCGTCCAAAAGCCAAACTCGTCCGATCGCCAAAACAATTATAGATCCTTGTTCCTTGTTGCATGCCGAACGTATTACATTAATGGTTCGACCGCGGTGGTCGCGCTCGTTTTCGAGAAAAAAGAGAAAAACACCTTTCGGTCCGAAATATTTCCAAGTCCCGTCAGATCTCAAAGTCCACCGGCACCATCGTCCAAAAGCCAAACTCGTCCGATCGCCAAAACAATTATAGATCCTTGTTCCTCGTTGCATGCCCAACGTATTACATTAATGGTTCGACCGCGGTGGTCGCGCTCGTTTTCGAGAAAAACGCGAAAAACACCTTTCGGTCCGAAATATTTCCAAGTCCCGTCAGATCTCAAAGTCCACCGGCACCATCGTCCAAAAGCCAAACTCGTCCGATCGCCAAAACAATTATAGATCCTTGTTCCTCGTTGCATGCCGAACGTATTACATTAATGGTTCGACCGCGGTCGTCGCGCTCGTTTTCGA
>CAWLCU010000439.1:3632500-3954000 GCA_963855975.1 Andrena chrysosceles
AAATAAACAAAATTACAACTTTATATTTTTGTTTTTTGTCCTCCTAATATCGTGTATATATCTATCATTCAAATACATTTCATTACTGAATCAATAATACAGCTAGAGGCATAATAATATTTTTTTCACGCTTGAAGCAATTTCAGCCCACTGTGCATTGTCTGTGATAAAATCAATGGCGACTAGATTTATGTAAAACTAATTTATTTAAACATATGTATATAAGCAAGAAAACGCGTTTCACATTTGTGTAATAAAAAGTAATACACTGTACAAACTTAGAACATTAATTATTCAGTAAAAACGTGCAAATATCTTTGATTATATAGTTCCGTTGTGAGTATACCTATAACCATTACTGCATTATGTATTGAATTACCAGAATCTCTGATTAATCTAATTGAACGTTCTATATCTCCTTTAAGCCCCACATATTGCTTGTTTAATAAAAGTCCTTCCAAAGTTTGCATAGCTTTAATGGCTTCTGTATTAGGTCGAATTTCCATTGTATCTGAGTCAGTCGTTCTTAAAGGTGCTACCCCAGGTGAATGTGGCGTATATCTCACTAACTGCTGCTCTGATTTCGATTCAGGCAGTTGTGCCAAGCAGTATACACCTAATGCACGACTTAAGAATTTACACCTACATAAATGTGAAATACAAACTTTATAGTAAATATAGTAAGATATTATTTACTCAATCTTAATGTGTATCGTATGCAAAATCTATAGATTGTGGAATAGATATAGCGACGTCTTTGGGCCATATTCAAGTGGAATTTATAAAGTAATCTCTTAGGAATTCATACCGTGATACGTTCTTTTTTACTACCTACTATTGGACCTTCAGATTTAGGACGCACACCCACCTCAGTGTTCTTAAGGTTTTAATCCAAGAAGCGTCAGTCGTATCACTCTGTACTGACAATTATATATTTATACATATTGCCAAAAAAGAGGCAGATTGCCAATTTTAGTCAGTTTCTAATATATTAAGATACTACAATATGTTACAGTTTCTAATATCTAAATGTTAACACCTTTGCATTGTTAACTCCTCCCTTCCCGCCCAACGCTCTAACAATGTCGCTATATCTGTTCTATCAACTAATCAGTTCCATTATAGATAAGAAATTCTTAAATTAAAAATTATATTGTATAAGTTAAAGTAAATATAAGAACTATTATCCCTGATAACCACATCTGGGGCGCAGAGCCTGACGTCAGATCCGTAGTCCTCTATGTCCGCATTAGGATACGTTCTGAGGTACAGAGCCTCACATCAGGACCCTGACGTCAGATGGGCAGCAGATTCGCATCAGATCCTGCCGTTCGCCTGATACGTATAACAGCGCCATCTGAAGGCCAGAATTACCAAACTATTCCCTGCGCGTGACGCCACACGGCTGTCCCTACCTTTACATAACCATCAAGCAAATTCTACAGTTTATTAAATAATTAATGCTACTTATTTCAAAAAGTATTTATACTTTTTTATTAATATACATCAGGCATGGAACTAAAGTGAACACAGCGGCCGTTTTTCGGAGGCAACGCCTCCTTTTTCCCGCCGCGCGTCTTGGCCCCCGCGGCGGGCCTAGGAGCTTCGAGCGCCTCAGACCCGTACCATATGAACCGCGCGTGGCGTATTAGGATGACATTGTATCAATAGGTTTCGGCATCGTCCCAGAGAGCACGATTGTCGATGCGTTTTTTTTTTGTCAACGCGCCACGCGCGGTTCATATGGTACGGGCCTGAGGCGCTCCAAGCTCCAAGGCCGCCGCGGGGGCCAAGACGTGCGGCAGGAGAAAGGAGGCGTTGCCTCTGAAAATCGGCCGCTGCGTTCACTTTAGTTCCATGCCTGATATACATGATCGGTGATTACAATTGTTACAAGCTAATATAAGTAGCGCATATAAATCCAAAGAGGGACTTTCAACATTTAAATTTACAAATCCACGTCTCGTAACCACTGGTGCCTTGTAGGGGCGATATCAGAAAATTTCATTCAATATTTTCGACTTCTTTTTTGTGTAAAAGCATCATGTTTCCTGTTGTGTTAGCGTTGAAAACAAACACAATATTAGTATAAAATTAAACGTAACGTGTGAATAAACAGGATACATGCGATACTTACTTCAACTTCATCTCCGCACAGTACACACCCTAGGCGATCATGCATGCTCCTGCGAACATTAACATTTATAAGAAAACATATGTTAAATTATTATCTACTAAACAAGACGCCAAACATTCGCATGTCGCGCGTAACCCTACTTTTCTATCTTGCAGATAATAATGTAAATCTCGATTTCCGCGACGTATATAATTGGAAATTATTCAATTCCATAATGACGTTTACCTTCTCGATACGTCGAGATGATTTGTCTGAATATTGTTGCTTAGAATCGCGTGGAATAAGTATTCTTCGAGCGTATGTACGGCTTCAACCAGAATAGATACCACTTTGAGCAAAGGGTATGTAGGTATGTAGATGTACCACGAGTACTAATGTGGTATAATGGGCTACGCTCAGATTGGCTGCGCCATACTGCCGAAACTCGTGATTGGTCAAGACATTACGTCCAGTTTGTGTTCGTTTTCGAGGTCTGAGGTGGCAATCACTGGCAGTGGGAATAAGTGCCGGCAAAATCGAAGAATATTCCACGCGATTCTGAGCAACAATATCCAGACAAATCATCTCGACGTATCCATAAGGTAAACGTCATTATGGAATTGAATAATTTCCAATTATCTACGTCGCGGAAATCGAGATTTACATTATTATCTGCAAGATAGAAAAGTAGGGTTACGCGCGACATGCGAATGTTTGGCGTCTTGTTTAGTAGATAATAATTTAACATATGTTTTCTTATAAATGTTAATGTTCGCAGGAGCATGCATGATCGCCTAGGGTGTGTACTGTGTGGAGATGAAGTTGAAGTAAGTATGGCATGTATCCTGTTTATCCATACGTTACGTTTAATTTTATACTAATATTGTGTTTGTTTTCAGCGCTAACACAACAGGAAACATGATGCTTTTACACAAAAAAGAAGTCGAAAATATTGAATGAAATTTTCTGATATCGCTCCTACTAGGTACCAGTGGTTACGGGACGTGGATTTGTAAATTTAAATGTTGAAAGTCCCTCTTTGGATTTATATGCGCTACTTATATTATTTTGTAAATGCTTTTTGAAATAAGTAGCAGTAATTATTTAATAAACTGTAGAATTTGCTTGATGGTTATGTAAGGGTAGGGACAGCCGTGTGGCGTCACGCGTAGGGAATAGTTTGGTAATTCTGGCCCTCAGATGGCACTGTTATACGTGTCAGGCGAACGGCAGGATCTGATGCGAATCTGCTGCCCATCTGACGTCAGGGTCCTGATGTATAATGCGGACATAGATGACTACAGATCTGACGTCAGGCTCTGCGCTCTCACGGCAGACCCTGCTGCCAATCTTACGTCAGATCGCATACATCTGGTTATCTGGGATGTTTAAATTTACAGTATAAAACTACAAACATGTAAGATATTTAAAATCGCAGATGCATTGTAGCCTACATATTTGTGCAAGTAAAACTTTTTTTAAAAGACAATAGTGTTGTTTTATCAGTATAGATAATACTGATATCGACGTTCAGGTAATACAGATGAAAATAGTAATGGAACTGTCAATATTATAGGTAAGAGTAAGTACTATTAAAAATAAATTATCAAATTTATTTTCAAATCTTCGTTGTGTTTGTTAAATAGTATTTAAAGAATAAATGGATTCAAATCTGAACCATTATGAGAGAGCAGTTATACATTAAGGCCTCGGATACACGGGCGTTTTAAACGCCGCGTATGGCGTAAAACCACGCAGCGTGTAAACCTCCCGTGTAATCAGTTGTATTAAAACATACAGTTCCCATTTCGGCGGAGAAAACGCGACATTTAAAATGCCCGTGTATCTGAGGCCTAAATAATAAAGCTTAAAACAAAAATAAATAAAATACTATCTTCAGTATACAACACTCAAGTGAATGCAAAGTAAGTTACCCATAATATTGTAATAATAGATTATAATATTGTGATAACAATTCTCAACTTACTTAATGGAAAGTTGAGAACATTTTTTGAGACCAATAGCTCCTAGTAAACCCCAACCTTGTCCTCCATCGTCAGCTACTGTCAACAAAGTGCGTGCTAAACCTTTAAGAGCTCTAGCAGCAATTATAGTATTTTCACTATATTGACACTGCCTGTATGCTAATTCACAGGTTTTGGCCCACAGGAGAGGCAGTTTTTCTTCATTTATATCTCTAGATAAAGTATACATATATCAGGCAAGGTGATAACAAAAATTTTGAACTATCAATTCTATAAATGAGGACAATGAAAACAGTTTATACAGACATATGTCGGATGATTATTTGTTTCTTAGATATGAGCCCTTGTTCAAATATAAACAAAAGTGCATACAGAATTGTAACTCGATTTATCGGTCAGATAGCAATACTAAAGATTTTAATATTATTGTTAAAAGTGAGTGTGCTATGTATGAGGATGATAACCAACTAATGAATAGTACCATAGTTGCACTGGTAAAAATGTTTGTTGACTATTTTGGAGAGTATTTAACAGTATATAACTGAATAATTTGGGTATAAATACCGGACATATGTGTATATGAACTTTTATCGTTGCTTTTGTATCCACCGTCCACCGCTGGAGTTGGTTCCATGTGTTATGAAACTCAGAGTTGAGCGTTATTCGAATAAATCGACGAATAAAAGTAGCACGCTAAACAGGCAAGCTGCTAAATATTACTTAAAACACTATTGAAATTGTGCGAACCGAATATAACGTTTTGTATCGGGTACCCTTGTTTGTAACAACCAGACATAAACCGTCTGCCAACAATGGTCGCCCGGTCGGCCGCTATATCGAGAAGTGTATGAGCGTTCTCCTCATCCACACGCTGCTTATTTGTCACATTTATTCGTCGCTGAGTTCTATCGAATCACGAATAAATCTGACTCGAATAATGCTACAGATTTATTCGTTATTTACGAATAACGCTACAAATTTATTCGAAATAAAGTTTGCCGAACTCTGACGAAACTCCCCATATATGTTAATATAGAAATTTCTATAATGCATCACTTACGTTGGCCTTATAGCAGAAATCCAGTCAACTAAATTTATGAGAAGTATTCCTTCCTCTCTGATATCTCGACATGTTGGAAGTCGCTTTAGTAAAGTAGCGTACAAAGCAAGAAGCCTTCCTTCAGAAATTAAAACTAACTCTAATGGTGGCTGTCGAGGTATCACTGATTGCAAAGTAGTCAACACTGAAGCCCATGTTGGTTGAAATTTATCTGATACTGTAACACATAAACATAACAGCAAGTATCGTTAACACATTCTGCATAAATGAGTATTAGTAAACATTATACAAGTATCTGTAAAAAGTCCAAAAGATAAGCGGCTTAATATAATTTTGGGATCTAATTCTATTCACTTTGAGAATAATTAAAGGTCATATAATTCAACATTTTTTACGCATGATAGTGTTTTGCATCTTACTTTGCAAGTGCTAAGTACCGACTAACACTTGTTTTTGTACGCGTTGACTCATTCCGGCGAGAATAGGTTCTGTTTTTGTTTATTATTAACTTGATAATAGTATCTGTATCCCTAACTTTTTCAGGCATTCTTCCGGAATTCTACCACAGGCAAAAGGCATTTAAACTGAAAATGAAAACTTGTCGAACATATGACCTGATCTCTTTTATTTTCAAGGTGAGAATGAGCTATCAAAGTTTGACAACTAATTGTTAAGATACATTTGTAATACTGTGGTTATGCTTACACATACAAAATGTATATTACTATGTAACTTTTCAAATAAATAAATTAGGGACAGCTATGCAATATTAATGTAGAAGGGAACAAATTTCATTACGATGACGCTATTGTTGTAGAGTTAACGTTAATTGTTTACTTAAAAACAATTTGAAAATAGCATATCATATCTATTGCAAATTATCATATAATGTTCTATGTTACGTACCATTAAATTTAAAGTATGCTTCCAGTGCAGCCTCCATTGATTCTCCAAGTATAGATGGCGAAGTAATTGCTGTAGACATGACTTTAAGTAAACCTATAAGAAGCGGACTGGTAGCCGTTCTTTTTGAAAGCCAAGATGTCCAACTAGTGCGAAGATGTTCCATAAGGAGTCTACTTTGATTCATTGCATGAAGCAGTTCAGTGACTAATAAACTTGCTTCTGTAGCTTGTTGTGGTTCCGAAACAGCTAAAAAGTATCACTACTTTCATTAGAAACTTTATCATTCGGAATAATGTGTGGAATATAAAATTGCATTGTGCTTACTATTCGTGATAACAGCTTCCATATCATCTAACAATCTCATCAATGCATTAGTAAATGCTTTTGGATTTGTAGACAACAGAGATTTGTACCGTGTTGCACAATTGATCAACAGTTTTACCGAAGAACGAATGTACATTTGTCTTTTCTTTAATGTGGTCGGGTGAAAATGAGTTATTACAGGGTCATAGCCTGCCGATACTTTTAATAAACTATAGAGCAGAATTTATCAGAAAACATGTAATATGTGTTTATAATTTTTACAATATAATGAAATTATATTTACTTATTCACAGCTGTGTCTAAAGGGTGATATTGGTCATTGTCAACGCAAAGAATAACTCTTGGATCACAACTCATGACGTGCCAATTAATTATTTGATCGTAAGCATTTGCGTCCAGCAAATGCCAAGAGAACTTTTCAGCTTCTGTTGCTAATTGAATCGCTTTATGATTCTGGAATAAAACACATCATTAAATTTCAAGCAGTTTTACAACTATTTTAGTATTCCAATGTAAAAAATCATAGAAGCTCCTAGTATATTATACAAAAAGTTATACAGCCGGAAAAGTTTGTTCTGTACGAATCTATGTACTTTCAGTTTACCTGTCTAACATTTGGTTCGTTGGATAACTTTACCAATAAATTTAACAAACAAACGTGCATTCTTGCTGCAACAGGTAATGGCTGTGTTGCTAGAAAATCATTTGTCCAAATTGACCAATTAACATATATAAATACACTTCCAAGAAATAAATGACTATCTGGTAGGTATTGATCAATTACTTTTATCATAAATTCTACATCATTTACGCTCGGATAAAAACGGTCCCATGGTAATGATAAAAGATTGCCATGAATGACATTTAAGACATGTTCCTTAATTGAAGCGTGTGCGAAATTAGTGACGTAAAACTGCCAGACGAAGCAGAGAATCTTGCTGGATGCTGGTAATGTATCGATAATAAAACGAATACATTCAGCGAACATTGCTACAATTTTGTTAGCATAAAGGCCATCTGTAATGATCCACGGTAACAAAACGGATCTATCATCAGTAAGTTGTTGAATCCATGCGGCAGTTGGCTCCCTTAAATTTCGCGTCCAATATGGTGTAATCCATGGTGCATACATTTCACTTAAGACAGGCCATATTTTCTCGCATACTTTAAGTGAGACAGTAAAATTATTACGCGTAGAAGAATCGTATATAAAATGTAATATAAATTTCATAAACTTACACTGATCACCTAAAGAACCTCTATCAGTTTGAAGGGTGAGCACAACAAGAGTATGACCCACCATACCAAGAAATATAGTTAACGGTTCATTGTAAACCCTGTATTTTGGATACAATCCATAAAGACCATACTGTAAACGCTCTTGCATAAAATGTCTACTCAATAATATAGCTGTATCGTGCATCTGCAATAAAGTACAATCCATATAAATTCGTGTTAAAGTTACTTACGATGAAAGTAAAGTTTTACGAAACAAACATAAGCAAGTAGACAAACCTCTTGCCGAGAAAGAAGCCTTTGCTCAGTAGCATAGTGACGAATATCGTCTCTGACTTTAGAAAATTGAATTACAAACGCGTTCTTTGGTTTACCACTGAGCGTTCCTAATAAATCTCGCCAGACATCTAGTGATAAGTTTTGACTTTCACTACTTTTTAATACAGCACTTAAAACTTCGCCATAGTGTTCGGGAAATTCATGTAGCAAAACCAGTCGTAAATGATTTCTAAACAACTACGGGGAAACGTATATTATGTGAAGAGTTATTGAAAAGGGATATTATTCAAACGTTTGTAAGCTTCTGATACTCGCTCAATTAAATTAAAAGTGCCTAGTCAACATAATTACAAATACATCCTTTCATAATAATTAGCAATCTGCATCATGCGTATTCGTCATGATGGAATATAAAAACAAATTATCAGAGATTACATGGAATTATTTTATTATTTTGCTATTTCATTTCTTATAAGACGCATTCTATATACAATATTTCCATTTCAATACATACTTGATATTCTCATACCATCGATTTTTTTTGTTCACGTTTCATGCCGCCTAGACTATTTAAGATCCCGATAGTACTTCAAAAATTAATGATAACATTAGATTGTAATATACAATTATATTAAATTATTCATGATTCCAGTTTTTCCCCTATATTTTGATTTCAACGCCGAATTCAGATGTAGGTACACTGGCCTGTTCGATGAAAATTTAAATTCGGACAAGTATCGTGCAAGCAGTACGGAGCGTGTTAAGTATCTTCACGAAGAAAAGTTTAAGAGTCTCACTAAATCAACAGACGAGAGTGGCAACGCGCAACTGGATCTGCTTGTACTATTCAATTTTCATCATAAATTTGATTTAGATATTACCTGAAAATAAGTGTAAAATAACGAGGCGGACCAAAATACTCAATAATACTTTAATAATAACAACAAAATACTTTTGTCCGAATGCATATTTTATAGAAGTACCAGTAAACGATAAACGATGAGCAGTGGAAATAAAAAATTGCAAATTACTCCAAGAGGATTGATTTATGAACCTATGTCGAGTAAGCATTTCTGATTCAGTCTAGCGAGTATATCAACTCTGCCAAATTTTCAATCATTCTGTATGTATGGAAAAATTGAAAATTGGAAACGAAATCTATCGTATATCAAGTACACAAATACCTCGTGTAAAATTAATTTCTCCTCGTCTGGATTGAAACCTATATTGCATAGAGCTGTAGATACTAAGTCTATGAATCTCGATCGCTCGCTTAACTTTGGACGTCTGTAATTTAACCAGCTCCCAATATCAAACTAAAATCAAAGTGAAAATACAGTAATGTAAATATATACGTACTACAAAGACCCAAAATATTTGAAAAATTACACGTCAATGTAATGTGTAAAATGTACTCCAAATAACTCACCTTTGATAACAATACGAAGCACAGATCAACGTTAGTGCCAGTAGATAATTCAACAACAGTTTGATACATTTGTAAGAATGTTGAAGCACCACCAGCGACAGGTGTGAAATATGGTCCAAGTAAACCGCCAAGGTTTGGCCTTTGAAGTATGGTGTTTAATAAGTGTGAGCCTTGACTTTCCTCGCCACTAATAAATAACTTTTAGAATGTTCGCATTAATAATGTGTCGATTAAAAATATCCTTACGAAATCTCCATGATTATACTTACTTGCCCTAATTTTTCTAAACAAGTAGTAATAAGTTGTTTTGTTGGCGGACACAATGCTGCTTCTTCCGAATAACATTCTATGAGATGATAAAATAATTTAACGCCGCTTTCTTGAACTTTGTGTAATATCGTAGTATTTTCACTAGTTCGACTTATAGTTACTTCATGCTCTATCATTCTGCAAGATATGAAAACAATATTTAAATTCACATGAATGTCCATAGATCATTGAGACAACTGTTGTTACACATACGCAATTAAATGATCTATAAAAACACATCCTTGAGTGACTTTACTAGGTGGTGGCTGACTAGCTCTTACTAATAAATTTTCATATTCTGCTCTATTTTCAGCTATCATGAGATCGACACCGTCGCTAACACGAGCTTCAGCTATCTAAATATTAAAATACCGAGTAAATAATTCAGAGTAGTTACGATATAATTTCCTTCGTTCAAAACAAAAAAGATATAATTCTTACCTTAATTCTGATTACTGCTGGGCCAGCGCAATGAACGGTAGGCGGTGTTCCTGGTCGAGATCGTTTTTGATTCGCAGATGCTGAATCGCACAGTGCGTGCAACGTTATTTGATTTTCAATTTCTCGATACAGTGTTGGTGCCAATTCCAAAAAGGTACAATCTACTGCTGTATGCTCAGAAAGCATTAAATTATGTGTTTGTGCATAATCTAATACAATTTTTAGATGTGGCTTAATTAAACTAATAGTTGCATTAGAATTATATAAATTCTCTCTAGGTATACAATTAAGAATTCGTTGATTTCGATTTAAGGATGGCGGTGGAACAGGGTGTTCGTATGTAGTCAATCTTTTAAAAATTCTTCGTAATGGATCAGCTATTTCGAACAATGCGACAGATGCGTTTGTTCCCTTTTGGCATTGACTTTCCCGATCTCTATAACATATACGTCCCCACTCTTGTACTGCCTTTATTTGGCTCTGTTGAGCTATCCAAAAATCAACATATTCTAACCACGGAGTCTGCTTAAACAAATATTATGAAAAACGTTACTCAACCGTCTTATGGGTACCAATGAACTATGAATGCAAATACCTTACCCAATCATCTTGAACAAGTAGCACTAACTTCTGTGACATATATTGTGGAGGCAACGCTGGTAGATAAAGACCAGGTTCTTGTAATCTCGGTTCCTCAAGCCACAAACTTAACGTCTTATAAAATCTGCGAAGATACATTTGTAATATGTTTTCTTAAAAATTCACATATCATTTATAGATTAATAATACGCACTTGGCTGCATTAAAATAAAAGGTTCGTCTTTCGTCAGTAATTGGTTTTCCATCGTCCAAATCTTTTTCTCCTTTCATTTGAAAGTACGTGGTAGTATCGTGTAATCGTTTTTTCAATTTCTTTAAATAACTTAAATTAATCATGCCCTCGAAAAACTTTTCACCAATTCCACCGTAATTAATCACTCTGAAAAGATGATAGAAATGGCATGTAGAGGCAGGCATGTGCAACATGTATGATTATGTGACACGCAAAACAAACCCTGATATGGATGGAACTCTAGCAAGAAACAGAGCAAAAAAATTTTGCCACAAAAGTGGAAGAATAGGATGTTCCATGGGAGCATCTAGAGCTTGTTGAGACCAACGATAAATAGATAATCCATTGGTCCCAAATGGTTGTATTTTCACTGCGGTACAAGCTCTCTAAAACATCCATACCGCATAAAAATGTATAGGTAATATATAGTTTAAAAAAAATGATTAATATATTACATTACATGCGACATACCTTAACGGCGGCATCTAATGATATTTTAGGATTTATTGACAAGTCTCGTAAGATTTCACGCCACAGCCCGGTTTTAATTTCTTTATTATACTGTTCGATTGACAATATTTCATAAGCAACCCAAATTGATTGTGTGGATCCTCCTAAAAGACTGATTGAATTTGAAGAACCTATTGCCCAATTTAAAAATGATCCGAATGATGCTACTACATTCCGGTTAGATGTTGTATTCTAAAAATGATTCACCAAATTATAAACTGCTTATATCATAATCAAATTTCAAAATATATTTAAACGCAAGTGTATTGTGTTGTATAAAATAAGATTATTGCTATAAAAAGTACTGATGAGAGTCACAAGGAAAATAAACATATCTTCTCTGTGAGGATGAACTTTCTAAGCTACCAATGGCATCGCCAATTTTAATTAAATTATTCCTGATAAATCTAGAGTGCTTCAATCCGGACTGCTTGAAAGGAAAGAATGTATATTGCACGTTGAGAAGACACATAGCGCACTAGATTAAAAATTCACTGGTTCATGTGTTCTAATATCTAACGATATATTTTCTTCTTCATTTTAAATACTATTTATTTAAATAATTATCGATAACTAATTATCATAGTGGTTTCCAAAATATTAATACTGATTATCTGTATATAAAAGGGTCATTTCACAAAAATCCTGGTTACATTATCGGAATTGAAAAAGGTTCGCAGAACATAAGAAAATTTGCCAATTTTCAGAAGATATACAGGGTCATCGTTTAATCCTGCAACCCGCGCGCGCGCGAACTTGTAAAATGGCAACACCGCCTCACGGACGCATTCCACTACAACCATGCACCGTCCCGGGGTTCGGAGAGCTGCTAGCGACCGCTGGACAGCGGTGATGCCCGAGCTTCGAGAATTTTGGGCTGGTATCTTGCAAATTAACGTTGCAAAGAACTATTCAGAATTTCCCGGCCCCAATTGAAAAATTTGGGGCCTTTTTCGTATAACTTTTGAACTGTAAGAGATATCGGAATGCAATTTGCGCCGAAAAATGAGGAAAAATTATTCCCTCTTAATAATGGATAATTTAACATATTTTACGTTTACTTAATTTGTCTTTTATCAATTTTTTTACCATAATTGTTTAAAAAGCTGTTGGAAACAGTTTATTTGATAATGTATTTAACGCTGTTTTTAAAATTCATGGTTTTGATAAACAATAGGCTAGTTGTTCCTGTATCATTACAGTCATAAATTGAGAAATTAAATTTTTATTCAATTATGTGTTAATTCTGCAGACCTCAGAATCTATTGTTCTGGTTTTCTTTTTTATGATTTTATCCTTAATGCGGTGCATACCTAGATCAGACGTAAGGGGTAACTAATGCGACGTGTCTTTGATTGTAGCGGTGTTCGAATTTTTTTTCTAGAATTTTTGTGTTTGAATGTTTTAGCTACTCAACGCCACGCCTATACAGGGTTATCCACCGAAGACTGGCGGCGCTCGCGCGAGTACAAATGAGAATGGCAACAGCGTCACACGCATACTTACTACTACAATCATATGTCAATACATCCGCCATCTATGGGCTGTTGCTAAAAGTATAGGTTCGTATAGATGCCAGTAGAGAGCACAAGGTGGTTTTGGCTGTCTGCCCAGATTACTTCACATTTGACGTAACCGACGGGGAAAAAAACGACAGCCTTTTCCCTCAGAAACTGATTCAGAATATTAGAATGCTTGTTGAACGACGAAACCGTGGGTGATCAAAAAGCATTTTAACATTCTGAATCAGTTTCTGAGGGAAAAGGCTGTCGTTTTCTTCCCCGTCGGTTACGTCAAATGTAAAGTAATCTGGGCAGACAGCCAAAACCACCTTGTGCTCTCTACTGGCATCTACACGAACCTATACTTTTAGCAACAGCCCATAGATGGCGGATGTATTGACATATGATTGTAGTAGTAAGTATGCGTGTGACGCTGTTGCCATTCTCATTTGTACTCGCGCGAGTGCCGCCAGTCTTCGGTGGATAACCCTGTACCGGCTTCTGTTAATGTCATTTTTTGGAACGAGTGCCATTACTGTGGCTTTTACAAGCAGGTGGCGAAGAATCTCTCCGTACAAGGGTATAGCGCCGCGGTCAACCCTGTCGTAGCTAAAATTTTTGAAATTGAGACGGGTATGAGATCAGTTGACATTATTTTCAAACCTCATTACAGTAATCTGGGGTGTAAGTGGTAAACCGATCATAAAAGCGGAGCGTGCGGTTCGATTACCTGGGTCGGGAAATTCCCAATACCTAGCTTTTTGCGACGCTAAAATTTTCGTAGCTCGGGCATCACTCTTGTCCAGTGGTCGCAGGCAGCTCTGCGCTGGGCCGGTGCATGGTTGTAGTAGAATGCGTTCGTGAGGCGGTGTTGCCATTTTACAAATTCGCGCGCGCGCGGGTTTCAGGATTAAACGATGACCCTGTACAGTATTGTCTCCGTATATGCTCGCTTGGTGCACCCCATACGGGCTTGTCACTATCCCCACCACTTCTGTCTCACTCTTGTCCGGCGAAGGCGAGAGCGAGATGGAACGAGAACGAGAGCGAGCGAGAGCCACTGAAACCGAGCCAGGACGGTACGAGACAGACGACGCGGGGATGTTTTGTCTCACTCCGTCTTCCGAGCGCCGTGACATTCTGTCCTTTGCGTGCGCGACGGGCGTGCGCGATGGTTGCAAGCACTTACGGAAGCACGGGAACCGCTTCCGCAAAATCTTGGCGCAGGCCCGGCTCAAGTCTTTTTTGCGCCCTAGGGGAACTTGTCAAATTGCGCCCTTTATTATAATATATTTATTTGAGATTATTTATGACTTTACTTTGCAAAATTAGGCAACTGCTAGGGCGTAAGGTTGACAAGAAGTGCAAAATGGTCTTTTCATTGTAGACATTGTTGAAAATAAATTTGTAAATGAAGTACTACGAATTGCACTACAACGGTTTTAAACTACGATTAAAAATTAAGAGTAAGGATATGAAGAAGCTCGATTAAATGTATCATAATAAATGGCAGAATTTGGCAAGTTAGCCTAGGGCGCAAAATACACTCGTGCCGTGCCTTGCTATCGCGCATGCGTCGAACAGTCGCGCATACCCGCCGCGCATGCAAAGCGTTCCATCTCACTCCCCCCGCCGGCCAGAAAGAAGCGAGAAACGAACACTCGGAATTAGGGCTCTGTACCCGCTACGGGCTCAACGTCGGTCCCGACCAGCGAGCAAATACGGCGACAATACTGTACATACAAAAACACTTTTGCTATTAAATTTATGTTTGTTATAAATTTTAATTACCGACAAAAATTATTTAATTTCATAGTTGTAGAAATCTGTAAAATTTTCTATAAGTTTTACAACAAAGACGTACACTTTTGAGTAAAGAAAGTGCTATAGAAACTCATTCATTAGTTTATGATCAATTGTCTACTGACTAATTTTAAGTATAAAGAAACAGTGATTCTGCAAAACAGCAGTCTGTATAAAATGTTCTTACTATTGGAGATAATTTGGTTGTCGAGTTTACTTCATAGTAGTAGCAAAAACATGACTATTAAAATAAATTTTTACAATTAGCCTCGTATGCCCTTGTATGTTTCAAACTGCTATAACAAATTTTTAGTATCATGACGTTATTTTATGTAAATAAGTAATAATCTTTAGAGAAGTACTATAATAATGTTAAGGAACGACGTTTGTTAAATAAAGTGTATTTAAATTTAAAAAAAAACTTAGGAAACTAGCCTCAGTAGGGATTTGAAATTGTATCACAAAAATGTATGACACTCTGCTTATTTTCGCTCAAGATTTATCAGAGAAATTTGGTTGAAATCAGCCAAATCACTGCGGTGAACTCGCTTTGTTAGCATATTACCGCAATAATTCGTAACATTGAATTCTAAGTAAATGCAGCTTTTATAATTATACTGCAAAAATATATTATATTATTTATATTATTATATAATCTTAACAATTAATACAACCTCGATCGCAGTAAAACATGTAAATTTAATTTGTTCTTACAGGGAAAAGACTCTGAAACATGGTGTCCACTGTTGCTTTTGCTTCCGCATGGAAAAATGCTGCACTGATCACTGTATCCATTAAATATAATACGCTTTGGTCTTTGTTCCAATCTGGTACTAGTATGAGTACATTTAGCCACAGATAAACAAAATTCTTTGGAGTTTGTAAACAATACCTACAATAGTAAATAAATGGATTTTTATTCTATAAGAGATCTAGAAAAAGCGTGATCATTTACCTCTTAAAATTATATAAATGTGAGTGTATCATGTTTGAAAACTGTTTCAGTATTGTTCCAGGAAATTCTGTGGCTATGAGACTTTTAGCGACCTTCATGTACGATCTATCGGCCGTAATTAAAGAAATAATCAGAGCGATAAATTTGTCATTTTTAACCAACGAATCAACGCAATCCAAGAATAATGGTAGAATATGATGTAAACATGTGAGTACATGTTCATATTTGTAATAACACTGCAAAATTTGTAATTGACTGAAACTTTTCGAGCATATCAATGGTATAGAGTGGCCCCATAATGTCATAACTGTTGCTACATAACACGCGATTGGTTGCTTTTCTCGTGTTCCAGTTATTAATGTTTCCAAATGTTCATCGGAATCCATATCAGGTATATGAGCAAATGCATCTGCAAGATTCGTAAGTGCGTGATGGCAAACTGCGTCAGTCTGATCGAGTACATGTAATCGAAGTCTAGAAATCATTTCCCATGCCCATACCAAAAAGACATGTTCAGCAGTTTGAGGCCGTATCATAGACGAAACCTGTAAATTTCAATTTAATGTAAGAACATCAAAAGAATCATTGCACGGAGAAAGCATTGAGATAATATTATAAAATCATGCCTGTTTAACACCTTCTGCTAATAAAGATGCAGTTTGAACAGGAGTATCAGGTACATACTTCATAGTAAGTTCAACAATTAATAATGCTATGCGTCTATGTAAATCAATGGGAAGGTATAAACTACCATTCCTGTAGTAAATACATAAATTAAATCCTTATTATATTAAATACACATGTACATGTTCATATTGTAATAACAGGTAAAATAGAGAATAAATTCAGGAATGTGTTCTTACTCATCAAAATTCCAATTCAAGTGGGTAAGAACTAATCGAGCTAGATGGTTCTCGGTTGATGTTAACGGATATTGATGTAGCCATCCGGAAAGAATTATTATGTCTTCTTCGTGTGGAACCCACTTATCGATCTTCAATTCAGCAAATAAATATAGGCTGAGCTGAAAATAATTATATGTGAAACTAGATATTTACTATTTATAAACGAATGTGCGTATAATAGAATTCTTATTTGTACCTTTCCAACCGACACAAAGTTGGCTTTTAGTTTATGCAAAATATCTGACAGAAGCGAGGGATATTTATTTGTTAAGTTTGAGAGAAGAGATCGAGCATCTTTTAAGCAGGAATCTTGTGTCTTTTCACTGAGAAATCCAATCTATAAATTATGATTATAATTAGATAGTCATAACTCATAAGTAATTATAAAAGATAACGCGTACTTGAAATAAATCAATCGTTGCTGCTTTCACAAAGTCATAATCTTTATCAGCTCTTGCCATAGCCATATTAGCAAATGTTGTCAGAAGGAAATATGATTCGTCTCCTGGCATGCTGCTCAATTTCTCTTCAAATTGTTTACGCAGTTGTGCACAGTTTAGTTCGCTTTCCCAATCTTTAATATTATCACGATATAAAATATCCGTGCCATTTACTGTCCACTTTCTATATACACTCCTCACATTAATTAAAGGATCACCTCTGGGAGCCCGAAAAATAGGGGCAAGTTCAAATGGCCACAACTCCGGTAAAAATAGTCGTATCGATATTTTGAAAATATGGTTTGAAAGCGTGGAATCTCTACTTTCAACTGTTTTTTTTTTGTAAATTTCAGATGCATTGCTTTTCAGCAAAGTTTTAGCAATATAAAGAGCACTTGGTCAGTTTGAATTTTTTTTTTTTACACAAATTTCACCTACACCACTCGAAAGCGGCTATTTTCCTGTGTAAGAAATGAGTAATTAATTTCTTGTACGAGGAGTAGGAGTGGAGCGTTGACGGGAAGTGTAAGACAGGAATTAGTAGAGGAAGATTAGGGTGAATAAAGGGAGTGTTAGGGCGGAAGGGAACAGAGAGGACGAGAGTAGGGAAAAGGGAGAAAGACGGAGACGAGAGTGAATAGAGAAGAGCAGGAAAAAGGAGGTGTGAGAGGGAAAGAGGCAAGAGAGACAGGAGTGGAAAAGTGAGGTTAGAAAGGAGGCGGAGGGTGGAAAGGGGCCAGTGGAGTGAAGGGGAGTCAGAAAGGAGAGTGGGGGGAAGGAGAAAAGTGGAGGCGGAGGGGGCAGAGGATAGTGAAGGTGGGTGAACGAAAGTGGCGGTAGAGTGTAGCGAGGGAAGAGTGAGGTTGGGAAGATTTGGCGGGAGAGCGTGCAGACGGGAGAGGTGCGGCGGCATCTGGTGAAAGCGGGAAGGACTAAGTGGATAGGGAGAGAAGGAGACACTGAGAAGGATAGAAGAGGCGGGAAGTTTAAAAGAGAATAAGAAGCGAGGAGGAAAGGAACAATGCAATCGACTAAAGAGGGAGGGAGCGGGAAGGGGGAGAGCGTGGGAAAGGAAAGAGGAGCATTTAAAGAAGGTAGTAAAGGGATAGAGGAGTATTTCAAAAGGGGGAGGGAGGTGGAGGAGGAGGAAGAGGAAGGGGAGAGGGAGGAAGAAAAGCTGGCTTTTAGGAAAAGTAGGAAGGTGGGGAGATCACCGCCAGTAGAGAATAGGATGGGAGGATTGAGGAGTTATTATGGAAGATTAGAGAGGAGATGAACAAAGGGTTGGAAGAAGTAAACAGAAGGGGGAAGGAAATTAGAGAGGAGATGGAGGAGATGAAGAAGGAGTTTAAAGAGAGGGAGAAGAGATGGAAAATGAAATGGGAAAGGATGGATAGAAAGATAGACGAGAGGGAGAACCAGGCGGAGGATTTGAGGGGGGTGAAGGAAGGATTGGGGGGGGGGGGGTAGAACGGAGACTGGAGAAATTAGAGCAGAGAGGGGAGGTGAAAGTAGCAAAGGGGGAGGAAGGTCAGGGAGATAGGGGAAGGGCATTGGAGAAAAGACTGGTGGAGGTGGAGAGGAGGTGGGAGAAGAAGGAGAGGGAGGAGAGAAAGTTGAATGTAGTGATAAGAGGAATCAAGGCGGGGGGAAAAGAGGTGGAGGAGGCAGTGTGAGGGCTGCTGGGGGAGATAGGAGTAGAGGGAAAAGTGGAATGGGTAAAAGAGGTGGGAAGGAGGAAAGAAAACAAGGAGGGGATGGCAGTGGTTAGGATGAAGGACTGGAAAGGAAAAAGGGAAGTAATGAAGAAAAAGAACAAGCTGAAGGGAAGGAGAGAAGTAGTTGAGGACGATTTGACGTTTGAGGAGAGAAGGATGCAATGGTAACTAAGGAGGTTAGCGGAGCAGGAGAAGACGAAAGGCAGGAGGGTAAGGGTAGCGTACTGGGGCGCGTGGATAGAGGGGGAGTGGTGGGGGTGGGATGAGCAGGAGGAAGTCTTACGAAATAAGGGAGAGGAAATAAGGGAAGAGGGAAAAGGCAAAGAGGGGGGGAGAGGGACGGGGGGAGAAGAGAGAGGAGGGAGTAGGGAGCGTAGGGAGGAAAACAAACAAGGGGGGAAGGATGGGTAGGGAGATGAGGATAGGGTTCTGGAATGTGGCGGGGCTGAAGAGGAAGGATGAGGAGTTCTGGAAGGAAATTCAAGGATGGGATGTAATTGGGCTAACGGAAACGTGGGTGGAGGAGAAAGGATGGGAGAGTATACGGAGGAGACTGCCGAAAGGGTTTAGATGGGAGAGGCAGTTAGCGAAAAGAATTAAGGCAAAAGGGAGGGGGATAGGGGGAATGGTGACGGGGGTAAGGGATGATATAGAGGAGGTGGAAGGGGAAGACGAAGAGGAGATAGAAGGGATAATGGAGAGGAGGGTGAGATGGGAAGGGGAAATATGGAAGATTATCACGGTATACGTGAACCAGCAGGGCAAGGGCGAGGATTTGATGGAAAAGCTGAAAGGGAAGGCGGAGAGAAGGGACAGGGGGGAAAACATACTGATAGGGGGGGATTTTAATGCGAGGACAGGGACGGAAGGGAGACTATGGACCGGCGAAGAGGAGGAGGACAGCAGAAGGAGGTCAAAGGACAAGGTAGTTAACAGGGAGGGAAAGAGGTTGATCGAAGTGATGGGGGAGGAGGGCTGGGGTATAATGAATGGGGCAAAGGAAGGAGATGAAGGAGGAGAATACACGTACACAGGAGGAAGGGGAGAATCCGTAATAGATTACGTGATAGGGGATCTGAAGGCGTGGGAGGCGGTGAGGGAGTTTAAGGTGGGGGATAATATAGATTCGGACCATCACCCGATAGTGGTGCGAATGGGAGAGAAGGGGGAAGAGTGGAGGAGGGGAAAACAGGAGGAGGTCAGGTGGGTGATGGACTGGTCGGAGGAAGGGGTGGAGAAATATAAAAAAGGGATGAGCAGGGAGGAGATTAAAGGAGAGACGGTGGAGGAGATAATAAAGAACCTCAGCGAAGCGGTAAGGAGGGAGGCAGGGTGGAGGAGATGTGGGCAGAGAAGAGGAGAGATCGGATGGGCAGAATGGATGAGCGAAGGAAAGAGGCGATGAGGAGAGGAATGCAGGCCGGAGTGGAGGGGGAGGTTTGAAACAGGAGGAAGGGGGGAGCGGGGGGTGGGGTGGGGAGAGGTTTGGGAGTGGGAAGGGATAAGGGGAAGATAAAGGGGAGGGGTAGATGTAAATATGTATATAGAAAATAGAAATTTATAAATGTAAATATATGTGGACGTGTATATATGTATTAGAAATAAAGGCTTTGAAGATAAGGTAGGGGTAAGAGGAGGACGAGGCGTGCGAGGCGGGCGTGACGTGCGAGGCGAGCGAGGCGGGCGTGACGTGCGAGGCGAGCGAGGCGGGCGTGACGTGCGAGGCGAGCGAGGCGGGCGTGACGTGCGAGGCGAGCGAGGCGGGCGTGACGTGCGAGGCGGGAGAGGAGACCGTGATGAGGCGAGCGAGCAAACGGGAAAGGGAGGAGAGAGGAGTAGTTTAAGATAGATATAAGTTAGAATAAGTAGATAAGATAGGTTAAGAGTAAGTTGTAAAGGTGAGAGGAAAGGGGAGGAAGAAGACCCGAACCCGGAAGGGATGGGTTTAATAAACATACTAACTAACTACTAACTAATTTCTTGTACGATTTTTTTTGGCCGAGTTATTCAACCTTGAGGCAAAGACCGTTTTTTTTACTTTAATTGCTTCTAGCAAACGGAGAACGTTCATTGGAACGTGCATCGTAGGACGTTCCTGAAAAAAAACATTAGAAAGTACAGACTTTCCTCTTTAAGACGCATCTTCGACTTTTTCGATTCGCTTAAAATTTGGGTCCCTGGTGTCCTTTCCAAAATATGCTTAAAAATTGCACAAATACTTATACGGTCTAGTAAAGCCAGCAATTCCTTATGATTTTTATCCATATAAAAATAAGCAATTCCTTTTTTGTTTAACCGTCTAATGCCTGCCTTAAGGGGTAACACCACTCTAGAGGCAGAAAAAAAGACCTAAATTTGACAATTTATTTTGGGAGTATGACAAACGGAATAGAATTTCTTTTCAGGGGGTTTATTTAATACATATTGAAGTACGAAAAACAATTTTTTAATTGTCATTTTTATACAAAATGGTGGCGATACAGCCCGTCGTCGAAAACAGTTTTTTTTTAAAACACCGCTACGGGAGGACGGTTTCTCGGCATCTATGGGTCCTGGAACACAATACCAAAAAAATTTATAATCTATATATAATTGGCTTTGGAAGTACGTAGGATTTTTTATTTTTATCAATTTTTGTGGACGTGGTGCACTTTTTAAGGAATGAATCGACTTTTTGCCCTAAAAATGAGCATTAAATTTGTTATAAAAAAAAATTTTTACATTCGATCAAAAAACGGCTACGTACTTCCAAAGAGGATATTGTTGTGCAGCTACTGTAAAAATTTCAAATCGATCCATGCAATAGTCTCTGAGAAATCCGTCCTCCCAGTTTGAAAAAAGTGGTTTCGAGAAAAACGCGTTTGAAGTTTTATGAACACTTTACTCCTTGAAATTTTTGTTTACCTCTAATCTGCGATGCCTGCACCATACATTTGGCCATCCATGTCGAGGTTTATCTCCTCCTCTTCTTTCCTTGATGCTCTTAAGGATATTCGGGCCTTTTTTGCAACATTGTTGAGCGATCTCTCGGAAAAGTCGATGCGGCGCTCGTCAGTTTCCACGCAGAAATTAAAACAATTAGGTCCAATTGTCATACCCAAATTCTGCATAACCCTCATAACAGTTGACAAGCCGTCATTGTAAATGCCTACACTAATATACACTGCCGTGTTGAGAACTTGTTTACCGCTGGAAGTCGATTTCGGCGCCATTGACCAGACTGTGGCGTTAAAGCTCTCGTTGCTGTTTTGCGTAAAGCCGCCGATACAACGAGAAAGCAGTTCGTCGCGGCTTAAATCGTGATAAATGGGAGAAATCGCTTCGTAAACTTCTTGTGATAGAGGTGGTTTATGTATGTGGTCTGATCCAGTACCCTGTGCCTTTTGCCATGAGCACCATGAATTTTCTCCGCGCGGGCATTTGTCGTGTTTTGGATCATCGTCAGTCGACAATTTGTGGTTTAGCGTCGCGTAGATTTCATTACGCATTTTGTTTATACAATGATGGTTTCGACGTATTGCTAAACCATAATAAATTGACAACTCGTCAATTAGTTTACCTGTTAGCTTGCCTTTTCCTCCAAGGCCTTTTGTCTTTTTTTTTAAATTGCGAAGGCGAGTACCCATTCGCTTTTGCACGTGATCTATGCATTCTTTCTTTTTAATTGTAAAATTTCCATAGGGCTGTGAATGTAAGATGGCTTTAAACGTTTTTGAATCTCCGTCTCCCACGTAATTTTCATACTTCAATACGTGCAAAGATTCTGAGCGCTGGAACATTTTTATAACGGCGTCGACTTCCATCTTTCCCGCGGGTCCCTGGTGGTTCGCTTGGCATTCATCTTCGTGAGTTTCGGCCCATTCCTTGTATTCGTCGGTATCCGATCTTTTCTTCCAATGTTCGCAACTCTTACAATATTTGGATTTTACTGAAACATCGACCACTTTGCCAGTAAACCATCCAATAAGTGATACGAATCCGAAAAGTGACGAAAAGCCGCGTTTCCTCCACGAACCATCACCAGATACTGTAATGCCACTTGCGTTCGTCACTTTTTCGTCATTTTTTTCCTTCTCTTCTCGAGCTGCACTTTTCATACTAAGCTGACAAACCGTCTCTGCTGCAACAGCTATCTTTTGAACAACCTTGTCATAACATGATTGGAAAATTGGCCGCGGGAGATCCATGAACGCGCAAAATTTCATGATTCCATTCAATCCTACGCCCAGCAGCCGCATAGCAAGAATAATTCTCCGATTAATTTCGTATCCTTTTTCAATAAATGGAGAACTAGGAATATAAATCTTGTCGCATTTTTTACATGAAATTACAATTTTGCATCCCAATCCGCGGTTTCCAGATTCGGCGAATGTCACATCCGAATTGCATTTTCTGCACACCAGAGCTTGCGATATAGCAGAGAACACAGTTAAAAAGTTCAAAATTCGGTAACCAAAACCTTCGTGTACTTCAAAATTGTCAGGATCAATTGCTGATAATTTTTTAGCCGATGTGCCAACATTCTCGACGCTAGGGTTCTCCATTTCGTGCCGGTTCAACGGCCGCCGCTTTGAAATTTTTGGTCTCTTCAAATTGTTGCATTTCCCCTTTGTGGCCTTTTTTTCACTGTACACTGGTGTTTCCTCACTCATATTATTTTTTTTTGTTATTCACTTTGAAGGAATAGGAGATTGGCTCAGTTTCCTTATTGAAACACACAATACTTCACAAATAAGGCTTTATTTCAATGTCTTATGACAGAGCACGCCTTGTCAAGATGTGCGCGAAGACTGGCGTCCGCCAGACGTACAATTTTCCGAGAAGACGCGCACGACTCAAAACACCTACTAATTAGTTGGCCTGATACCTGTGCCAACCCATCGGTACTTTTCCGGTTCAAAATCGCGCCACCTATTTCGCGTGTCATCGACGCGCTTTATCGTAACGGGGGTGAGATTTAGCGGAACAAAAACTCCTGGCAATGCAGCGGGGTTTCCCCCAGGCCGCGAGGCGCGTGATGTAGCCGGTCGCAGGCCCCCCGGGTAAGACCAGCAATAACTATTGAGGCCATAAACAAAGGTCTCGAAGGAAAACATGCTTTGTTCAAAATTCAATCACTTCAACACAATGAAATATATAATATACATGTATATAAAACAGAGAAATGAACGGAAAAAGCAAAACGAAGCGTGTGCACGGCGTGACTTGTCAGCTATACTGACTCACACATACACGTTTATTATAGTATTAGCGTACACTGGTGACCTTTCGAGGAATCCTAAGAACCGTTTGCATTATTGTTAATAGGTTAATTTATTATTTCGAAAGGTAAAAGCAGTACAAAAGCGAGGAATCACAGCGCGCCGCGTGACTGCTCAGCGCGCGCTATGAGGCGCTGCGGCAAAATCGGTAATTGAACCTTTTAACATTTGTTTTCCACTATAAATCAAATGGCATATTGTTCTTATGACCCTAAAGTATCGTTTAAGCAAAAAAAAAATCGATTTTTTTTAAATCCTAGAGTGGTGTTACCCCTTAAGGCGGGCACCTGTTTAATACAGGAATTGGGAATTCTCATTTGCCAGCCCTAAAGTAGTGTCACAGCGCACATATTGGTCTAAGAAACATGTCAATCTGAGTTTTCAATTTGACAGAAATCTAGTTTGATGTGCATTTTTGAGCTACGCACGCTGCGAAATTTATTATTATTATTATTATTATTTCCTCGAAATTGAAAACAAACATCGGATTTGGTCTTTTCATCTCCAAATTAGAGTAGTCTAATTTTTCCAAATGAATTAAAAAATCTATGCACTAGAGGGTTAAGTAATTGATTTTGCTAATAATAAGGAATTGCTTAGTTTTTATTCATCAGGCCCATTGTTTTAATAGTTATTTAAACAAAACGTTTTGAAATAAGCCCTTTTTAAATGGAAACTATAAGTAATAAGCCCTTTTGTATGAAACCATTTGGAAATAAGCCCTTTTGTTACAAACACATTGGAAATAAGTACTTTTATAATGTACACATTACTTTGCTTGATATATAATAAATAAATTCTTTAAAACAATTTCATTGCCTTTTTCTTATTCGTAAAACAGACTTTTATGAATAAGAACTTAATAAAATGAAGAGACCAATAGAAAACATACAGAAATACACAATTAGTTGTTACAGTAACTATTTGTAACAACTAATTGTGTATTTTTGTATGTTTTTCTATTGGTCTCTTCATTTTATTAAGTTCTTTAATTACGTATCAGCACATTATCTGAATAATATCTCCATCATCTGCACGGCCATCTATTATCTTATCGTGAGTCTACGCCAGATGGCGTCACTGGCGTCTATCCTTCTGCACTCTTAAAGCATTGGAGTGTCCATGCCTTGAGCCGATCTACGGCGTCCTGTAAGCACATGTGCAGCTCCCTGATTCAACTTCTGCTACTGCCAGATACCACCGAATACGCTCTTAATATGCCACGGCGCTCGCTTACCGAAATGGAAGTAAAGCGTATCATTACACTTTTAGAGAATGGTTCTAGTCAACGGCAGGTTGCTCATGAGATGGGTGTTAGCCAATGCGTTATTAGTCGAGCACATTCTCGATTTCAGCAGACTGGCCTGTTCGGTAGGCAACGCGGCCAGGGCCGCAAACGTGAGACAACCGCTAGGGATGATAGAAGTATTATTAGACACGTTCTTCGACACCGTGACATATCTGCAATAGATGTGGCTCGCGATACGATGAATCGTAGGTTGCAGCGTGCTGTTTGTACGCAGACCGTCAGAAGTCGGCTTAAAGACAGGTGTATTCGTTCCCGTCGACCAGTACGCGTTCCTATGCTAAACAGGACTCATAGGCGGTTGCGCTTAGACTATGCTCGCCGTTATATGCGATGGAGACAGATGCAATGGTCAAATGTTTTACTTACGGATGAATCCAGATTTTGTTTACATGGCAACGATAGGCGTGTACGTGCCTGGTGCCGTCGTGGGGAGCGGTTTCACCAGAACTGTAACGACCCCATTGTTGCTTACAATGGCGGTTCGATAATGGTTTGGACCGGCGTATCCAGGTTTACCCGAACACCGTTAGTCGTGGTACCACCTCCTGGATTAACTTCTGAACGGTATGTGGCTGAGATACTTGAACCGCACGTCCTACCAATACGCGCAACAATTGGGAACCGATTCATTGTAATGCAAGACAATGCTCGTTGTTATACAGCACTATTTACACGACGGTTTCTTCGAGAAACCCGCATTACCTCATCCTCCTGTAAGCCCTGAATCCGATCGAGCATGTCTGGGACATGCTTGGTCGTCGATTACGCCGATACAATCCTCGCCCCACTACTCTGCGACAGGTAGAGGTAGCATTACAACAAATTTGGCGCAGATTACCTCAACGCCTAATACGTCGTTGTATTAACATGAGACAGCGATTGCAGGCTGTTATTCAAAATCGTGGTGGTAATACACCATATTAAGATTTTAAACTACCTGCGATCCATCGATTCGCTCCCACCCCCAACATACACACACACACATATGCGCGCGCGCGCACACAAAACAGGCATAGATCCGACCGAGCAATCTCCACGTGGTATGCCTTGGGTGATGCCAATGCCGGCGGTACTGCATTCACGGCCGTCACGCGGCCGCTGAAGCCACATTTTTTTCCGAAACGGTAACTTCAAACTCGAAAGCCACCGGTAAGAAATTATCGCAGCCGGTTTTGGGGGCACTCAAAAGAATCGGCAGACTCTCCGCTTTAAAATGGGCTTAAGATATTGATGTTCCGATCATCCCTCGCGAAGATACAGCGAGTTGAAGAGAAAATGGAATTTGTGCAATTTTTAAGCATATTTTGAAAAGGACATCAGAGACCCAAATTTTAACCGAATCGTAAAAGTCGAAGATGCGTCTTAAAGAGGAAAGTCTGATCTTTTTAATGTTTTTTTTTCAGGAACGTTCTACGATGATCGCTTCGTTTGCTAGAAGCAATTAAAGTAAAAAAAAACGGTTTTTGTTTCAAAGTTGAATAACTTGGCCAAAAAAAAATCGTACAAGATTACTCGTTTTTAACACAGGAAAGTAACCGCTTTCGAGTAGTGTAGGTGAAATTTGTGTAAAAAATTTCGTGCACGCCGTGGAACATCGCAAAGTTGAAGAAAATTTTTTCAAACTGACCAAGTGCTCTTTATATTGCTATAACTTTGCCGAAAAGCAATGCATCTGAAATTTACAAAAAACAGCTGAAAGTAGAGATTCCACGCTTTCAAACCATATTTTCAAAATATCGATACGATTATTTTTACCAGAGTTATGGCCATGTAAACTTGCCCCTATTTTTCGGGCTCTCAGAGGTGATCCTTTAATTAATGTGAGGTGTGTATTTCTTAAATTTTCTTATCGTGTAATTATACTTACTTTGTACATTTATACCGGAACTGTGTACATCTGTTTGCGTCGAGTCAATATGTAAAATATAAAATACCTGCCACAAAGTATTGGAAGATATTAAATGATATGGGACAGTGGCTAAATATTGCCATGCACCTAAGCGACGCGAAGAAAATATACAAAGAGTCGATCTAAGAAAGAAACAGTCAAATTCAACTTGAAGTTTCACTAACACTGACCCGTCAGTAACCTGTGAAAGTAAAATTTAAAATTTTCATTAAATAGTGTCACCATTATATCACAATGTTATACGTATGTTATACAAATACAATCTGATATTACCTGACTTCTATCGAACTCCTCCCATTGATCACTAGCATATTGCACAATATCTCTAATTAATGCGCATAGTCGCTTAGCTAATTGTCTATATCTTGGGGAGTCGTATGTTTTTAAGCCTTGCTTTAGAATTTTAACAATCACTGTAAAGAATGCAAACATTCGTAACATGTGATGATGAGTAATATAACTCTTGTTTTGGTAATATCCATGAGTCTGATACTGGATATACAAGACATGTTCAAACACTTTATCAAACGGAATTTGATGTAGTAAAGAAATAAGATCATTTTCATATAAATGTGCTGGAGCATTAGCTATATCTTCATCTTCCTCTCCATCTTCATCCAACATTACCCAAACTGTATCGGTGAGGGTACATGCGGTATCTTGTAACGAGATTTGTACCTAATTAACATAATAAACTTTATTGTATTCACTAATAAAGATTATTTACTTAATAAATCTCCGAGGAAGTTCTGTTGTTTACTTTATTCTAATTTTTCGAACAGCTAAATTTTTGTTTTTGTTGTTCAGCAGAATTCTCTGAATGGTTATTAACAATATATTAAATGCGGTTCATCTTTGATACTCGAATCACCAGATAATTGCAATATTATCGCTGTAAATAAATTTGATGCTCGTAATGTATACAATGCACAGTGTTTCGCGTAATGCAGTCCTGAGCAGCTAAATACCCGCGGGGTAAAAATTTTCGGAAGCGTGGGGAAAGAGCATCGTAAAGCGGTAAGCCACGCCTTCATGAGCAACAGTGCCGTGGTGGGGAGTGTTCGTGAGTGAAGTGTGCTGCTGAACGTCAGCAACCCACCTTACAGTTTACACGCATACTTCGACAGCTATTGGCCACAGGGTGGGGGAACTGCTCACAGCGCCGCTCTTCGCTTTGCTCACGAGCAATCGAGAGCGCTCTTGCCCGCCACAGCCTAGCTGTGCACGCCTGGCGTAATGCATAAAAATCAAGAATCTCAAGTGTCCGATCCACAAATTCTTGTATCTTAAAATGTTAATAAAGGAACGTAGGTTTTAACGTTACCCATAACTTTTGTTGAATTTACCAATTTGTTGTAAAAAATGATGCGTGAAATTTATTCCAATTTTCGGTGTGTTTCTTTAAACACGTGCTATTTGCCAAATGTTTATCGGATTAATTTGATTTTTATAAGTTATGTTTAGTATTATATAACCTTCCCAGCTGTGGAAAAACTTTTTTGCAATATCAACAATTTGTCCTAATTTGTTATGTTAACTGTTTATCATCTTTGACTTCAGTTTTAAAAAAGTACCTCCGTGATTTTTTGTATATTAATTGGGGGAACATTAAAATTTATGTCAACGTCGATTTCAACTGCCCGAATTTATCCGAAAGGAAAAAAATAGCCGAAATTATTAAGACGTTCACCGCTCAGGCGCATACTACGCCCGGCGGACATAATAAAATACCTGATAGTAGATGTATCAAATTATTGCGAATCGTTAAATACAAACCCAGACACATGTTCCGAGTCCGATTTTGATTTAATATGATAAACAAATTTTTCATTTTATTAATATTTACATTATTATTTAATTTTTTTTAATTAATGTTTTCATTTTTGTTTTTTTATGTTTTACGTACTACGTTGTCACGTCCCGGGTGAGGTATTTGGAACGATGACTATTGGGGGAAGGAAAATTAGGCGCGAATCTTAAATCCAACACTCTAATCGACCAGGGAAGGTTTAAATAGTGAATACACACCCGGGCAACACCGTTAGAGCACCTTACGTTTGTTTTTATTTTGGTAGGAGGATTTACCGTTGCATTTATGTAAAGAAAAGCACACGTGATATTTCGTGAATTGCACGGCTCGAGCAAAAGTATGTTTGTAAACAGTGTAAGCGTTCTCGCGTTCACAACAGAAATCAGCTGATGCGGCAGCCTGTCTTGGTTTGGAATCTTTGTAACCAAAGGATGCACACAATAATTCGAAGCGTGATTTAAAAATAAAGACGTTTATTTACTTTAAACACGGGTACGTTATTACTGTTTTAATGGTAATTAAGCACAATATATGAATGTCAACATGAAACATAGTATTTTGACATAAGCAATAAGCGTTTATATAGAAAGTAATAATATGAATAGTTATACAAACAATAAATGATCGCAATAAGCGTTGATATAGAAAACAAAAATAAATGTTCGCAATAAGCGTTAATATGGAAAGTAATAATATGAATAGAAAACAAAAATAGATGTTCGCAATAAGCGTTAATAAGAAAGTAATAATATGAATAGTTATACAAAATAAATGTTCGCAATAAGCGTTAATAAGACACAATAATATAGAAAGCAATAGAAACGGTAATACAAAATATAAATGATGGTGGTGATATACAGTATTAAAATGGTAATTGTAATATCTTACAATGTTTGATGAACGGTGATTGTTGGTCACTGAATTTAGTATTTTAATAGATGCTTAACGGACACTCAAATAAAGTATAATGATGGAACAAAATGAATAATAGTATCACTTGAATAAGACGAATCTTTGAATGAATAGTAATGAATAGTATCACTTGAACAAGACGAATCTTTGAATAATAATATGTTTAGTAACACAAAAATTGAATGATGATGAATGCTTAATGAACTTTCGAATAATAATGAATCTCCGGCCTCTCGGGACCTCATTTTTATGTATCCTTACAGGAATGTTGCGGGGGTACGCGCGGTAGGAACCTTGACATATTTAAGAAATAAGTCGCAATAGGACTTCCGGGGTTTTTACAACCGGTACGTCTATTATTAGACATATTTATGTCACGTACGCCAAATATTCGTTGTAATTAGACTTTTGGGGTTTTATGAACGGTAAAAGGAGATACTCAACCCGTCGAATGGATTTTGGGTGTTTAAATAGGAAAGGGGTTATAGTTGAGTTTGAGGGACTTTGGTGGAGTGATTTTGAGATATATGGGAAAGTATTTAGAATAGTACCGCGCGAAAAATAGTGAGATATCACAACGTAATGAAAATTACAAACCAAATACAAGAAAAATTTTGAATGTATACGAAGTTATGATATTTGCCTCCCAAATCCATATATGTAAAACGACCGCAACGGTTTTCAGGTACTTCTGCCAAACTGATCAAAAAAAATTTCGAACAAAAGTCAGTATTCAGTAGACAACAAATTGTTGTTGAAAAAAAAATTTATTCAATAAAAAGTCAAGATCACCTCATTTTTTTTTAATGGAACTGCATATTTTTTATACACCTATCGATGCATCTCTATATTCTCTTTAAAAAAGTATTAGGGTACTTAGGTCGAAAGCTGATTAGTTCAGAAGCTATGAGTTTTGCCCCGAAGCCCATATCCACGAAACACTGTGCAATGTCGCAAATACGCTTTGTCAAGGGGCATCTTCGTTTTATGACCTTTTACACAAAATTCATTTTTTTTTTAAGGAGTTAGATTCTTTCATACTTTAAGTAGTTTAAGTTGTGCACAAAAAACTGAAATGAAACGATCTATGAATCGAAACAACAGGACTTTCCCACAGGATTAATATAATACAGTAGCTGAAGAAATACCTGTTCAAGAAATTGCTCCCTTTCTTTTATTGGTAATAAAATAACAGCCAATACAGTTATTATGTGATCCAAATACTCATCATTCAATGGAGATGTACTTAATTTATTAAACTGTTGTGGTACTGGCATTTGAACATAACTGCGGGCCCAATTCATTATACCACCGGGACATCTTAGAATATGATTCAACAGGAATAAATGATCTTGCCAGGTTGCCACTCTTAATAAAATCGCCACTAGCTTCGTAAGCCATTCTCTAATATCTGTTACAAACTTTCCATCTCTTAATACTTTCCTTTGAAAATTAAATAATATAGTTATACACATTCTAATTTCCACTAGTTGTGGTATTGTTTGCGAGGACATATAGACTGGCAATAGATTTACAGGGGCATTTTGAGAGAGATTTGTGAATTCCTTGCAACAGACGCATACTCTTTGAATGTAATGCTCAATTTGCAACCTTAATAGCTCAGCTTCATAACAATATAGCGCTTGGGTATTGTGCAGCATTTCTTTTATTGCTGATAAATTTCGTGACAGGGTCACTAAAGCCTGTTTATTAAAATGGGCGATAGAATATTCATGCGTAGCAGTAACTGGATTTCCATCCTGACACTCTCCTGCCTCCGTAATGCAGGTTTTGTCTAAGCACCATAAATGCTTTTGTGTTTCTCTACAAGCTTTCTTTAATCTTTCCAATTCGTGTGAATTTGTAACGAAATGATTTCTTATGCGAAGATAATTCATTAAAAGTTCATGTAATCTATGCTGCTGTCTAGTTGCGGTACTTCTAAGTTGAGTTTCCGTAAATTCCGAAATGAACATATCAGCCAATGCTAATTCTTGGTTGTTATATAATGACGTTAATTGGCTCTCCGTAAATGGTATAACGTCTTTAAAAGTAGTGCATATATCATCTTCATTCATTACACATTCTGCTTGCTTTTTTGCTTGCTTCTCATATACATTTTTTATGTCTTGTGTACTCAATGTAGATTGAGCATTTAATGTCACAGTTTCATTATTACATTCCAGAGTATCAGGCACACTATTTTCCACTTGCATCGCAGAGGCCAATGCTCTTACTTGTTCCATATTGATTGATGGATTGAAATTGAAGCCTTGATTGCTGAGATCATTGGCCTTTTCCATACTTTTCTCCAAGGTTTTTTCCGGCGGCATATTAATATTTACAGTATCATCATCAATTTCAACCTACAATTTATTTAAAAATACTTGTCACTATTATTTACACCGAAATAATGGTAAAATAATCTGTTAATTTACACACCTCACATAAATATTTTTGTGTAGCAGTTACAAATGGTATTATTAAATATTAGTCATGTAAATATTATTCTATTTAATTTATTTTTCAAGAATATCAAATTGTTTCCTCTGCATCTTTAAGTGGAATTCTGTTCTTGTATGACAACAGTTGCTATTAAAGTGAATCCCTAATTATTAGCATATCGGTTTGAGAACAAAAATTTATTGTACAAATGAGAGTAAGATGAAAATTAATATTCATTTTTCATGTAACAAAATGGAGGTAAAACATTTATTACGAACAAAGGGGTTATCGTATAAAAAAAACTTATGCTACATTTTAGATATTTTATCTATGAACAATAAAATCATGGTCTTTCTCATTTCAGACGAGCCTGGGCGTCATAATTTGATACACCGCTCACATTGTACAATATTTCTACAATATATTCATTAATACATGCCCTAAACATAAGAAGTATAGAAATAAATTTCCACCTCATGGTATCATAAAAAAATCGTCTAATTTCGTGCTGTTTTGAGCGTCTCTGGGTGGTGTAACCCCTTAAGGGGACAGACCACTGTAAAAAATCGGAAAATAGATTTTTTCACATTATCTAAAAGACGTGTGTTTCAAGAATGCTCTCTCCAAATTTTATGAAGAAACTTGCAAAATTGACGAAGATATAGTATTTTCCATGAAGCGGTGTCAAGCGCGCGACTGAACCGAGCAGAACTTTGAACGCGTTTTTCTCAGAATGACATTTTTCAACCGCGTTGACAGTCTACAGAGAAAACTATACGCCCAATTGACACGAGCAAAGGTATTTATCGTATGAAAAACGCGTCTCCATTACCTGACGAACAGTTTTTTTTTTATTAACGACTTCCTATTTTTTTATAAACATTTCCCTAATTTTGCACCTCCAAAACATGATTTTTTATTCAGTGGACCGCTGTTGCAGCCGAAATTCACCCCGCTCAGCTGGCGCGCGGATTTAAATCTGCGTGCGTGAGCGTGTAAAGACGATGACACACCGTTCGGTAAGACGGTTACCTACGTCACACGTTTTTGCCCGGATTTCAGCGTTGCACGCTTCTACGAATCCGGCAGTTAGTTCCTCGAACACCTTATTGTTATCAACACGCTCTCGCACGCACGGATTACCGATCTTTTCGTCGCTCAGCGACCCACGATTAGAACCAGATTTAAAACGGCTTCACGAGCCCTCGCGCCCAGCGCAATGTACATAGTTGTACATATCTTTGTTCGTGTTAATTGCGTGTTTTGTAAGTCGTGTTTATTCGTGCTGTATTTCTGTGGAGTGCTCGTCATTATTGTGAACGACGCCCACGTGCCGAATAAAGAAAGTGTTCGTACAATTCGTTGGAGTGCACCCTTCCCTGGCCATACCAGTGGCGATCCACAACGCCTTCCCAAGGCACCGTTTAAACAATCGCCATTTTGTAATTTTTTTGCGTTTTGACTTTTTTTGATCGTCATGTAATAAACGTAGGCTTCTAGTTTCTAAATATTTTTGTCTTTTTGAATTCGGATTAACCATATGGCCTGGGCACTGTTAACGCCACAGGCACGATTTTGCCGCAGCGCACATTTTGATGAAGAGTACCTATACCGGAAACGGATTTATGAAGTTAATTGAAAAAAATTTCTTTCCCTACAATATGTACACTATTAACTATACTGAGCAATACATTGATTTATTTGCGTTGTTTGGTTGAAATAAATTCCCGAAAACACCCTTACATTTCGGACCGTTACAGTGGTCTCGCCCTTTAAGGGGAGGTTCCGGTCTAGAGCCCAAAAAATAAGTGACCTTTAGGAATTAGTTAAAGGAAAACTACTACATATTATTTAATGGACCTTTTTGCATTGTATTAAGGATGTCTTAAATTATAGAAATATATTTTGTGTTTTATAATTAATCATTGCAGACGGCCCTGGGGAGTCGTTAAAGTCAAGGCGTCAAAAACTTGATCCAAATCAGTTAAAACTGTATCTCTAAAAGTTATTATCCGATTCGACTGAAACTTTTTTTATTTTGAAAAGTATACTTCTGGCTAGGGGGGGGGGCAGAAAAAATTACAAAAATGACATTTTTTTAGAAAATAACGACACTTGAAGTTCGAAATCATTTTCCCCTACATTTTTCGTCTTTTCAACGCCTTTGAAAATTATAAATCTTTAATTTTTTGTAATTTTGTCCGGTTTCCCCCCTAGCCAGAGGTATATTCTTCCAAATAAAAAAAAGTTTCAGCCAAATCGGATAATAACTTTTGGAGATACAGGTCCCACAGTTTTGAGAAAACAGAACACTGTTTCGAAAAAAACACGTTTAAAGTTTTACGTGAGCGCCGACTGGCCGATTGTTTCCCATGCATTTGCCACTACTGAAATGCCTATAACTTCGGGAATTTTACGAATTTCAACAAACCCTTTTAAACGCGTATTCCTAAAAGGTTGAACATCCGAAAAATGAAATAAAAAAATCGACTTTTAGACCGGAACCTCCCCTTAAGTGTATTCATTCTGATTTTGCTTATCTTATACATTACTAGCTTTACTACTCGGCTTCACCCAAAATTATGATTCTGATTTTATAAAAAAAAATGGTTTTTTTTTTAAAATCGTTACATTCATCTGGGTTAGTTAGTCATAATGAGCTGGAACACATTTCGTGACCCCAGTGTTTACCGTCGGAAAATTTTTAGGTGGCAGACAAACACACACTTTCTGCTTTATATTGTAGCGACTTCGGCGCTAGTTCGCTCGCTGAAGAACGGGCGATTGTACCGTTATGCGTTGCAGGCTCGGGTTTTCCCCCGTGTTGCTGCGTGAGTCAGGCTATGGCCAACGCTACGCATCTCGCAGCCAGACTTGCCCAGGTAAGGGATTTTCGGCTTATGGACGCGCTTTTCGCGCCAAAATTTGCCGCGCGTTTTCGGTGTCGCTTGAGGGACGCGTCCCTCTGAGAGGACTGTATGAATAGCCTCCAGAGGTGACACGCCCTCTCACTCATTCGTATAAGCCCTCAGAGGTAACGTCACGCATTGTGCCGCTCAACCTTCATATATTCAATACTTCCGTTTATACTAACTGTATGATCATCTTAAATCTTATATAAAAAGAGTGTGGTGTTTAAGACGAACAATTATTTCCTTAACTCCCTCAATATATTAAGGGGGGAGCCTGGTGTAACTAGCTGGAAATCGAGGCATTTTTCGGGAATTTTTTTTAAAGAAAGTATTTAATCGATTTTTTGTGAAACTTTCAGGATATTGTACTAACAGGTTAAGGTAGATAAAAAAAATTGTATTAAAAAAAAGCGGCAAATAACAAAGTTATAAGGGTTTGTGCTCAGTCCGTTGGCGACGCAATTGTTGCACTGCGGGCAACGTAGCATCTTTTGGTTTCATCTGAAACCAAAACTCGAACAATTTTCGTTTAGTTTATGAGTGTACGCACAAATCGAACAAATTTTTAACTTAAAAGATGCAAAATTGAACAAATGGCGGCCTCTTAAATAAAAAGTTCACTTTTTCCAACGAAATTTTGCCTTAAATGTGTAAAAAAAGTTATTTATTTAAACAATATCATTATACCAATAACTTCATTCTATGAAGAAACTGTTCAAAATATCCGTGCACATTGCCCACAAAGTGTAAAACTGTCGTTTCGAGAAAAACGCATTTAAAGTTTTGTGGTAACCTGGCGCTCCGTAGTAAAACCGGTTATATCCAGAGACGCGCTGGCGTCTTGACGCCAACTACATGAATCGACACCCTATATATGTCGACTGTCGCTACCGCTATCATTTACTCGTCGCCCGGCTAATCCAACCTAACCTGAAACTGGTTTCACTAATATTTCATCACGCCTGCAATATTTTCTAAATTTAAAGGCATTTTTCTAATGTAAACCGCATATCAGCTTTCGAATAAGACCAATTTCAATAAAATCGGTCCACGCATGACAGAGATATGATAATATCGTCCCATGGATCAGTCGGATTAGTTAAGATTTTTCTCCTTCTCCTGATTCTCCTTCCCCAAGAAATTTTTCGTCAACATAATACGTATATACGCGTCACACGCACACCTTCAGCCAAAACTAACACATACTTCGCTCTTCGTTCGCCGACTCTCGGGATCATTCGGCAGGGATCGTCTTCCGTCATTGTACATACATACTTATATATACTGTTTTGAATTTTATAACCTACCAAGTGCTAAGTGTCAAATAAAGTAAGTTATCCGAATTTGAAATGTCACGAGTTTTCACACTAAATTGGAGACTGAATTATTGTCTCAATTAACAAGGTGAGTCGCCAAAATTTTTTTAATTTATTTCTTATGTAGAATCGCAGACTTGGAAGTTGTCCGGAGAAGGTTCGACAGAGAAGCATCTTCTTTCGCATAAGTTTCTGGAAATTTGTACCCTGCATGTACAAAATAATATATATTGGAATAAATTGGATTGCTTTTAAATTGCCAGCTATTTGTATACCAGCAATTTAGAGTTTTTATGTAAAGCTTATTATTATAGAAATGAAGGGGACACATAGGACTTGGATAAAAATGAAGGGGACGCACAGGATTGGATGGATAGAAATGAAGGGGATGCACAGGCTTGGAGGTTATCCGTAGAAGATTCGATAGAATAGATAGACAGAGCATCTTGTTTCGCACAAGTTTCTGGAAATTTGTCAAATAAGGTAAATCGACAAAATTTGTCAAAAGACATAGCATTAAGAATTATTAAGGAAATAGATTATGGTGGACTGCTTGCAATGTAGAACAAATCACATTAGTGAAGAAAGTACGCTGAAAACACATCTCCCTTGATGCTTTTCAGTCTTTTGTGAAAGACATTCGTAATACTTTAATAATAAAATGCACAGTAGTTGTCACGCATCCAACACCAATAAAAATATTGAATCTCATCGTTCATTTTCGCTAAATTACCATTACCATTTTTTAAATTTCTGCCACAAGACTTTCTATCATATGCTCTCACCTCCGTTGGACACATTATGTAGTCTCTACATTTACTATAGCAAAAGGCCACTATTTCTATATAATTTCTATAGAAGTAAGTTCTACGTTAAGTTGTATATAACTGAAATGTGGCTCTTATATTATATATTTACAGATAATCGAAGCAGAAGATGATGCAGTGTGATCTACGTCAGACTTGTAACGAGTTATTGTCTGTAGGACGACGATCTTGCCCCAACCGCGCACCCGACCGCGTCAACACGCACCGCGCTCTGCCAACGGTCTTGCCCCCCACCACTCGTCTGCGGTTTCCAAGAATAGGCGCGAGAGGGTCACGTACCGAGTGATTCTCTCGCTGCCGAAAATCCGCGGACGAGGACATATAAGCGGGGGGCATAGGCCTATTTGGCAGAGACCGCCTAGAGCGAGCGTACAGACCAGTACACCTCTCCCAGAGACCTCCTGTGCGATTCCACGTTCTTGTGTAGACACTCGTTCTTGCGAAAGACAAGCGCCCGTGTTAGCACCAGTTCTCGTGCGTCGACAGACTCAGTCTCTGCGTCTTTTTGAATACACCCCCTCCACGGTTCCCAGAAGGACAGCGTGAGCCATCCTCTGGACACAGGCCGATATCCTTAATCGATCTCTCGAACAGAGTCATCTCCGTTCTCGATAGCGTCCTTAAAGTCTCCGATTCACCCACGGGTTGTGCCCACCGGGTGACCGGACAAAAGACTCTCCGACCAGGGTCTAACGGCAGGGTTGGCCCGCCAAGACACCGAACGCTCAAACTAACTATCCCTTCCCCCTTCGCCGCCTCGTCATCGACTCCGATACGCGCCGCGCCTCGCGCCGCGATACACACCGACTCGTACTCCGACGTGTACGCTGCGATCCACACTGACTCGTACGCCGCGATACATATCGAACCGTGCGCCGCGCTACACACCGGGACCCGCGATAGTTTAAGCCGCTCTCACACTGTGTGCCAGCATAGACCTGGCCGGGATATACTGTACATAGAATTAAGACCGAATAAACTGTCATACTCCACTCTACCTCTGTGTTTAATCATTCGATCGGCAGCCACCGTCCTGAGCTGGCAATACGGTACCTCCACCGTCCCACCGGTAACCCCGCGTTCTACGGTTACAGACTATGTACGCAAAAATTTGCAGGTAGGGTTTTGCATACGTAATTATTCATTCAATGATCTTGACATATGAGCACGTGTGATAATTTATAAATAATTAGTAAAGGTCTCCTATTTTTCAGTTAACGATGCAGACGAAGAGAATTATTTCAACAACTGAAAGAGAAAGTAACCCTTATGATGTACCTAATAATAAATTTCTTTTTATTTTTTTATTGTTTTATTGGCCGCCGCCACGGTTAGTGATGGGATTTGTGAAGCGCTTCGAAGCGCTTTGAATCTTTATATATATATGACGAAAACTTCGAAGCGCTTCGAACATGATTCGAAGCTCTTGAAAGCCTTGGTCGGCTTCGAAGCCTTGGTCAGCTTCGAAGTCTTGGTCGGCTTCGAAGTCTTGATCGGTTCCGAAGTCTCGAATTTCTTTCGGACCCGTATTTACAGGAGGACAACACTTCCCAGTGCCTCACCAAATTTTATGGCTTTCGACCCTCGAAGGGGTTTGAATACCATTAAGGATTTCCGAATTTCTCATCAGATCTTTGCGAAAACGACGCCAATCGATTCCTTTTATTTCGCATATGAAACTAGCACCATGAACGACGTAATTCCGACCATAATGAAGGAAATTCCATGAAAAATCGAATTATATCGTTTGAAGCTGACTTCGTTAAAAATAGTCCGATTTACATTAAATTTAATATGATTTTCATTGGAAAAACATAAGGAATCCATCGGCGTCACTTTCATATAGATACGATAAAGAATAAAGAATTATTTTATTTCTGAACCAGGTATGAATCCTCGGCCGATCGAAGCGATTCCAGGTCGGCGCCCCGCTGTCAAGGGTGAAAATGTGAAATATTCATTTCAGCGTATTAAGAAATTCTTTATTCTTTATCGTATCGATATGGAAGTGCCACAAATGGATTTCTTATGTTTTTCCGATGAAAATCATATCAAATTTAATGTAAATCGGACTATTTTTCACGAAGTCAGCTTCAAATGATATAATTCGATTTTTCATGTTCGTTATTAGGAAACAATTTCCGGTTTGCCTCAGCTATGGTATTACTATTCACAAAAGTCAAGGACTAAGCTTGCAGAATGCTGTCACAGAAGCAGGTAATTCAATATTTACTTGCGGACAAATTTACGTTGCTCTTTCTCGGGTGACCACATTACAAGGACTACATCTTATCAATTATGATCCATCTTCCGTAAAGGCACAAGAATCACAGATTGCGAAAAAAATATAGACCTGATCTTATGACTATTTCAATTTCTAAAATCCGTGTTTAAACGATGCCGTGGAAGGCGGTGTGGATCGCCACTGGTATGGCCAGGGAAGGGATGCACTCCAACGAGTTGCACGAACACCTTTTATTCGGCACGTGGGCGTCGTTCACAGTGATGACGAACACTCCACAAAATACAGCACGAATAAACACGACTCACAAAACACGCAGTTACACAGAACAGAAATATGTACAAGTTATGTACACGGGCGCTGGGCGCGAGGGCTCGAAGGGCCGTCTTGAAAGAGTTCAAAAAGTAGGAGTCGCTGGGCGACAAAACGGTTGCGATACGTGCGTGCGAGAGCGTGTTGATAACAAAGCGGTGTTCGAAGAACTAACTGCCGGATTCCTGGAAGCGCGCAAACGCTGAAATCCGGACAAAAACGCGTGACTCAGTATGATAACAGCACATTCGTACATGCATTACTTGAAGTGTAATCTTATTAGGCTATTTTGGAAACCACACGAAAAATAAATAATGCGTGAAGATTTACAATGACGTTGCAAAATATATATGTCATTGAAATGATGCAGAATCGCATTGATGCCGATAACCTTTGTCGAAACTTCCGATTTGCATAATGCATATGTATATGAATTTTAACTGATTGTAAATGAATTTTACTTTTACATACCACTAATAACATATATATAATATTACAGTTAAAATTAAATTGAATTATAACATGATAGCAGTTTTCATTAATGAAGTGGCCGCATGAAGTAATATGTAAACATTCGCAGTCTCTTTTTGTACATGTTATATTGTTTGATTATACATTGGAAGAATTATACCAATAGAAGACGATAGATTGAAAATTATCATCGAAAATTACGGTTTGTAATATGTACAATAATGATATTCTTCATAGAAATGATTGAAACAAAAATACTTGCCACACCATGTACATCGCATAAAAGTCGGCTCCCCACAAATACTACATTTGGGTATAAGGCTTTTCATTCCTGAAGTAATAGAAATCTACAGGATTTAGAAATTCGCTGGGATGCGTAGAAACGTAGATATCCGCTTTTAAACCAAGCATATTGAAAAAGGTTTTTGAATCTAGGCGAAGAAAACTGGTTGTGGGTTAGGGACTGCAATTTAATTATTTCATTACGTAAGTGCAAATTGCCATCTCTCTCTTGGAGAATCACATTATCCGAAAATGTCCGCACGAAATTTTTCCAAATTCGGAATCCAAACACATCCAAAGGCTGAACGATGCCCGTCGTTTTTTTTTGGAATCATTGAAAAAGTTACTTCCTTGTCTTGTGGAATCAAGTGCTGTAACTCATTGGGGCAGTGTCCCGTCCACGAGTCGAGTAGGAACATGCTTCTACGGCCAGTATTCGGTAGATACACTTCGCTAAACCAAGTTTTAAAATGTGCAGACGTGAGTTTTCCTGACTTTGAAGCTCCGATGTAAATAGTAACCGGACGGAATAGAGTTTTTTGCACTATCGGACCAAGTGTTCCTGTAGATTCCTTCAAAACTATGTATAGTGGTGAAAGAAGACGTCCGCTTGCTGATATAATAGGCATTAAAGTGTAGCTATGTGTTGTAGAAGATACCGATTGAATCGTCGCTTCTACCGTTTTCACTCCTAATTTCGCCAATGTTCGCCCAGAATGTATTTCAAGGTTGAAGCCACTCTCGTCTGCATTATAAATTTCTTCAACTCCGACAGCTGGGATATTAGACTTTACGCGAGAAACAAACGATACTGCGATATTTTTAATATTGTCAATATCTTCAAACGTAAATTGCATCCTAAATGTTGTTATCTTGCGGAACACAATCAAAGGCGCAGTTTTAAAATTCCAAATCCACCATTTACCTGCAGCGAATTGGGGTAGATCCACCTGTTTTTTTGCCTCCAAAGCCCACAATCTTAAAATCATGTCATGAAAAATAGATCTTCTCTCACAAGCTTCTTCAAACTTTTGCAGTACATATTCCGCAATAAATGCAAATTTATCTGCATTTGTTCCACCTCTCTCTACACTCGCCTCCCACCTGTATAGCTGCGGCAAAGATTTATGCGATAATTTTTCTGTACACTGGTAAGCGATCGACGTGCCTTTTTTCCACTTTTCCAAAACGTTACTGCTTTTCTCTTATAACTTAAGTCAACTTCTCCACCTTCATCATCAACAGTACATTCTGCAGGATCAAAACTGTCTTCTTCTTCATCTGCACGCATAATGTACTCTACAACATGTGCACCATGTGGTTCGGATGGATCGGCAAAATCGAGCACATAATCATGTTCAATTAATGGTAGGGAATGTATATTTTAAATTTTTGTATAATGTCCTGAATTTCATTGTGCAGTTTCATTTCTACCGAGTTTATAGGTGTCTGTAGTATACTTGCAATTTGAAACGTAGTGGCTAACATGTTTATTACGTTAGCAACATTAATCGACTGCATTTTAAAGAATAGCCTTTCAAACAAAGATCACTCACTTTTTTCAATTAAATGATAACTGACTGCTTGCAAAAGTGTAACTGCCATTCGCTGCACTCTCGGGAATATTATATCAAGCAAAAGACGCTAGTACGTAAACATGTTTACCGAAAAGTGAATGTGGCGCAAGAATATTATCAGTTACAATTAAAATGATGCAAAGTCACTGTAAATCTTCACACATTATTTATTTATCGTGTGGTTTAGCTGTAATGAGTTTTACCTTGCATGCAATTTTAGAAACTCCTAAAAGCGGATATCTAGAAACGCATCCCAGCGAATTTCAAAATCCTGTATACTTCTGTTACTTCAGGAAGGAAAAACTTACACCCAAATGTAGTATTTGTGTGCATAGTGAGGCAAATATTTTTGTTTCAATCATTTCTATGAAGAATATCATTATTGTACCAATTACAAACCGTAATTTTCAATGATAATGTTCAATCTATTGTCTTCTATTGGTATAATTCTTCCAATGTATAATCAAACAATACAACATGTACAAAAAGAGTCTGCGAATGTTTAAATATTACTTCATGCGGCCACTTCATTAATGAAAACTGCTATAATGTTATAATTAAATTTAATATTAACTGTAATATTATATATATGTTATTAGTGGTATGTAAAAGTAAAATTTATTTACAATCACTTAAAATTCATATACATATGGATTATGCAAATCGGAAGTTTCGACAAGGTTATCGGCATCAATGCGATTCTGCGTCATTTCAATAACATATATATTTTGCAAAGTCATTGTAAATCTTCACGCATTATTTATTTTTCGTGTGGTTTCCAAAATAGCCTAATAAGATTACACTTCAAGTAATGCATGTACGAATGTGCTGTTATCATACTGATTCATGCATGTCACTGATTAGTTTTAATGAGTTTTACCTCTGATGCAATTTTAGGTACGTACTGCCTTGCTTAAATAATTGAAAGCGGTCTGAACTTTACATAAATAATAATGTAAATATGGCTTTAAGCAACCATGTTATTAATGGAAACTGCCAAAATGGACTTCCAGTTCGGTAATAGAGGTTTTATTTGTTTGGAAAAAAAATATAACACATAAAATATTTATATGTATGAAAAGAGATTATCCAGAGGTATCCCAGCGTATATTTAATAAATACAAAAACTTAATTTTAAAAGTTGGTGGTGGGGGTAACTTGAAAAATATGGATTTTTCGAAAATTATTTTTACACGGTTTTGTAGATATGAAAGGAGGATGCAACTTTTGTTTAAACTTCTTTTCGATATCTTTCACCGTTCTTGAGATATTCCACGGAAAAGAAAATTCTGAATTTTTTTCAAGAGGTGATCTCACCCCTAAAAATTGCATTATGGCACCAACGAAAAATAGGGGTGTGTTACAGATGGACTACTCTACTTGCACACCGAGTTTCATAATTTTCTGAAGTTTCGGGTTGCCGAACGTCCCTTGTGAGTTTATTACCTATCTTTGTGATCATGAGATTCTTATTAAGAATGCAATACAACACGAAATTACAACGGTATTAAGATGTTTAAAGTGTAATTACACAAGTACTACTATCAGTACAAATTGTGTGGTACATCTTGCACTGCCCAAGATGTTAAAAAAAAATCATTTGAATTTCAAGATATAATAATTAATAAAATACAATTTCACAGGATGGAAAAATGTGAAAGATCCTTGCAGAATTTTTGTGATAATTCAAATTCAAACACAATGAAGAAAATCGATATAACTGCTTCCAAACAAATTCTTATTGCAAAATTACATTTGTTCGATCACGATAGTAGTGGAACAACAACGAAAGTGGAAAATTTCTACATCAAAGCAATACCTACTACTAAAATACAATTGGTAGATCACTGTTGTGAACTTAAGGCAGCGATTTTCCACCAAGGTAAAAGTATTGCCGATGGTCATTACACGAGTATGGTAAGGGGTAAGGGCACAACGTGGGTATTGGGATATGACATGGGGGCATACATGCGTTGTACAGGGTCATCGTTTAATCCTGCAGAACTAACACATAATTGAATAAAAATTTAATTTCTCAATTTATAAATGTAATGATACAGAATCAACTAGCCTATTGTTTATCAACACCACGAATTTTAAAAACAGCGTTAAATACATTATCAGATAAACAGTTTCCAACAGCTTTTTAAACAATTATGGTTAAAAAATTAATAAAAGAAAAATTAAGTAAACGTAAAATATGTTAAATTATCCATCATTAAGAGGGAATAATTTTTCCTCATTTTTCGGCGCAAATTGCATTCCGATATCTCTTACAGTTCAAAAGTTATACGAAAAAGACCCCAAATTTTTCAATTGGGGCCGGGAAATTCTGAATAGTTCTTTGCAACGTTAATTTGGAAGATACCAGCCCAAAATTCTCGAAGCTCGGGCATCACTGCTGTCCAGCGATCGCTAGCAGCTCTGCGAACGCCGGGACGGTGCATGGTTGTAGTGAAATGCGTCCGTGAGGCGGTGTTGCCATTTTACAAGTTCGCGCGCGCGCGGGTTGCAGGATTAAACGATGACCCTGTGTATGCGGTATTGCAGTAATTTGACAAAATGTTCCTTTCAATGCAAAATATCTGTGATTGGGCAGGTTCAAATCCTGCCCAGAGGAATATTATAGAGGGAGAGCGTATACTTCGAGCGGGACACATAATTAAATGTGGATTAAATGAAAATAGTAATAGTAGTGAAATTGTGAGCTTTTCAGCTGTTTGCCTCCAGACATCTCAACTCAAAGGAAAACCACATGATATCAAGGGAAAAGTGTCAAAAAATGGAAACATTGTGTCATGCACATGTTCCTGTAAAGCAGGCTTAAGTGAAAAGTGTAAACATACAATAGCCACTTTGTTGTATTGTTACCGGTAAGCATGTGTATTCATTGCTCTGAATTGTAAATACTAAAATAAAGCATTTATAAATTGTTTATTTATAGGAATACCCTTGGGATATTGTTATGTACCGACGAGCAGTGCAGTTGGAAAAAATGCAACAGAAGGTTCTGGAGAATTATAAACCGAATCCTATCATAGAACATTCATGCTTTTCCCAAAGTAAGAAGAGGGTAAAAATCATGACAAATGAGAAATCTGAAAAAAATCATTGAAAATGAAGAGATTAGACAGGTGCAGGACATAGTAGAAGCTGGAAGTTTTAGTGGAAATGCCATAAAGGAAATCGTCACAAACACAAAAGTAGTAATATCTACAAATGAACGTTCCACCAAACAATGTGACATTATTTTAAAAAAATTGCCAAACTGCTCTTTCAAAACACATGTAAGTTCAATCTCTCACCTTAAATAATTAATATGTATTGCATTACAGTTAATATCTTAATATGAAATATAGATCTGGAAGACATGATGTAATCACGATTAACACTACACAACATATCAGTGATAGTAAAAAAACTACAATTAAAACTATTTTCCAACTGCAACAGAGCAAATTGATGGAGAGTGTAAAAGAATTGCATGTAAAGATGCCACACAATTGTTGTGAAAACACGATGATGGAATTATCCGCAGATTTTGAACAAATATGTCCAGACTTGGTATGCCTACTGGCTAAAGGAAAGGCAATATAGAATAACGGGATCCACTTGCTATAATTTATTTACATATTTAAATAATAAAACTGCAAATTGGACAAAGAAGTGAGTAGTATAGCAGTGCCGGTTCCAACTCAGGTCCTCTGAGGGGAGCGCGGGGGCGGGGGGAAGTGAGGGCGCGCGGGGGAGCGCGGCGGAGGGAAACATGGGCGCGGGGCCTGCGAGGAGAAGAAGCCACAATCGTGGAAGGGATCACTCCAGGCCGAGCCGCCGCGGAGACCGGGCCCATCGCCGAAAACTTTTTAGACCTAACCGGAGGGAGTGAATGACCCTCTAAAAAATTTCTGGGGGCGGATCCTGTATGAAAAACCTCTTTTTCAGACTCGATCCGCTCCCCAGAAATTTTTTCCCCCAAATATTTTTCCAAACCAATATGCGACATACAGACATTTCCAACGCAGAGAAATAATAATTTATTTTTATTGGGAATTGTTTCGGACAATGTCGGGAAAGATCGACGTTTTCAAACCACGTCTTCGGAGGGTCGGAAAGAGAGAGCAATATTTTAAAGCTAAATTCGAGAGAGGGAAAGAGACAGCGCTACATAGCGATACAAACACATATTTTTATTCTAAAGCTAACAGTATTCTAAAGCGTTCCGATTTAACGTCGCAGCGTATCGCGCGATCATGTATAATATGAGTCCTCCCCGGGACACCTGCATGTGATGACGCCATTCAACGACGCGAAGAACGCTCGAGCGAAATAGAATTATGCAGTGTCTGCAAATCTTAAAATTATGTGGCGAAAGGAGAAGGGCGGGTAAATAAATTGAGAAATAATATACGTTTAAGATATATATTGTTACAAAAGAATATATAAATCGAATATAAATAGAAAATAAAAAATATAAAATAGAAATAGAAATTGAGAAATATAAACAAATGAAAAATAAATAAAGATTAAAATCTATATAAATCGCACACCGCGGGCGGCGGCAGCGTGAGCGGCGTTGGCGGTGGCGAGAGCGATGGTAGGGAGCATGTCTTGCAAATGTTCTATCTGGGGCGGCGGTGGCAGTGGTGGCAGGTTCTAAAACACGTAAACCTCAATATAATATTGATACGTGTAAACATTCCGTATAATGCATTATCGCAGCATCACTAACCGGCCAGACGTCAGTACTGATATCTTCGCTATTATCGCTAGCGATGTCATCAGTATCACTGTCATCGTCGCCATTGCCAACGCCAACGCCGGCTGCATCCTGCGGACCCTGATGATGCGGCGATTGCGGCTGCGATAGGCTCTAGAACACAGAAATCTCGATAAAACATTGCAACATTTAAACAACATAAACACCAAAACGCGTAAAAACATTGCAAAGTATCACTTACCGACAGATCTACGCCGAACACCCGCCTTAGATCATCATCACTGTCGGGGCACGCAGCCACCGCGATGCGTGACAACACGCATTCAAGATACATTTAAATTACTGTGGCTGCACCCTTCCATTTCAAGTCGTAGGTGCTCGCATGCGGAAGCTTATCTTAGCTGAGTGTTGCTTACGTTGCAAAAGTTAGATGCTATCGTTCTCCACCTTCATTTTCGCTGACGATTCTTAGTTCGGCTATCATTTTCTTCGAATTATTCTCTGGCCTACGCTCTCCTTTCTCCTTATTCATACATGTCTTCTTCCCCTTCTTCTTTGGACACATCATTCGACTAGATCACACCACTTTCAACGTGAATCGAACGTGTAATGAACCACTTTGATTATGTATCGAACATGCATCGAACGTGTATGGTACCACTTCGAACATGTATCGAACGTCAATCGTACCTCTTTGAACGTGTATGGTACCACTTGGAACGTGTATTGGACGTGTAATGAACCACTTCGAACATATATCTTCAACGACGCGAAGAACGCTCGAGCGAAATAGAATTATGCAGTGTCTGCAAATCTTAGAATTAAGTGGCGAAAGGAGAAGGATGGGTAAATAAAATGGAGAAATAATATACGTTTAAGAAATTTTATTTAAAATTAATAGAATATAATTTAACATTTTTTCATACAAGCATCAGCTAGAATATCGTTGATTGCACATGCTACCAGTTCGCAATCTACAAGATACGCCGCATCGAAATATTCGCTATCACGTATAATTTTGGCAGCACGACGCGCATCTAAGGTTTCACAGGCAACGTGTAGTACGTTGACAAAATTTGAAACTTTCATCCTCACATCTTCTGCAGTTTCATGTAATCGCAGATACACATAGTTTACACACGGCTCAAGATTAAACAAATATGTTACTGTATTCGGTTTGAAATACAGCGACTTAGTATCTAGTGTCATCTTTACAATCGGAGAATCATACATCCGACAAAAATCAACCGATAATTCATTAATCCGTAGCGATTCTGATCCAGGTAATTGTGCACGTTGTTCGATGGTTGTACTTGTTGCGGCTAGTGCACACCACGTATACCATGATAATATGAAATGATTCCCGCGATTGTCGCCGAGAACAACTTCCACATCAGCCATAGGTCCTACGCTGATCCTAATTTCAAAATATTTGCTACCCATGGTTGTTAATGCGTATCTTCTGACCATGATCCGCGATGCTTGGCGCGGCCTAAGAGAACAATCAAAGCTATGAAATTATCCACTCGTATTAGGAATAAACATAAAAAAAATTTCAAGAAGATGTGAAAATTAAGTCTTACCTGTCAAATGTATTCTCCCCGCATTGAGCTACGCCATCATCTCGCATGATCGGAACGTAATAATTCATGTGTCCGGCGGTTCCTTCGGCACTGGTACTGCACATTTTTTCAGAGCACTATTTGTTCCGTCGAAAGTCACTGTGGATACTGAGCGATTGATGGAATAGCGTTCGGGAGACTGGCTTAAATATGGCCTAAATTGCTTCCCCCACCACAGCATTTTATTTTAAAGCATCCAATTTTTCCATAATGTATTTCAATGTTGCATGTAACTTGAGCCCCATCCTCAAGGATAAAAGTCTCGACACGTGTTGAATGTAATATAATACTTTTGGGAACGTAGAATCTTAGAATTATGTGGAATCAGCAGAAACTGTGTCGGATGATTTTTGCGCGCTAATTCGTTATACGCGTGAATCATAGAAAGAATTTTGCTGTATCAGAAGAAACTGCATAGAACCATGTCGGGCCGGATCGTCGTTTTTGCATTGGAGGGAGGGCGTACGCCAAAAGAGTAAGATAGAGATCACAAATCATGACACCGGTCATAAAAGCGTGCTCCAAACTGTACAAAACCTCAAATCGTTGCAACGTGTTGCGAGGAAAAGACATTACATTTACATTCCATTTACGATCATGGAAGAATTCGCGCAAGTAATCCGCCAATTATTGGATCAATCCGCACGATTGATTTCGCGGGAAGAATACCTCGCGTGGGAAGAACGGTGCAACGAGTGCATCGATTCTTTAGAAGAACACAGCCGCGTAAAACGTCCTCGATTATCGATCGGTGTTCGGCAATCGTTGGTTGCTCGAATCGCGCAGCTCGAAGGACTAAAATATTCGTTGCGCGGCCGTTTTGTGCATGATGGTGCAGGACATTCGAGCACAGGACTTTTGTGGCGCGAAATAGACGCTGCGTTCGATAGTCGCGTATTAACCGGTGCCGTGCTAAATTCGAACAATATCGAGCCGCGCAACTTCCTCCAGGATGCAGGAACCATTGTGTTGGAACATGTGCGGGGTACTTTGAGGAAACAGCGGAACCTCAAAGTGAACACAGTGTTCAACGGCGAATTTGTGGCGGGCGATAAACGTGCAAGTAGGAGCATCAACACCCGGAACTGCGAACTCTTCCGCACATCCGATCTACAGGAGTGGTACCAACGAAGCGTCGTCGAACCCACCTTGACATCATTGGAAGAGTTCCAGGAACGCGACAGCGGATGGGCATTGATGAGAATCCTCAACCTGACCGTCAATGTCAACAAGTACAATCCGCTGCGCGCGGGGTGCCACTTCAAGTTACCACAGGATTTATTGTTGAAGAATGCAACGATCAATGTGCAATCCCCGGACAATGCGTGTTTTGCATGGGCAGTGGTCGCCGCTCTCCATCCTGCGGAAAGACATCCCGATCGCCCAAGTTGATACCCGCACTATACTTCCATATTAAATCTTCAGGGCATTGAGTTCCCAATGTCCCTGAGGCAAATTGGAAAATTTGAGCGGTTGAACGAAATCTCCATCAACGTCTACACCTTCGAGATGGAGAAGACGAAGACGGACTTTCCGTTGCGCCTCACCAACCAAAAAAGGGATCAACACGTCAATCTGCTCTACACACCGAATCAAGAGCACGGCGATGTAGGACACTTTGTATGGATCAAGAACTTGTCCCGGCTGGTGAGCGCACAGCTGAGCAAGAATAAAGCCAAGAAATTCATCTGTGATCGGTATGTATATAAAATGATGAAATGTCTCGCGAAACAAATTAAATAAAAAAAAAATTTGGGTATACAGATGCATGCACTATTTCGGATCTGCCGCGAAGTTGGAGCTTCATTCGCTGGACTGTGGCAAGATGAACGACTGCGCCATCCTGCTGCCCAGCGAAGGCAAAAATCTCCTCAACTTCGACAACCATTGCAGGAAGGAGCGGCTCCCTTTCGTGGTGTACGCAGATCTGGAATGCATTATCGAAAAAACGGAGGACAGTCACCGAATGGGTGATAACTAAAGAAAAGTATATTTCTTTCACAAAAAATGTTGAAGATACGGCTGATTCACACTCGCGAAATTGTATTAAATTGCGGTTCATCGATTCGTACAAATTTCTCAACACCAGTCTCGACAAATTAGCATCCTTTCTTAGCACAGATCAATTAAAAATTTTACAATCACAATTTGAAACATTATCCACCGAGGATTTCAATTTATTGACACGAAAGGGTGTCTTTTCGTACGAATACCTCGATTGCGAGGACAAGCTGCAGGACCCATGCTTACCGCCGCGCGAATCATTCTACAGTTCGTTAACGGGTGAGACTGTATCCGAGAGCGATTACGCGCACGCCGAAACTGTCTGGCAGCGTTTCGAGATTAGAACCTTGGGCGAATACAGCGACTTGTATTTGAAAACTGATGTTTTGTTATTGGCAGATACTTTTGAAAATTTTCGCGAAAGTTGTATCAAGAGTTACGGATTAGATTCAGCACATTATTATACTCTACCTGGTTTCACATGGGATGCAATGCTAAAACATACTAAAATTACATTCGAATTGCTCACAGACATCGATATGGTCATGTTTATCGAACGCGGTATACGTGGGGGTTTAAGTCAATGTTCCGGAAGATACGCATATGCCAATAACAAGTACATGTCATCTTACGACGTATCTGAAAAGTCATCATACTTGATGTACTTTGACGTGAACAATTTGTATGGATGGGCAATGTGTCAGCCCCTACCATACGCTAAATTTCGATGGGTCGAAGATGTTGCTAATTTTGACGTGTCTTCAATCCCGATCGATTCGCCCACGGGATACATTCTTGAGGTAGATCTGGAATATCCGCAACGTCTGCACGACGCTCATGCCGATCTGCCGATCTACCGTTCTGCCCGACGCGTGCCAAACCACCTGGTAGCAAGCAGGACAAATTACTCGCGACGGTATATGATAAGCAGCGTTACGTTATCCATTATCGCAACCTGCAACAGTGCACGCGACACGGTCTTCGTATTACAAAGATACACCGCGTGCTTCAATTCGCTCAATCTCCCTGGCTCCGCGATTATATCGAACTCAATACACGGTTTAGAACAAGCGCGACAAACGTCTTTGAAAAAAATTTGTACAAATTGATGAACAACGCGGTATTCGGTAAAACTATGGAAAATGTACGAAATCACGTGGATGTAAAACTTTTGACACATTGGGAAGGGCGATATGGTGCGGAGGCAATGATCGCGAAACCGAATTTCCACAGCAGAAGTGTTTTTTCGGAAAATTTAATAGCTGTTGAATTGCGAAAACTCGAGGTGAAATTCAACAAGCCGATATATGTGGGTATGTGCATTCTGGACATATCAAAAATTTGTTTGTACGAATTTCACCACGAGTACATGTTGCCCAAGCATGGAAAAAATTGTAAAATTCTATATACCGACACAGATAGTCTCATTTATCACATTCAATGTGATGATATCTACGAGTCCATGAAATACAATATCGATAGATTCGACACGAGCGATTATCCTACCGACAATCCATATAATATGCCGCGCGTAAATAAGAAGGTTCCGGGGCTGATGAAGGATGAAAATAACGGTGCGATAATGACCGAATTCGTAGGTCTTAGAGCGAAAATGTATGCACTTCGCGTAGACGGCAAAAAAGATACGAAAAAGGCGAAAGGCGTCAAGACCAACGTCATAGCCAGAACGATAACTTTCGACGACTACGCGCAATGTTTGCATAGGGAGATCGAAATGGTTCGCAGACAATCGTGCATAAATTTCATCAAAATCGGTTAACGTTGCTCTGAGCTACACACGTTTCAAGATCGCAGAATAAGGTCGAAAATCGCTGATTTTCGGGAATTTCGCGATTTTAGACACGTATATAACTTACTTAAATCTACAAACGGGTTTTTTGAATTTTCATTAAGGGTTCACAAAAAAAGTTTAAAAAACGCCCTTTACTATTTTTTTTTGCTACTCCGACCAAGTGCATTTTTTTCAAAACGACGAATCATATCATTTAGCAAACTAATCCCTCTAGCTTCTCAAAAAAACTCAAGTCGTTTGGATTAATTTTAAAAAAGTTATGCGATTTTAAAGGGTGTCCGAATATTTTTAAGAGCCACTGTATATATATATATATATATATATATATATATATAAATATATAAATTCATTTTTTTATTATTCTATTTTTTATATTTATATTCTTTTTTATTATTCTTTTATTCCTTTATTCCGTTGTTCCTTTGTTCCTTTGTTCCTTTAGTCCTTTAGTCCTTTATTCCTTTATTATTTTATTCTTTTATTCTTTTATTCTTTTATTCTTTTATTCTTTTATTCTTTTATTCTTTAATTCTTTTATTCTTTTATTCTTTTATTCTCTTATTCTCTTATTCTCTTATTCTCTTATTCTCTTATTCTCTTATTCTTTTATTCTTTTATTCTTTTATTCTTTTATTCTTTTATTCTTTTATTCTTTTATTCTTTTATTCTTTTATTCTTTTATTCTTTTATTCTTTTATTCTTTTATTCTTTTATTCTTTTATTCTTTTATTCTTTTATTCTTTTATTCTTTTATTCTTTTATTCTTTTATTCTTTTATTCTTTTATTCTTTTATTCTTTTATTCTTTTATTCTTTTATTCTTTTATTCTTTTATTCTTTTATTCTTTTATTCTTTTATTCTTTTATTCTTTTATTCTTTTATTCTTTTATTCTTTTATTCTTTTATTCTTTAATCTTTTATTCTTTTATTCTTTTATTCTTTTATTCTTTTATTCTTTTATTCTTTTATTCTTTTATTCTTTTATTCTTTTATTCTTTTATTCTTTTATTCTTTTATTCTTTTATTCTTTTATTCTTTTATTCTTTTATTCTTTTATTCTTTTATTCTTTTATTCTTTTATTCTTTTATTCTTTTATTCTTTTATTCTTTTTATTAGTCTTTTGTAACAATATATAATCACTTTTAAACGTATATTATTTCTCAATTTATTTACCCGTCCTTCTCCTTTCGCCACATAATTTTAATTTGGAAAAATATTTGGGGGGAAAAATTTCTGGGGAGCGGACCGAGTCTGAAAAAGAGGTTTTTCATACAGGATCCGCCCCCCCCAGAAATTTTTTAGAGGGTCATTCACTCCCTCCGGTTAGGTCTAAAAAGTTTTCGGCGGTGGGCCCGGTCTCCGCGGTAGCTCGGCCTGGAGTGATCCCCTCCACGATTGTGGCTTCCCCCACTCCGCGGCACGTGCGCGTGCAACCGGTCTTCCTGTCCCCGCAGGCCCCGCGCCCATGTTTCCCTCCGCCGCGCTCCCCCGCGCGCCCACACTTCCCCCCGCCCCCGCGCTTCCTCAGAGGACCTGAGTTAGAATCCCCTTTGCCTTACTACTTCCATTTCTTGTTTTCCAAAGCTGTAAATAATAATGGATTCAGAACCATCAACTTCGTCCTCTACAGCTACAAGTGGTGTAAGTTCCAGGTAGAAAGACAAGATTTTTCTAATTGGATATATGTCCCATCAAATTACTGGCAGTAAGTTGCCATCCAATAGACAAGTTTTACGCAGTTTGTTTTACAATAAACATCAAGTGAAACTAGAAACCAGAGATGCTGCAAGACTCACAATCCAGGAAGTCATACTTTTTTGGGAGGAAGCTAAGATACATACCAAACATTTGAAAGATTGTATTTCGAAGCTTGAAAAACTTCACGAGGAGTGGAGAAAACTGCAAAAAAATGCAACCAAATGTGTAAGCGTAGCTCAAAGTATAAAAGTAGAAGCTTTTAAGTCAAGCCTTGATGACCTGTTTGATATTGCACACCAAGACGCGTTGAAGAATACAAATGAAGAAGACAGACAGTTTTTGCTCCTTCAGAGACAAAAGGGGCGTACTGGCTGCATGGCAGGAGTTGATACAAAATTCCTACGAGCAGAAGAACGAAGGAAACAGAGAAAAGCAGCTGAGGCGGTCAGACTGGAAAATTCAAAACTGCAACCTGTAGGTAAGCCAAGGCTGTAGTTTAAATATAGTTGTTAGTACCTATATGGATCTATTTTGTTGCACCTACCTAGCACCTTGGCACCTTTGTATCTAGATAAATATGTTTGTTGTTCTCAATTTCCTGTCTTTCTTCTTTGTTTCTAATCGTTTGTTTCTGTCGTTTTCTAGAAGATGAAGATGTAGAAATGGAATGTTTAAGCTCAAGCAGTGATTCAGAAGAACAGGAATCACATCGAAATCAGGACATAGAAGAGAAGCATCATGAGGACTTTCAGGACACAGGAATCGACATGTTACAACCGAAGAAAAGAAAGTAGTGCCGAGGAGGTCAGGAAATTATTACAGAGAAATTGTCAGTATTGTTAGATAGATGTAATATTTCGGATAGAGACGCAGTTAGAATTGTTTCGGCTACTGCCGAAGCATTAGGGCAAGATCCACAACAGTTAGCAATCAGTAGGTCCACCGTACGAAACCGCAGACAGAAATTTCATAAGGAAAGAGTACAAATTATTAAAAATAGGTTTCAAAATTCTGACTTACAAGGTGCTGTCCTACATTGGGATGGGAAATTGCTCCCAGATATATCTAAAAAAGAAAATGTAGGGAGGTTGGCAATTTTGATAAGTTGTGGTGATGAAGAGCAGTTGATAGGAGTTCCTTTGATGGAAAATAATAAAGGATATACTCAGGCTAAAACTGTTTTTTCTGAAGTGGAAGAATGGGGGGCAATAGAAAAAATCGAAGCAATGTGTTTTGACACTACCGCTGTCAATACTGGTCGTTTTGAGAGGAACCTGTGTGTTATTAGAACAATTATTTGAAAAAAGTCTTTTATATTTAGCATGTCGCCACCACATCTTAGAAGTAATACTGAAGGCAGTTTTTGATTGCAAAATGGGTTCAACTACTGGCCCCCAGCCTGACATTTTTAAAAGATTTCAGACAGGGTGGTCCAAAATTGACAAAAAAAAAATATAAAATTGGTCTTGATAATGAACAGGTCAAAACAAATGTAAATGATCTTGAACAGATTTCTAGTTTTCTCTCAGCGCAATTAGAAAAACCACGGCATCAGCCCAGAGAAGATTATAAAGAATTTTTACAGTTGTGTTTGATATTTTTAGGTCGTATTGCTCTAAACATGATTTCTTTCAAAGCGCCAGGTGCTATGCATCACGCCAGGTGGATGGCGAAGGCCATTTACTCCCTAAAAATTTTTGTCAAAGTTTGGTTTAATGCTCCTAAAGCTGCAATGGCCCCCAACCAAGATTTACAGTTGTTAAAAACCTTAGTTAATTATGAAAAAATTGATGGAGACATTTCAAAAGTAGCATTGTCTAAACTTATTAATCATTTGTGGTATTTGAACCCACAGCAAGTTGCTTTCGCTTTTTTTGATAAAACTTTAGATAAAGGAATCAAAATAAACATGGCTGCAAAAATGTTGTCTTTTGAACAAAACAGTGAGGAAGAAAACATAGAAGATGACAGGATAGTTAAAGGCAAAATCGCTTTGAAAGAAGCTCATTCTTTTCTGGACGAAGAAGTCGATTACTTTATTACACAAACAACATCCAACTTCTTCAAAAGGTTCAACATTTCTACTGATTTCTTACATTCCGATCCGGATGTTTGGAATCAAGACCCAGATTTTTTTAAAGTACAGGGAATTGTGAACCGTTTTAGGGTTGTAAATGACACAGCCGAAAGGGGTGTCAAATTAATGCAAGACTACAATGCGACCATCACAAACGATGAAGAGCAGAAGCAGTATGTTTTGCAAGTAGTTGCTGAATGTCGAAAATTATTCCCCGACGCATTGAAATCTACCCTTTCAAAACCTATACCACCTGCTTGATTCTAATTACTCAATCTAACAAAGCTGCCAATTCGACTTATTTACCAATTATTATTAATTTATATATTATTATTAATATGTATATATGTATGTATAATAACTAAGTTTCATGTTATAAATTCACTATGGTTTAATTATAATACATAATTGATTCGCATGACAATATTTTCTTTTTTCTCCCCCCCCCCCCTCTAACCCACTCCTTCCTTTCACCTACGTAGTTGAAAATCTATTTTTTAAAAGTATCTTACTTGAACTCTTTGATGCTATATAACTAAAAAATAGTAGAAACAAATTAAAAAAAAAATTACCAACTTAAGCGAATTTTTACAGATTCTTGAAAAAGTCGATTTTCCGGGTCCAGTCCCCGAAAAAGCCAACTATCTTCCGATCTGTACGTTTGTCAAGCAAGTTGTACGAATAAAAATTGTAGCCAGGAACATGCTTTACAAAACTAAAAAAAACAAGTTCCTAGGATAAACCGTTCTAATGTTATAGCTGAAAAACTCCGATTTTTTAGAAAAATAGCTGTTTTTTAATACTTTAGGGCTGATGATACATTGGCAACTTTTTAGGGGTTCCCGTCGAAGATACGACGAAAAAAAATTTTCCCCCTATGCCTTGTAACCACCCTAATGTCCAGTATTTCTTTTTAATTAAATATTATTACATTTTTTTAACACAAGGGTTTTGTGCATACATTTTACGGCTTCGCTAGAGTTTTCCGAGTTTTATGTTTCAAGTCTCATAACAATCCGATAATAATTACTCAAGTTATCGCAATTTTTGTTTAACCCTCCGGTGGGTGCGCCCGCGGCAATTTGCCGCAAATTTTACATTACGTATTCTACCAGATGTTGTGTTCAAACTGGATCCATGTCCAGTTCAGGATTCTTCCAGCGGACATTTTTGCATCATGCTACGTACTTGTCCGGTTCAAATTCAGTTTGGAAGTGTCTAATTGAATGAAAACGAAAGTATACCGCGTATCCTGCCGGCGAGCGCCCGTATACTCACAAGTTTTCCAGGTCCACCTCTGGTTGCTTTGATTTTTGGATATGTTTTAGAGGACAGAAAAATAAAATATAGGTGTTTTTTATTTTGGCCTGTTTGCATGCTTAGGGGGTGAAACTACCCCTCAAACGTTTTCAGGTGGAGCAGATGGACGTGGACTAATTACCTGTTTCTTATCTTCATCGCCATTAATATTTGATGTTCATTGAATAAAATATTATTAAGCAACAAATGTAATTTCAATTTTCTTCTGTGAGACCTAAAATTGTCTAAATTTAGAGGTAAAACAGCGAGAACTCCGATTGCGGCAAATTGCCGCAGCGCGCCCACTCATGCAAGTCTGAAGAGGGCGCCCACCGAAGGGTTAACCACTTGCGGTGCAAAGAAATTCTCGGTTGCGCGTGCCAGAACAGTAGAGTGCACATCACTAGCGTGTTACACACGTCGCTGGCGTTCCCGTAACAGTAGTGTGGCCGCTCCACAACCGGTTCCCCAGAATCCTGATGTACAGCGCCACAATGCGGAACAACCGAACGTAGAGGATCGACGCAGGCAGCGGAAGCAGACCCTAGTTCCGAGAGAGATCGACTAGCGCGACAGTCGCCTTTCGCAAGCCGATCGCCTCTCTACCGCCTGCACGCAATAATAGGTGCAAGAGTTTTAGGCGGACCACAGCTCTGGCGACTACCACGTGGTTCAGCACGCGTTTTGTACAGTCCTTTTTAAATACATATATATATTCTTTGTTACTCACAAGTAAACATTCACTTATAAGGAATGGAGTTTCTCGATTTGGAATATATATTTTTAAAGTACTCATAGTAACTAAGAAATCCTGAAAATGATATCTGCAATGGACCTATTTTACTCATGTTATCAATAACATTCAATATAGCCTCAAGGCGTATGCGAAAAACGGCAAAATCCTCTTATTTAAGAATACTTAGCTAAAATCTGGCAGCTGTATGTTTTTTGAGGTGCTGAATCCGAGTATGATGTTGTTTTTTATGTAAAACAATTTTCTAAGGTAGTTCACTTAATAAAAAATTGGTTTTTCAAAGATAACTCAAAAGGGAAAGGCCGGAGAATTTTTTCGATTTTTTAGACTTCAAATTTATTATTGGGAAACATAATGAAAACACTTACAATTTTATTGGAACACGATAAAGCAGTCAATGTGAAGATCATCGAACAATGTTTTACTCACACATATATTCATCTCACAGACTGTTTCTCAGCCTAACCTAAACTGGTTATGAATTGGTATCTTGCCCTATGGGTCCAGATGCCCCTGGGAGTTAAAAACAGGTTAAAATGGATTTTCAAGTAAATTAGTGTTGTTTGAGTTTTAGATAGCTTGAGCGCAGGATGTTGGTGAGGTTAGGACGACGGCGAGAAAAGTAATGTCTGCACAATGCGTACAAAAGTAATCGTCATTTTCTTTAAAAACGCACTCGTAACGTGAGAGTGAGCTGCAAGGTGTTGAGCCTTGAGTCTTCTACAAAACAATTGATTTACTATGCACGGCACGTGGAGAGAACACGCGAGCACGCCGCCACGCATTCGAACACGCACGACGATCCACAATAAAATCAATAAAAGATTATGAACAGAGAGCTTGATTGAGCGTTAAATGACTTTGAAAGGCACTATAAAATGTGATTGAGCACTGAGAATTTGCGATTCACACTGTTAAAGATAGTAGTCTCGAATTGCACACGACGCGTCTTTCCCTTTACTGAACGTGAACAAGAGTGAGTTCAAGATGGAAAATCCTTTTCCGGTACGCGCCGTCCCGAACCTTCTCGAGTATCGACCGACGTGGGGAAATCTGATTGGTGGATCGATTGTCGGTGAGTTATGATTGGCCGCTCGATCTGGATCAGCCGTGCGTTCCGCTGCCTAGTAGGTGCTGCGGTGAGCTTGGGTGCGGCGATGGAAATAACTAATTGATTCTCAAACAAGTGTAAATAATCTGAAAAAAAAATTTAAAAATTCTTCGGCTTTTCCATTTTGAGTTATCTCCAAAAAACCGATTTGTTATTAACCCTCAGGCGGGCGCGCCAGTGAGAGTTACACGACCAGGCGCGTGGTGAACTCAGTTCACCAGTTGCAAATAATCATTTTAGTGCCCTTATATATAAAGTATACACTTCAGAAACGGGTTTTCTGTCGATAGTAGTAACAAACATCACGCGATTCTTGACACATACGACGAGCGTGCTGAGGGAATGTTTATCTTCCCGAGACGTAAACACAGAAATACGCGGATTGGTGAACTGAGTTCACCGGCGCGCCCGCTCGAGGGTTAAGAGAACTACCTTAGGAATTTTTTTTACACAAACAATAACATTATATTTAGATTCAGAACCACATAAAACATACAGATGCCATGTTTTATCCAATTATTCTTAAATAAGAGGATTTTGCCGTTTTTCGCATACGTGTTGAGGCTATATTGAATGTTATTGATAACATGAGTAAAATAGGTACATTGCAGATATAATTTTCAGGATTTCTTAGTTACTATGAGTACTTTAAAAATATATATTCCAAATCGGGAAACTCCATTCCTTATAAGTGAATGTTTACTTGTCAGAAGACTCTTTTACTTTCCTTCTTGGCACATAAAGTGCCCCGATAGATAGCGAAAAGGCTACAGTAGCGTCTCGACGTGCGTGGCACGTCTTTCCACCGCAAGTGGTTAAAAAGGTATTGACTTTGGTCAAAGACATTTGTTTGGTTTATAATTTTTATCTCGAATACTAATGATTCGATAAAGAAACTGTAAAAAGAAAAAATGTGTGCCGTGGCGAGCTTTACAGCACTATATTTTTTAAAATTCAGTTTAATAAAATTTAATTTTCCAATTTTTCTTAGCGTTTGGACAATACTTTTTCGCATTTTCGAGCGCTAGTCTAATTAATATGTCCCCTTATTGCATCTGAGCCTTCAATTACAGATATTGTGAAACTTGATAACCTCATAATTACAAATTTTGGAAATGTCTGAATTTCAACGCTTTCGAACTTGGAAATTTCAGCATTTAGAAATCTGAAGATTCTCCTCCTGCGCTAAATCTTGGCTAAAGGAAGCCTATATTGTACCCAAATGTACCTACTTCATAAACGTGTACTCCTCTCTCATTGTCAGTGGAGCAAAATGTAATATATTTATAAATTATAAGTTACGATTAAAATGTAATTGTGTAATTGATTACACAATCGTTAATTTAGATAGTTCACAAAATTGTGGTCAACTACCTAAATTAACAATTACAGAAAATAATGTGTAGGTAATTCATTACACAATTACATTTTAATCGTAATTTCTAATTTGTAATTAGATTACATTTTAGCTAACTCTGGCTCTTCTACAGCACTTTCAAATCCATTACGTTCAATAGTTTCACTGTTTCTTCGACTCTTTCTTAGATGTCTGGAACCGAAAGCGGATTGGAAAATATGGCAGGTGAAAAGCCTCCGTCCCCGGGACGGAAGCAATCGAGCAGGAAGGCTCCGTCCCCAGAACGGAGGCAAAGAAGCAGTAAGACTCCGTCGCGAAGACGGAGTCGAACGAGTAGCAGGACTCCGTCTTCGCGACGGAGTCAAACGAGTAGCAGGACTCCGTCTTCGCGACGGAGTCGAACGAGTAGCTGGACTCCGTCGCGAGGACAGAGTCCGCGGAGGGAGCCGACTCCGAGGCCGCGATGGATGGAGATCGCATTGCGATTTCAGCAGCAGGTATGTAGATACGTAGACAATCTCGTGCAAACATTTCTTACATTCTAATGAAAGTTTTAAGATTTACTTATGTTTATTTTTCATATTACAGAACAGCGAGCTCAAAAAGCAGTTGAGAGAATGCAAGTATGGAGGAGGACGAAGAGGTCAAGAAAGAAGACGAGGAAGTGGAGGAAGACGAGGAAACATTAATAATTTTTATTTTAACACGTTGACTGCCCACTACACCGATCGGAGCGTGTACGGGCTCATAAACAAAACATTTTCGGCGTCGAGCATAGCACCTCTAGATTTCGTGGGCAGTCAACGTGTTAATGCGTAATTTTTTATAGTATACTGTTTGAGAAATAATTGGATGAGCGTGAGATGAATCTAAGTACAGGTTAGAATGCACTTGAGACACAGATTGCGGTGAGAAACCTTGTCAGTTTTATTGTGCGTTGTCACAAATCAGTCACAAGAAATGAGTCACAAAATGAGTCACAAAGTGAGCTGAGAGGAGCACTGTTATATTATTGATAAAAGGCTCACAAGACGTTGAGCAAAATGTAACCACGCCGGTCCGGCACGTGGCGTCCACACGATTGTATTAATCGCGTGAGCTGATAGATGAGCGGAGCAGAGAAGTTATATTATGACGTGAGATGAGCTGAGCACGATTTATTTGGTAAAGGCACGTGAAAAGAGAACAATGTGGTACTGAAATTCGGAATGCGAATAACTGCGGTCCGTTACGTTCAAATCACATACAGAGAGAGATGAGAATGGCGGACAACCGCTCGCGCGTCTTCTCCGTTCCGCTAGATCTTCAACGCGGAACGCTGATTGGCCTATCGATCGTTGATGATTGGTCGATCGATGGGCACCGACGGGCGGCTCGCTCGTCGATCAGTGGCGCTGTGTCGCGGTCCGCGAGGTGCTGCCATGAAGTGAGTGTGGCGGCGTGGGAAACTATTTCATTCCCAAACATTCCTCCCGCCTTCAGCAACGCCGTTGCTGATGTTAATCTGTAACAAGCTGCCAATTTTGCAATTGGCCTGGTTAATGTGGTGGTCACGGTCTTGACGGTCACGACCCTGGTGAGACCATCCTTCCCAGGATGCAGTGTGAGAACTCGAGCAAGTGGCCACTTGCTCGGGGGAAACCTTTCGTCTGTGATGAGCACCAATGACCCGACCTTGATGTCATTGGAGGGATGATGCCATTTGGAGATGGACTGTTGACGTTGAAGGTAGTGAGCGGACCATTGAGACCAGAATTGTTGCATCTTCTTCTGGATGAGCTGCCATCTTGCTGACGGCGAAAGAGAAGAGTGTTCCACTGATGGTTCAGGCAACGTTGTTAACGGTTTGCCAATGAGAAAGTGAGCTGGCGTCAATGTTGCAAGGTCCTCAGGGTCATCACGGAGAGGCTCGAGAGGTCGTGAGTTGAGCATGGCTTCAATCTGTGTGAGAAGAGTGCTGAATTCCTCATATGTGAGGACAGTCTCGTGAACAGTCCGTCGTAGATGATATTTGATGGACTTCACTACAGCTTCCCACTTTCCACCCATGTGAGGTGCAGCTGGTGGATTAAAGCACCATGTTGTGTTGTCGTTGACAAACAGAGAAGCCAATTTTTGATGATGCTGTGAGCCCTGAGTGAACATGCTCTTGAGATTTGCATCTGCGCCCACGAAGTTGGTTCCACAGTCCGAGTAAATGGTATGTGGAATCCCTCGTCTTGATGAGAAACGCCGATACGTTGCGATGAACCCTTCTGTTGAATAGTCTGTCACCAGCTCGAGGTGAACAGCTGACGTTGTCATGCACACAAAAACACAGATCCAACCCTTTTGTGTCTTTGCTCCTCGCCCCTTCCAGGTTTTGAGAATGATCGGACCAGCGTAGTCGATTCCAGTGTTGGTGAATGGTTGTGAGGGTGTGACTCTAGAAAGAGGTAGTTGGCCCATCAGCTGATGGGCACGGATCCCCCTTTGTCGAGTACACACCACACACCGCAGTATATGAGACTTCACTGGAGCCCGACCTCCGATGATCCAGTAATTTTGTCTGATGTGAGCGAGGGTGAGCTGAGTGCCTCCATGTAGAGTTTGCTTGTGTGAGTGGTCTATAATCAAATCGGACAGACGTGAGTTGCGAGATAGTATTGCAGGGTGTTTACTTTCGTAATCGAGATGAGTGTTACGAAGTCTGCCTCCCACTCGGATGACTCCTTGCTCATCGATGAAGGCGGTAAGTCGACTGAAGGCGTGAGAAGAAGGTAGCGTTGAGCTCGAGCTGATAACCTTTAATTCATGGTTGAAGTAGATTGCCTGAGTCATCTTTATCCAGAAGATGCGAGCTGTTTCCAAATCCCTTGGAGTGTATGAGATGAGCGGCAATGAAACAGGCAATTTTCTTAACCTTGAGATGAATCTGAAACAAGCTGAAGTAATGCGAAGCAGTTTGTTAAGAGAAGAGAATTTGTATATGAGGTCCCAGTGATATTTAATTTCTTGAATGTTGAGTAAGGTTGAGAATCCAGGATGAGCCTCTAGTGCACTCGAGTCGTCCTGATGCAGTGGTTGTGATGGCCATGAGTCACTGGGTTGAGAAAGCCATGGTGGTCCCGTCCACCATAGCTGATGATGTTCAAGCTGAGATGTCGTGAGGCCTCGAGAAGCGCAATCAGCTGGATTCGAAGCTCCTGGAACGTGTCTCCAATGTGCGTGCGATGAGAGTTCTTGAATTTGGGTGACACGATTCCTGACGTACTCCTTCCAGCGGGAGGCGTGAGAGTTGATCCATGTAAGTGCCACTTGAGAATCCGTCCACAGATGAGTAGATGCAATGTTGAGCTGAAGAGTTGCTTGAACATACTTGGCAAGCTTTGCCAGCATCAATGCTGCTGTGAGTTCGAGTCTCGGGATTGTGAGCTTCTTGAGAGGTGCTACCTTCGTCTTGGAGCACACCAGTGTCGACACTTTGAGATTTGTGGACGGTGAGATCACGGTGATATACACTACCGCTGCCATGGCGAGTTGAGAGGCATCAGAGAAGCCGTGGAGTTCCACGACTGAATTTGAGTAGGTATTGAACCACCTTGGAATTGAGAGCCTGGCCAGGCATGTGAGATCTTCTCTGATGGAATACCAATGAGCTGTAACTTGAGGTGGCAGTGGATCGTCCCAACGAAGTTTGTGTAGCCATAATTCTTGCAACATTATTTTTGCTCGAATTATAACTGGTGATAAGAAGCCGAGTGGATCAAATATTTGAGACACTTCTGACAGAATGATGCGTTTCGTTGGAATGCAGGATGAGCTGAGAGGTTTCGATGAGAATGTGAAGTTGTCCTGGAGACTGTTCCATTGCAACCCCAGAATTTTAGTGTGGCAGTCGTCGAGTGAGATAGTTGAGCTTGAGGCTCTTGAGATGGAGGATATTTCTTCGAGTAATGCAGGGTGCGTTGAATGCCATTTGGCGAGTGGAAAACCTCCCGCGTGACACAGGTCTTTAAGTTGATGTGCAATGTTGATGAGCTGCTCACCTGTGTCCGCGCCGCCAAAGATGTCGTCGACATATCGTGCGTGAGTTATGGAGGGTACAGCCAATGGAAAGCGGTGCCCTTCGTCCTCCGCCAGTTGCAGCAATGCTCGGACGGCCAGAAACGGAGCAGCCTTTGTACCGTAGGTGACAGTCGTGAGCTTGAATGAGATTTCCTTCCCTTCCTCATCCACCCACAGTATGCGTTGGAGATCTTGATCGTCTTCATGAACTTGGATTTGTCGATACATCTTTGTGATGTCTGTAGCAAAGATGAACCTGTGCTGCCGAATCCACAGCAGCACGTCTGAAATGTTGAGCAGAAGGTTACGACCTGTGTGCATGAGATCGTTAAGAGAATACCCAGATGACGTTGCACACGATCCATTGAAGACAACCCTCAGCTTGGTGGTTTTGCTGTCGGGCTTGAGCACTCCATGATGAGGAAGGTAAAAGATTGAATTGTTATCAGATGAGATTGATGGTGCTCTTACCATATGGTTGAGATGTTCGTACTCCAACATGAATTCTTGGTAGAGTTTTCGTAACCCATCGTCCCTGTTGAGCTTGATGAGAGTGCGCTTCAAGCATGCATGAGCTGCCTGGTATGAGTTGCCCAACACACTAGGTGGTGACTTGAGAGGGATGCGAACGATGTATCGCCCTGTAGCATCTCTGGTGTGCGTTGTTCGGAAGTGATCCTCGCACTCTTGCTCTTCAGAGTTGAGTTGAGATGAGGCTTCATTCGGGAGCTCCTCTTGAATCCAGAACTTCTCCAGTAAATCACGTACTGACGGCTCGCCCTCTTGTACAAGTGATGCATGATAAGATGACTTGGTGAGAGAATTAGAAGAAGCCACTGGTCCAAGAATGAGCCACCCAAAGATTGAGAGTTGAGCGATGGGCATGAGTGGGGAGCCCTTGATTATGTTAGGCCTTATGATCTGTCCATATGTGTTAGCTCCGATGATGATGTCGACAGGTCGAGGCTTTGAGAAATCAGGATCTGCCAACGTGAGTCCAGCCAGATGTGGCCAGTCAAGGATGGGCACCTCGGCTGAGGGTACCCTTGAAGACACTGATCTGAGAACATGGGCTTGAAGGGAAATTGATAACGGTCGATGAATGGAACGTAGCGTTAGTGAAATGACACCTCTTGTCTGCGTAGACTTCTTCCCTCCAATACCAATGATTGAGATGGACGACCGGGATCGCTGTAGATCGAGCTGAGTGAGGAGCTCCTCCTTGACAAAGGTGAGCTCTGATCCTGAATCTATGAGTATACGAACCAGATGAGTTGACGTTGGTGAGATGAGGTGCGCCTGTGCAGTTGCAAGGAGTGTGAGATGGCTGCTTGCTGAGGGCGTGTGAGCTGAGTGGTCCGGGGTGAGCTGAGCAGATTGGTCGACGACTGCATTGAGATTTCAGCGTTGCTGAGACGTAGACTGTGATGCCTCAGTCTGAGGCTGCGGTTGAGCTGGCTTTTGAGTAGGAATGTGAAGCATCGTGTGGTGTTGAATTCCACACTCCTTGCACTTGTGGGGAGATTTACACTGTGCGGACGAGTGTCGACCGCAGCAGTTGTAGCAAAGCATGTTGTTTGCTACCACTTTCCTCCTCTCTTGCACACTCATGGCCCTGAATTGGGGGCACATCACAATGAAGTGATCCCCTTTGCACACGTCACAGGGAAAAGTTTTTTGCCTGGACGGCCCTTGAGAAGCAGTGTGAGATGACGCCTTCCTAGCCGCTGGCTTTTTGGACGACGTCTTCACCGTGGAGGAGGCGGGACCTTGGGAGGGCGGAGCCTCTGACCTCTCCAACGCCCTCACCTTGTTGCTCACGAAGGCCTTGATCTCCTGGAAGGTGGGGTATTCCATGGAGGATCCCATGGAGGTTTCCCAGGCTTCCCTCGTGCCTTTGTCCAGTTGACGGGCCACTAGATTCACTAGGAGGCAGTCCCCCAACGACGTGGTGATGCCCAGTGTGCTGAGAGACGCCTGCGCTCTCTCCACCGTTGAGATGAGCTGTTTTAGCGCCGGGGCATTCTTCGTCACCACAGGCTTGAGATCGAACAGCTTGTCCAGATGGGCCTGAATGAACAGCCGTTTGTTGGCGTATGACTCGTTGAGCATACGCCAAGCAGTGGCAAAGGAGCCTCCCTTGAGAGGCAGAGCCTCCACCTTCTCAAGTGGTTCACCCTCCAGTGATGAGAGCAGATATTGGAGTTTCTCAATTTCTGTGAGGTCCTTTCGTTTCACAATCAGGGCATCGAACAACTCACAATACGCAGGCCATCTCAGGTAGTCACCGTTGAAAGTCGGAATTGCGAGTTCAGGGAGCTTCCCTGGAGCAGACGTGGCCTCGTCCGCAGTTTGCGGTGATTGGAAGGCTGTCAGCTCTTCCTTGAGCTTGCCCAGCAGCAATTTTATGTCAAAGCATAACTCCGTCTCCTGGAACATGAGCTTATTGGCATAATAAGGATGGTCACGGTGAGATCTGGGCCAAACCACCTCGAAGTACGAGTGCTCTTTCTGGAACGCCTTGTGAAGGTCATCCAGATGAGCTGCACACACCTTTAACTCTGCCAGAGTGGTGTTTGGTGCGCACTTGGGAAGTCGCTTCTTCAACGCCTTGATTGATTCAAGGCGTATGAGCTGAGTCTCAGCTCGAGATAGCACCTCTGAAGGGATGCCTGTGGGAGACGAGGCCCTCGTTTCAGCAGTTGAGCTGCTCCTAGGAGGATCCTGGGGAACGTCCAGTGTCACCAGAGGCGAGTTGGGCCTCGACGCTGTCTGAGACCGAGTCGCTGACGAGGGTTGATCGTCGCCTGGCATCTTGTACACGGCACTGAGCTGAGAAGTCACTTATTGAGAGTTCACTTGCACAATTCCTGTCTTATATCCGGCTCGAAGGACCAAAAAATGTTTGAGAAATAATTGGATGAGCGTGAGATGAATCTAAGTACAGGTTAGAATGCACTTGAGACACAGATTGCGGTGAGAAACCTTGTCAGTTTTATTGTGCGTTGTCACAAATCAGTCACAAGAAATGAGTCACAAAATGAGTCACAAAGTGAGCTGAGAGGAGCACTGTTATATTATTGATAAAAGGCTCACAAGACGTTGAGCAAAATGTAAGCACGCCGGTCCGGCACGTGGCGTCCACACGATTGTATTAATCGCGTGAGCTGATAGATGAGCGGAGCAGAGAAGTTATATTATGACGTGAGATGAGCTGAGCACGATTTATTTGGTAAAGGCACGTGAAAAGAGAACAATGTGGTACTGAAATTCGGAATGCGAATAACTGCGGTCCGTTACGTTCAAATCACATACAGAGAGAGATGAGAATGGCGGACAACCGCTCGCGCGTCTTCTCCGTTCCGCTAGATCTTCAACGCGGAACGCTGATTGGCCTTGGCCTATCGATCGTTGATGATTGGTCGATCGATGGGCACCGACGGGCGGCTCGCTCGTCGATCAGTGGCGCTGTGTCGCGGTCCGCGAGGTGCTGCCATGAAGTGAGTGTGGCGGCGTGGGAAACTATTTCATTCCCAAACATATACAATAAATGGTATTGAAAAGTCATATATTTACAGAATAATTTTTTTAGTCCAAGGTCTTTCATCAGTCGGCCATGAATAATTTTCTCGTATTTACTCATACTTTAGTCGAGAATCATATATTTAGTCGAGAAAGTACGAATAAATACGAGAAAATTATTCATGGCCGACAATATGAAGGCTCGGGTGCAATAAGGGGACTAGAGCTCGAAAATGGGAAAAATTATTGTCCGATCGCTAAGAAATATTGGAAAATTAAATGTTGTTAAACTGTATCTTAAAAAATATAGTGTTGTAAAGCTCGTCACGACACACATTTGTTCTATGTACAGTTTGTAAATACGTTCAGCGGCATCAGCTGCTCGCGCACCATGTATTGTACACAAAGTACTATACATATAATACACACAGATCGGCAATGCGGTGCACGTGGTTTCTTTTCGTAGTTCTTAAACTTACGTAGAATTTATTCTTAATTCTGTCTCGCGATAATTTGTAAGTTATGTAACCTCCCTTCGACGAGGTTAGCTAAACGGAAGGGTGACCGAGATATATATATATCAACCGGGAGGTAGCGGAATGGTGCCGGCGAAACGGCGACCAAACCACCTCCACCGACCGATGGGTCCAAGTCGCAAATGGTGCCACCGCCGCATTAGAGGGAGAAATGGCAGTACGAATGATCGTCGGAGACTGCGTCATGGTCATCACGTGTGGGGTCCTCCCCAGCCTCACACAAGACGTGATCCTGGGAATCGACGCCCTCCACGCTCTCGGACTAAAAGTGCAGGTCCGGGGCATGCTGTGGAGCCCGACGGATGAGGCTGCCACTATCGAATCCACCTCCGGCCTCCAGGGATGCACCACGGAGCAAACAGCGCCTCGAGGCGTTCCTCGCCAGCGAGCTGCAGCTCTTCGACCAACTACCAGGGCTGACACACATGGCGAAACATCGCCTCCGGTTGAAAGCCGGGACCGAGCCGGTAAAGCACCGATACACACCACGTAACCCCGCCATGCAGGCAATTATAGACAAGGAGGTGACCCGGATGCTCGCGGAAGGAATAATTGAGCCGTCGTCCAGTCCGTGGAGCTCTCCAGTCGTCGCCGTCACAAACAACGACACAGGCGTCAACAACGCGACAGCCGCGGGAATCGCGAATTCGGCCGTGGCCCCCGACCGCGGCCAACAGAGGGCCACGACGATAAGCCCCGCGACACAAGTTTCGCGCTGGCCAAATTATGCCAGGACGATTGATAAGACCGCGGAAGGACTCAGGCTGGCAGGAGAAATCCAGTATTCGAACAGCCAACATGCCGACAAAGAAACGGATAGCGCACGACGCGGCGAAGCAAGCGGCAGTGCCGCTCCACCGACAGGACCAGGACCGGCCCCTGGAATGTCGACTGAAGAGGACAGGAGCAGGTCCGGGTCAGCGGGGGCGGCTGCTGCGTCCGGGGCGGTTGCTGCACCCGAAGCCGCTCTGTCCGGGGCGGCGGTGTCCTTGGCGGCTGCTGCTGTGGCGGGGTGGCCATCGATGGCCAGGGTGGTGGTGGTCCCCTTAGCAGGGCCGCCAACAGGGAGGCTCCAGGGCCCGCTTGGTCCTGGGGGGTTACGCGACGGTCCTCCACGATCCTCGGTTTCGGTGCTGCTGGCCGAGGACTCATGGGCGGGGGCAGCCGGCTCTGCTCTACTGCCTCCACGATGGCCACGGCTTGGGTGGCAGTCGCGGTGCGTCTCGGTGGCGGGCGCTGCTTGGAGGGTGGTCGCCGAGTTGGAGGGGGTGGTCCGCCAAACTCCAACCTCCGCTTCGCCGGTGGCGCCGCTGTGGAGGGACCTGCTCCTGTCCTCTTCAGTCGACATTCCACGGGCCGGTACTGGTCCTGTCGGTGGAGCGGCACTGCCGCTTGCTTCGCCGCGTCGTGCGCTATCCGTTTCTTTGTCGGCATGTTGGCTGTTCGAATACTGGATTTCTCCTGCCAGCCTGAGTCCTTCCGCGGTCTTATCAATCGTCCTGGCATAATTTCGCCAGCGCGAAACTTGTGTCGCGGGGCTTATCGTCGTGGCCCTCTGTTGGCCGCGGTCGGGGGCCACGGCCGAATTCGCGAGTCCCGTGGCTGTCGCGTTGTTGACGCCTGTGTCGTTGTTTGTGACGGCGTGAGGCGTCCTCGGGCTGGGTCCCGCGGTGGGGGGATCCTCCTCCCCTCCCTCGCACGGCTTGAGGTCCTGGAGGTGGGCTCGCCTGATTTTCCGTCCGCACCGAAGTACAACCAAATTTGGTCCGATGTACTCGCGTACTTGGTGCGGGCCGGAGAATTTGGGGGCGAGTTTAGCGGCGAAGTTTTTCTCTGCGGAGGACAGTGGGTGTTGTCGCAGCATGACTGCGTCTCCGATGCGTGGCCTCCAGTCCCGCCGTCTCAAATTGTACGCTTTCTTTTGCGTTTCTGTAGCCTGGGCTTGAGCGTGGCGGGCGAGGCGGATGGCTTCTCGTAAGCGATCCAAATTCTCGGATCATGCAGCATACTGTTCCGGGCCGTTTTCCTCCGCGATGTCCGTAGTCGGCTGGTGGAGTGCCCCGGGGGTGGCCGGCTCCCTACCGTAATTCAGGTATGCCGGCGAGTACCCTGTGGAGTCGTGGCGAGCGGAGTTATACGCGAAGCTCACCTCGGGCAGCCACTTGTCCCAATCTCGGTGGCTCCCGTGGGTCAGCTGGGCGATCATGGTTTTGATCACCCTGTTGACTCGCTCCACGGGGTTGGACTGGGGGGTGTACGGGGGGGTCTGGCGGTGCTCGATCCCGTACCCCTGGAGCATTTCGGTGACGTCTCGGCTCACGAATTGTTTCCCGTTGTCCGAGATGAAGCGTCTGGGGCATCCGAAGCGGAGCACCACCCTCTCCTTAAAGGCCCTGGTGACGGCTGGGGCGGTGGCCTGTCGTAGTGGTTGGAGTTCGACCCACTTACTGAATTTATCCTGCATCACGGCCAACATTGTGAATCCTTTCGTTGACCGTGGCAGGGGTCCCACCAGATCGATGGCCACTACGTCCCAGGGATTAGCAGCCGGTGTGGTTTGCATGCCCCCGGCGGGTGCCTGCTGGAATGCCTTGTATTCCAGGCATTTTTGGCACCGTCGTACGTGTCGGCTGGCGTCGCGGATCATTCCTGGCCAGAAATACTGCTGAGTCAAGCGGGCTGCGGTTTTGCTGACCCCCAGATGTCCTACGGTAGGGGCGTTATGCGTTTCCTGAAGCACCGCTTCCCGGAGTGGTTGGGGGACGCACATTCTCCACTCGGACTCGGACCGGTGGCCATGGGTGTCGGGGATGTGTCGGTAGAGCTGCCCCCCTAACACTCTATACTCCGGGTACCGGTGCGGTTCCGTTTCGGCCGCTTCCTTCATTCTGTCGTACCAGGCGCATCCAGAGGGCGAGTCGAGACTGTCCACCTCTTCTGCCGGTTGGAAGGGGTCGTCCTCCGGTTGCCTGGAGAGGGCGTCCGCGACGGCGTTGGACTCCCCTCGGCGATATTGGATGGCAAAGTCATACTGCTGGAGCTCGAGGCCCCACCGGGCCAGGCGGCCGGAAGGGTTATCCATTGATTGCAGCCACTTCAGGGATTGATGGTCGGTAAGCACGGTGAACCGGTATCCCTCTAAGTATGGCCGCATTTTCCGAATGCCCCATACTACCGCGAGACATTCCTTCTCCGTCACGGAGTAGTTCCGCTCTGCAGAGTTGAGCGTACGGCTTGCGTATGCTATAACCTTTTCCTCTCCGTTCACTTCCTGCGTAAGTACGGCCCCGAGCCCCTCGTTACAGGCGTCCGTCTGGAGGGTGAAGGGCTGGCTAAAGTCCGGGCATGTCAGGATAGGGGCGGCGGCCAATTGCTGGCGGAGAGCGTCAAAGGCTGCGGTTTCTTCCTGGCCCCAGTGCCACTTCCGCTTCTTCTGCAGCAGTCGTGTTAGCGGTGCGGCTAGGTCGACGAATCTGGGGATGTATCGCCGATACCAGGATACCATCCCTAGGAACCGTTGCAGTTCCTTTATCGTAGTCGGTGGGGTATCCGGGCGATGGCTCGTACTTTTTCGGGGTCTGTGGCCACACCGTCGCTCGTTATGGTATGCCCGAGGTATTGTAGCTCGGTGCGGCAGAACTGGCACTTGTCCTTGTTGAGTTTGAGTCCTGCCGCTCGTAGCCGCTGGAGGACCTCTCGCAAGCTTTCGAGACGTTCCTCGAAGGTGGCTCCGAGTACGATGATATCGTCCAAATACGCGAACGCTCGGGGCTCTAGTCGGGATCCGATGACCCTATCCAACAGGCGTTGGAAGGTGGCCGGGGCAGAGTGCAGTCCGAAGGGCATGACTTTGAATTGGAACAGGCCCCTCCCTGGTACCGTGAAAGCGGTGATTGGGCGGCTGTCTGACTCCAGGGGCACTTGCCAGTATCCGTTGGTCAGGTCCAACGTGGAGATATAACGGGCGCCTCGCAATTTTTCCAGCGTGGCCTGGACCTGGGGCAGTGGGTACGCGTCTTTTTCCGTGACTTCATTTACTCGGCGGAAGTCGATGCAGAACCTTTTTTTCATTTTTTTTTGTGGCGATGACGAATGGAGAGCTCCACGGACTGGACGACGGCACAATTATTCCTTCCGCGAGCATCCGGGTCACCTCCTCGTCTATAATTGCCTCCATGGCGGGGTTATGTGGTGTGTATCGGTGCTTTACCGGCTCGGTCCCGGCTTTCAACCGGAGACGATGTTTCGCCATGTGTGTCAGCCCTGGTAGTTGGTCGAAGAGCTGCAGCTCGCTGGCGAGGAACGCCTCGAGGCGCTGTGTTTGCTCCGTGGTGCATCCCTGGAGGCCGGAGGTGGATTCGATAGTGGCAGCCTCATCCGTCGGGCTCCACAGCATGCCCCGGACCTGCACTTTTAGTCCGAGAGCGTGGAGGGCGTCGATTCCCAGGATCACGTCCTGTGTAAGGCTGGGGAGGACCCCACACGTGATGACCATGACGCAGTCTCCGACGATCATTCGTACTGCCATTTCTCCCTCTAATGCGGCGGTGGCGCCATTTGTGACTTGGACCCATCGGTCGGTGGAGGTGGTTTGGTCGCCGTTTCGCTGGCACCATTCCGCTACCTCCCGGTTGATATATGAGAGGGAGGCTCCCGTGTCCAGTAGGGCCTGGAACTCCCTGCCGTAAAAATTTACGGGTAGATACGGGCGGTCATCGGTGGCTGGGGTTGTTGAGGCCGTTGAGGTTGGGTGGTCCGGTCGGGGCCTTGTCCGCCGGACCTGTTGTCGTTTCCCGTCGCCGGGGTGCAGTTACAATCTCGGCTGAGCTGGCCTTCTGTTCCGCAGCGGCTGCAGAATCGCCGCCCTGGCCGGCGGCAGTCCTGGCGAAAATGGCCTCGCTGGCCGCAGTTCCAGCAGCACTGGTCCCGGTTATACCGGCTACCTACCTCGGCGAGGCTAGGTTTCGGAGTGTTCGGCTGGACTCGTAATCGGCGGCTAAGCCAAGGAGTCCGGAGAGCGAGTTGAAGTCCGCCCGCTTGATGTAGTGGCGGTACTCCGTTCGCAGGTTAGAATATAACCAATCCAGCTGGGTGGCGGCGGACATTTGGCCATGGCGCCGCATCAGCGTCTGGAGGGCGGTGGCGTAGTCTCGAACGTTTTCGCCCGGGCGTTGGCGTCGCTGATGTATGGCCATTTCTAGTTCGTGGTGCCTCCGCCTCGGCAGGTAGGTTTGCCGGAAGGCCTCTAAAAATGCATCCCATGTGGGGAGGTCGGCTTTCTCGTTCCGAAACCACTGTAGTGCGGAGCCTTTTAATATCCCGGGGAGACAGCGCAGCATCTGGTCCGGAGTGACCTCGTAGCTATTCGGAGGTCTTCTTGTTGGTCAAGGAAGTCCTCCGCCCCTTTACCGCCGTCATAATGACCGCCCCACCGCCGTACCCGTTCCATTACATGGTAGGTGTCGGTGGAGGCGGTGGTTCTTCCCGTTGGAGGCGCTGGGGAGAAACTCAGCAGGGGTATCTCCTTTTGTGCCGAAGTAGCCTCTTCGTCACTCGGTGGATCAATGGTGATTGCGACCTCGGGGAGGTCGAGGTTGTCCGATTCCATGGCGGTTGCCCTTACGTGGGCCGCTACCCGAGCTCGTATGGTGTCGAGGTCTCCCGTGTAGTCTATCCCGTGTTTTCTGGCCCACGCCACGAGTTTGGCCTTCGGTAGCCCGTATACCCAGCCCACCTTGGTCATTCGTTCCGTCAAAGACTCTATGTCCCTGTTCGGGCGCCAAATGTAACCTCGCTTTGACGAGGTTAGCTAAACGGAAGGGTGACCGAGAGAACGAGACAAGGTGAACTGTATAACGGTCGTTTATTCTTATTCCAATGTACAGGGGAACCCGGCCAGGTCTGTGCTGGCTAACAGCGGATGTACGGCTTAACCTAGACCTTAACCTACGGCTAACGCAGCGATTCGCGGAGTGGTCGCGGCGGTTCGCGGGCGGCGCGTCACGGTCGCGTTCGCGTGTTCGAGTCGTTTCGGCGGTAGAGGTAGGAGTGGGGGGTGGTGGTCGTTCTGGTGCCCTGGCTGTTGTCTCCACCAATGGCCCTGACCGTGAAGTCTTTCGTCCGCTCGCCCAGTGGGTAAAACCCGCGGGAAAGACGGAGACTGTAGGATGTCCTCCGGGACAGACGAGGTCTGACCCTAAGATTGACAGTGGATATCGACCTGCGTCTAGAGATCGGCGAACTCGCGTTTCTCTAGGAGCCGTGGAAGTGGGGGAAACCAAAAAGTCGCAACGATACAGCTTGGGTTACAAGAGATCGTTGGGAGAGTTCTATCCGTTCGCTCGTATCGCTCGTGGCAGACTCTGCCTGACGGGCCCGCCGCGCCGGCCTATATGGAGCGCCGTGGTATCTTCACCAGCGAGAACGTCGCTCGGTGCGCGGCCATCTAGCGGCCGGGTTCGGTAGCGGCGGGCCGCGCCAGGCGCGCGTGGTGGGGGGAAGATTCGCGTCCCACCGTAATTAACTCGTTACAGTTATAATATTAAAAACTATCTGAAGTGATTCCCTATGCAAATTATCTTTGTAAAAAGAAGTGAGATCCCCATAAAAAAACTTCAAAAAACTAAAAAAATTACGCCAAGTACATGAAATCAAATCAATCACAAAAAATAGAAGATGATCATAATAAAGGTAATGGTATAGATAGAGGGTAACCTCACGGATTTTGACGACCTTGAAATATGTTGTCAAGGACGTCATTCTGAACAACTTTTTCCTCTAAACTTTTTGGCGGTCGGCCTTCGTTTTTGGGATATTCGCAAAATTATGTTGCTACCACTACATTAAATCCAATTTGTACGTGCATGATGCGGTAGCGTATGCGTCAACACGAGACCACCGCTTATCTGCTATTTCTGCATATATATGTCGCAGTGACCGGCAGGCAACGTATATACCGGGTAAACTAAAAGGTTCGAGTTAACCAATTCCACGGTAGACTCGAGGTGGTCGGTCGCCGGGGGGATTTGTTATAGTTTTGGCCGTGAGAGGGCGGACGGCGCATTCGAGTTTATCACTTAAAAGAATATTTCTTTCTTAATAATTGAACTTGAGACGCGCCATCCGCCCTCTCACGGCGCGTAAGCGCCGTGAGACGGCCAAATCTATAACAAATCCCCCCGGCGACCGACCACCTCGAGTCCACCGTGGATTCAAAGGACCCTAAAATCAACATTTATCTACTTTTTTTGCAAATATCTCGAAACCTAGGGCCAGGCGACAGTAACATATATAGAGAAAAGTTGTTGAAAATGACGTCCTTGGCACCATATTTCAAGGCCATTGAAATTGGGGGTGGTTCCTCTATGTGAATATTTACCAAAGATTTTTGTAATTATCTCGGAAACTAAGGTCGACCGCCAAAAAGTTTAGAGGAAAAAATTGTTCAGAATGACGTCCTTGACAACATATTTCAAGGTCGTCAACATCCGTGAGGTTGCCCTCTATCTATACCATTACTATAATAAATTACAAAAAAGAAGATAATAATAATAAATCACAAAAAAATACAAGAAAATATACAATCACAAAAAAATACAAGAAAATATATAACCACAGAAAAATAGAAGAAAATATACAATCACAAAAAAATCGAAGAAAATATACAATATAAAAAAACATGTGAAATCAAAATGAGCTGCAAGTACATAAAGGTGCTTTCCTACTGCGCTTAAGATGACACAACTACATATACACAGCTAAAATGCTATGATCATACATTCCATTACTCCTAGGGTAGAAGCCCCAATTACTGACACATTAACCCTTAAGTGGCGTCGTGGGGTCCAATGGACCAACCTAACATTTGTAAATCGGAAACAAAAGCGTTACGCACGTGGCACTGCCCTCTCCAGTCCAGTACCTTCCTGCAGTAGGGGAATACACGTGCTGACGAGCGGACGTGCGTCTTGTGTAAGTAAAACTTTTATTTTTGATACTCGAGTGGGTCCAGTAGACCCACGATGCTCCTTACGTAACTCTTTCTTATTTCTCAGGGTTTTTCTTTCCCAAGTATTTTGCACAAAATTCTATAAAATGGCGCACAGTAAACCAGGTCCCAGTTACATGAACGCAACGGATAAATCTGCAAGTGATATAATACAAAGTTGGATGGAAAAAAATGAAGTAGATGAAGATAATTATAATAATACATCTCGGATACAAATTCCCGAAACCACTCATTCGTAGGATGAATTCTCTAATAATGAAGATAGTGACTACATAGAATCTGATCACGATACGAATTCATTAATTTCATCCGATTCGGATGACGATCTCCTTCAACAGGATACCGTTAAAAAAATAAGCGGTTATTATTATGGTAAAAATAAATTCAAGTGGGCTAAATCTGAACCAACAAAAAATGTACGTACAGCCAGTCATAATATTATAAAAATACCATACATTAGTAGCAGTACGAGGCGTGAGGAATCGTTTACTCCTTTAGAAGCTTTTCAACTTATATTTGATGAAAATAGTTTAAAAATAATAGTGAAATGGATAAACAGAAAGATTGAAAAAATAAGCCAGAAATATTCAGATTCCGATAGAACTGAGCTTCGAGAATGTACACTTGAAGAGATGAAATGTTTCCTTGGTGTACTAGTTTACTCTGCATGTTTCAAGTCAAATCACGAAAACATATTGTCACTTTTTTCTACTGATGGCACAGGCAGAGAGATATTTAGACTATGTCTTTCAGCTAAACGAGTTTATATTTTATTGATTTGTTTACGATTTGATAATGGCGATGATAGAAATGAACGACTACAAACAGACCTAGCATGTGCAATCAGCGAAATTCTGAATATTTTCAACAGTAACTCTCAGAAAAATTATTCGCTCGGAGCAAATGTAACGGTTGACGAAATGTTGGTAGGGTTTAGAGGACGATGCAAGCATAAAATGTATATGCCGAAGAAACCAAATAAGTATGGCCTGAAAATGCAATGTGTTACCGACGCAAGAACCAATTACATTTATAATACGTATTTATACACTGGAAAGAACAGCGATGGACATACTCTTTTGGCTGATGAAAAAAAAATCCCATTGCTGTACAAGCTATAATCCGTCTGTACCGGCCAATTTTTCACACTAATAGAAATGTCACTGCAGATAATTGGTGCGCATCTATGGAATTGGTAGAATTTTTAAAAACAAAAGGACTAACATTTGTGGGTACGTTGCGGAAAAACAAAGCTCACATCCCTAAAGAATTTCTGCCACATAAAACACGAGAAGTAGGTTGCTCACTATTCGGCTTTACAAGATATGTTACCATGGTTAGTTACGTTCCTAAAAAAACAGAGCTGTTGTCCTTATATCGTCAATGCATCACACAAAAGATATCGAGGAAACAACAGGAAAACCTGAAATAATAGTACACTATAACAATACCAAAGGAGGAGTCGACTCGGTAGACCAAAAATGTGCAATATACTCCACTAGTCGACGTACACGGCGTTGGCCGTTAGTTGTGTTCTACAGAATCCTGGATATGAGTGCAATAAATGGGTATATTATTCATCAAAGCCATTTGAAGGCAACCCTTATTACAAGACTTAATTATATGAAAGGGCTAGTAAAGGACCTTTGTGAACCATATTTACGACAAAGAATGATGAATCAAAGGTTACCTAGACAATTACGGTTGGCCATCTCGCAAGTTTTAAGAATACCGCTTTCAGAAGCAATGCAGAACATACAAGAACATACAGAAAAGTTTGAGCGTAATAAAAAAAAAGGTGCAACTTTTGTGTTCATAAGTGTAGTAAGTGCAAAATACCTATTTGTTTATCCTGCGCCAAAAAAGTTTGCAATATTTGTTATAACTGAAGTTACCGAAGTAATTACTTTATGCCATGAGGCCATTCTACTCCAATTTAAATAAGAATCTTTTCATAATCTTCATGTTGTAGAATCACCTTTTCAGCTTAAACTAAAATATATTACGAAAGGCTTCTCGATAAAAATAAAAAAAAGAGGAAGATGTCAGTGCAGGTAATAATTTCGGATACACAAATTCAATATGCAACCCCTTTCCGCGCAAGTAGAGCAAATAAGTCATTGATTTAGCGTGGAATGATTCCATGTCAGTTTCTTTATAAATTACTTTTTATAGCTTTTAGTTATGTTTCTGAAAAGGCTGATCATTTTAGTTTTTAGACATGTAAATTGCATAGCAATTATTTTTTGTAGTTCCTAGTCATTGAATTTAAGAAAACACCTCAGTTACTTTCTTTAACGTCTTCATACCTTAATAAATTGATAAAAAGGTATTTTTTATTTAATTGTAAGCTTTATATTGTATGTTTACTTCGTAGATAAAGGATTATAGATTACGAATAAAGAGCTGATTCTTGTAAATATTGTCAAATTTTTTGTTTTCCTCCTTTTGTAAAACCTGGGTCCATTGGACCCACAACTCTATTTATGTAACACTGCTTCACGACGCCACTTAAGGGTTAAGGACTGACTCTAATATTATTGCATAGTATCTGTATTTATTGACTAAAAGTATAAGTTTTTTATTTTATTTATTATGGTTTAATATGTTTACTTCATGAAAAACATTTTGTGGGTCCTAGAATTTCTATTTTTATATATAACTTCATTAATCTAAAAAACATATTTCGAGATCTATTACTGACACCTCTGAAACGTATGTATCTGACTTACTGACATCCCAATTACTACCAGTTACCCAAATACTGCCATCACATTTACTATCACTTTCCAAAATTCACTTTTTGGCTTTAATTAAATTTCAGAATACATTTGCATTATATATTCTCATAAAGCATTACATATATTTTTTAAAGGATTGTAAATGTATAAGAAATATAGCTTGCCCAGGCAGTCGGAATCGGAACACTAGAATAGGTTAGGTTGCACGCAATTGTAGACGGTATGGGTGTCAATCAGTGGTGGGTAAAGACACGAATTTTCGATTTTATACACGACACGTGTTATAAATGTAATAAATGTCGTAAATGTCGTAAATGTGTCGTAAATGTCGTATATCTGAAATGAAAACAACTAACCTATAATACATTTTTCGTATAGGTTATGAAGAAGTGCCAATTTATTAATAATTATAATTGTGACTTAATTTAATTTAACTTTTTTAAAGTTACACTGACGAAAAATGGATATTGATAGGTTAGTAAAAGAGAAATGCATTGGGAAACCAAGATTTTCGATACGCCAACTAGTGACAGAAAATTGAATTACTGATAGTAGGTCGAAATCCGTCGAAGTCCATATGATTATCAGTGTTTAAGGGTGCCGTCTCAAGTTTGTTATGGTCCGAATCGATCGAAGCGTCCCTTGTAAACAGACGGACCCTAATGAAACTACTGCGGTCGATAAAAAGAAGTTGTACAGAGGTGACATCTCCAGGTACTCTATGTATACGAATTTTGTACGCATAGTTGCCACATTCTCTGTTCTCTCTGTCTGTGCCGCGCTGTTGCCACAGTTCTTTCTATCGAGAAGTTTGAAGGAATCCGGCACGAGAGCTGCGTCTAGCGTCAGAGCCTCGCTGAACGTAAATGAGGATATCAATAATGAAAGATAGAGAGGCTGGGTAGTGAAGTTAGGAAACATGTCAATGAAACAATACTAATTTGCGTATTTATTTTTTATTTATACGTAGAAGGATGTAATATTTTGTATAATCAATGTGCAATTGAAGGGTCGGATGCAATAAGGGGATTTGCACTCGAAAATGAGAAAATTTATTGTCCAAACGCTAAAAATGATTTGAAAATTAAATGTTATGAAACTGAATTTTAAAAAATACAGTGTTGTAAAGCTCGTCAGGACACATATATTTTCTATTTACAGTTTGTTTATCCAATCATTACTATTCGGGCTAAAAATTATAAACAAACAAATTTCTCATCGTCCAAAATCATTATTTCCTTAAATATAAATTGCGATAATTTGAGTAAATATTACCGGATCGTTATGAGACTTAAAAAATAACTTCAGAAAACTCTAGCGAAGCCGTAAAATGTATGCATAAAACCCTTTATGATGAAAAATGTAATAATATTTAATTAAAAAGAAATACTGGACATAACCCATGTTTTTCAACGTTCGCCGTTAAAAAGTATCGAGGCAATTTTGAGGTACATATAACTTGCAACGACAAAGTTTTTCCTTAATATACAAGCAAGATTTTCACCAATTTTCACATTGATTAATAAATAATTGTAGAAGATATGCCGATATTAATAAGTCTCGCACGGCGCCAACTGTCAACGCGTTTGCTCCAACTGGTAAATAACGAATTATATGCGGCTGTTGACTTTTGGTGACTTGCGAGATTTATATATATCGTCATATCTTCTACAATTATTTATTAATCAGTGTAAAAATTGGTGAAAATCTTCCTTGTATATTAAGGAAAAACTTTGTCGCTGCAAGTTACATGTACCTCAAAATTACCTCGATACTTTTTAACAGCGAACATTGAAAAACATGGGTTATGTCCAGTACTACTTTTTAATCAAATATTATTTTACTTTTTAATATAACGGTTTTGTGCATACATTTTATGGCTTCGCAAGAGTTTTCTGAGTTTTATGTTTCAAGTCTTATAACGATCCGTTAATGTTTACTCAAGTTATCGCAATTTATGTTTAAAAAGATATTGACTTTGGTCGAAGAAATTTTTTTGTTTATAATTTTTATCTCGAATACTAATGATTCGATAAAAAAACTGTAAATAGAAAAAATATGTGTCCTGACGAGCTTTACAACACTATATTTTTTTAAAATACAGTTAACACCATTTAATTTTCCAATCTATCTTAGCGTTTGGACAATAATTTTTTCCATTTTTGAGCACTAGTCCTCTTATTGCATCCGACCCTTCAATTCCGAAGCATACAATTTAAATAAGGTACATCACCGAAGTGTAACAGGCCAATCGTAATTAAATTTACAAATGCTATAATGCACCTAAAAACATATGACGCTTTCTTTTTTATAAAGCTATACATTAAATTATCTTTTCTATCAACAAGAATTATCTGTACATATTGGTGTCGCGGCCGCATCAAGCGCGCCGCATCGCTCGACGTATGCCCGTTGATTCATCGCGTCAGCTGATGAGCTAGCTGAGGCCGGTAACATTGTTTGTTGACGCCAACGAACTTTTCAAAGCGCTCGCCCGGCGACCGTTAGTTCCAAGAACATCACCGCTCTCTTGGCGGAATCATGAAATGCGACGTATGCAGTGTGTATCTGTAAAACATTATGTAATGGAAATACTTAATTGTTGTTTTATAAGCCTATACAATTTTACTGTAGATTTATAAAGTGTCAAATATTACCTGAAATATGGTATGTAATATTCCATTTGCCCTGGCATTACTGTCCCAGCCTGGTGCACTTTGACCGAACCGGATTCCGTTTGTCTGCTCCTGTGAACTTAGAAATGTGTCTGAAAAAATTAAAGTGTGAATTAAATTTATTATTTCCTTTTCCACTTTCTTGGTAAAGTTACGCCGGCGTGAATTGACTCGCGTGATCGTATGATCCGCGAGTACAAGTGCCATTGCTGACACTTGTGACCACTGACAGGGTCCGATAAAATTTATTACTTGCTTCATTTTCTTAGTAAAGTTACGCCGGCGTGAATTGACTCGCGTGATCGTACGATCCGCGAGTACAAGTGCCATTGCTGGCACTTGTGACCACTGACAGGGCCAGTGGTACCGTACTTTACAGCGCGGTGCGAGGCCGGACCGATGCAATAGTTTCACTATTTTCGGAGGGGGACCTCTTTCGCTTTTTCAAGCTTTTCGGTTTTTCTTTTGCTCTTTCTGCTAGTATAAATTGTGGCTCCCGAATAGGCATGCACCTATTGTGCCGACTATCTATTAATTCGGGTAGCATGCATTCTAAATAAAATTGAACCAGTTTTGGCTCCATTTCTCTTTTCCAAAACGCATCATCTCTCTCTACTTTTATAGATTTCAGCCCCTTCGGGGTCCAAACGCAATATATACAGTACTTTCTATCAGTAATATGTAACTGACCTTGTACTTGATAATAATAGTGATGCGTTTTGCTCATTGAAATACCTGTTTTACATGTGAACATGGCCCGGACAGCGCGTACTGTTTCCATAGCTTCTTCCGGCGTAAAGTTCTCTGCTGATTTGGGGCATTTAATTTCCAAAATACCCTCTTGACCGATGATTCCATCCGGTGAAGCTCCTAAGAAGGGGATGCAGCTGTCAATGAAAATTCCACATTCTGCAATATCTGTATATTGCTTCTTCAATTCTTCGCGAGCAATTTTCTCGCATTCTTTCCCGTATTCCACCGCGGGTGCACTAATTATCCTCGGATACAGAAATGACTTCACTGCATTTGCGCAAAGCGTATCAGGTCGGCGGCGGCACACTTGTTCAAAATTGGATGCTGTCAACAATTTGGACCTGTACTGCAACCATCTGCGGTTCTTTGCTTGTCCGATGGTTTCATCTTCAATAGCGTGTCTTTTTTCTTGCCAGTCACTGAGCATCTGCATATGCTTTTCCCGCTCCAGTTCATACATTTCGAGTGGCATATCTGGCTTCTGTGCATTATCTCCATAATCAGAATCTTTCCGCGAGAGCAATTGCTTGCGTACATATCGCGCAACCTTCGTTTCCTTCTGTTTTGCAGCTCTCATTTCCTTTTCTTTCTTCTTCTTTTCTTCCATTTGGCGAACAACCTCGGGCGTTTTCTTCTTCATTACCGCGTTCAATCGCGAGTGCACTTGGTTACTGTTGTACTCCACGACAGCAGCAGCACATCTTCCTGTATACGATCCTCTCGCCGATATACTTCGCAATTATTGCGTTCAAACTTTCCACAGCGTTATTATTGGTGTTATAGAGTAAGCTTTCCGCATTAGCTAACAGTAGACGAAGTGTTTCTTTTACGTCCTGGTACATTCCAATTTTCATCAATTCTGGAACGATGTTTCTTTCATTCTCTTTATTCTTTCCATCGCAGAAATATTTTAGTTGTGCACACTCTTTGTGTTCACCAAACACGTGACTCGGAACATTCTCTACGTCGCCACGCAAATTCTTCGTTTTTTCGTGGATTGATACATTCTGATCGTATCTAAACTTTGCGGCTTTTACGATGTCCGTGCGTATCCGGCGAATGCTCCTTTCCACAGCATGTCTCAATGGTCCAGGTGTAGTCTTCTTCACAATCGCTTTCATTTTTGTGCAGAAGTTTCGCAACAAATGATTCGTGCATTCAATTTTTTTTTTACGCGAATCTGTCTCTTATATGGGTCCGCATCAATAATCTTCTTATACACGCTACTGTCCCCATCAGCAATCAGAGTAGAATAAACGAGCCCACGTTTTTCTACGCTAGTGTTGAATCCTTCTACTATAGCATCGCTTTCCATAGCAGTCGATGCTCGATTTGCACTCCAGTTTTTGAAACATGTGTACTTTGGGGGTTCTTTCTCGTTTTTCGCAGCAATCCTGCAAATTCTGCAAACTTTATTTCGAGCCCCATAAAATAAAACTTTTTTCGTGTGATAGCCGACTATCACGCCGACTTAAGACGCAGAATCGTAACATCCACTGCGGTAGGATCTTTTCATCCAGCTTCCGTCGACCACAACGGGGATATGAGGGGTCCCTGATCCGGGAAGAACGTCGCCTCTTTCAATCGCCAAACGTTTTTCTTCTTCAGCCGTTGCTAACATCTCTTCTTCTGCAGCAGCAATTGCGGACTTGATGAATTCATCTTGATTCTTTACGAAGTCTCTCTTCGACATGCAACGTATGTTCACTCCTGCAAAAGTGTGTTCCAAGTTGGCATAGCTGCCTCCACATAAAATTGTTGCATTAACGGCGCCCTGATTCCTATCCACTTCTTCAGCTTCGTCCGATTGATTGTGGATTTCAGCTTTGTAATGGCATAAAGTGCACATTAGGCTGAAGGTGCTCTTGAAGCCACGCCGTTTCACACCAGTTATTCGTAGGTGTTCAATGCCACAGTCGTCCCTATCTTTTGCATGCTTACCTATTTTTTGCAATTGAGCAAGCACATTTGGGAAATTCATTATATCGTTGCTATTTAGGAGACACGATTGCTCTTGCGGCTCGTTCCTCGCAACTTTTTCTATAACGAAGTTTTCGTCTTCGTTACTTTGTATATCAAAGTCTTGAAGCGCCTCTTCAGTTTCTCCCGAACTGGCCGTATCAGTATCTTCATCAGATGGCAAGTACAGTATATCTTGATGCGTATGAAGTGAGAAATGATGAGGGAGAACATAATAATGAAGCACGGGAGGAAAATCCTGCCCAGGAGGGAAACGCGGGGGAAAACCCCGACTTGAGGGCGGAATTACAAAAAGTAATTATGTGGAATGTGGTTTATGTGATCGTGATAGCATATGTGTGAATCAAAGTTGGGCAAAATGTACTTGTGTAATTGATTACACATTCTCTGTAATTTTTAAGTAGTTGACAAAATATTTTGTGTACTTGTGTAATTGATTACACATTCTCTGTATTTTTTAAGTAGTTGGCAAAATATTTTGTGTACCTGTGTAATTAATTACACATTATTTTCAACACATAATATATTGGCAACTACCTAAATTAACGATTACAGAAAATAATGTTTAATCAATTACACAAGTACACAAAATATTGTGGTCAACTACCTAAAGATTACAGAAAATAATGTGTAATCAATTACGCAATTACATTTTAATCGTAATTTGTAATTAGATTACATTTTGCCCAATTCTGGTGTGAATATTATTTCGTTTGTGTCCGATATTTTTTGTTATGTAATTGTATGAAAATGTAATTATTATGTTACTGTTCCAGATTAAAAAGGCACTAAAACGCCTGACGTATCGCCGCGGAGGCGGCAGGGGAGGAAGGCGCGGAGGCCACTGGGGTGATGGATGGCGGCGCGGTGGACGTTGGGGAGGAAGACGCGGCGGCGGAAGAGGGGGGGACATTATTATTTATAACAGATAAACAAATATTTAATAAAAAAATATATTAAAATATGTAATGATTGTGTATTTTGTTTGTAGAATGTAAAATTTTCACATTTTTTATCGAATCGGCATGAAAGTTTCAATAACATACTGCTGAGATTTTCCAGATGAAAATAAATTTAAACACGGTATAAATTGGATTATGTTTAACATTGTCAGATTATCAATATTACATTTGTAGTCAATTATCTAGTACAGTTCTAGAAATAAACCGATTTATACCGTGTTTCAACTCATAATCTGGAAAATTTCAGCAGTATGTTACTAAAAACATTACATTTTACATTTTATCAATACATAATCCACCAACTGTATACCTCTCGAACCGAACATTTATTCTAATTTATCCAGATATTATCTTTGCCCATCTTTGTTCTCCAGCCACTTCGCCGTGATTCATTCAAGCTTCTTTGACGACAGAATAGTAATACGAAAAATGTGGCAACAGCGCGATTCGACTCTCAATACGTCTCGGCAACTATGTATTTCCTACATTTATCGGCTAGCTTGGACTTCCACCGGTTCTGATGGTACATGGAGCGAATATATCATCAGCGCTGGTGATGGAGAATCCTTGAACCATAATTCTGTCATTTCTCGAGTTTGTCTCCAATACACGAGTCATAAATTCATTATTACTTCAATGTACGGTGCTTATTAACGTTCAAACGCACCAGACCCGTCAGCATGGATGTCTACTGGAGGCAACTATACCCGCAAAAGCTTCCTTTTTGTCGATTTCACGACGTAAGTTGATTGAAACGGATTGTTTACTACATCGCGTATACGTACACGCTTTTCCTAGCTTGTGTGAGCGTACGCACACATTCAACGCCCGGTGAGACGACAGCCTTAAATAGAATAGACATGTTGTGAAAAACGAGTGTATTTAAATTTCTTTGAACACTAAATTTTTACTTATTCGATTAATATATATTTATTCGGAATGTTTGGTGGAACCGGATCTACATTCAATAGTTTGCCAACTTACTATCTGAGGGCTGAAATCTAAGCCACGTCTCCACTAAGTTTCCCAATATAGAATAATAAATATAATTTGTTTAAATTAAAAATTATGTTAATAAACAGACTATTTTTATTTTAGGAAAAGAAGCTATCAATTAAAATTACAGCACCTTACTGTTCATTTTGTCCAATGGAATTGTATAATTGTTCATATTGTACATTTAAATGTATTGTATTTAATGTTTCTCTCGATGGAACTACATAGTCCTTATTTAGTGCATACACAAAAGCTTTAAAGTGGCTTAATTCCACCACACTGAAAGGGATATTGCACCAAAAAAAGAAATTTGATTACAATTTATCAAATTCATTTTTTCTGAAACAGATATTTTTATTTACATAATTTTCAATTCAAATAAACTTTATTTTTTATCGTACATTTATTTAAAATTACTTTACCTTTCACGATTCATTTTTTACTAGTTTAATCTAAACAATTACAAAACAATAATTAAGAGTATTAAGACCAAGACGACGCTTTGGAATACATTTTTGGGGTTATGAACGCGGCGATTATACGTAGTTTTCGACATTATCGACGTATTCTACAGTATTCTATAGTATTCGCATGCAAACAACAAGCGAGTCAGAAAGAACTATATTTTTCCAACACTTTAATTGTTGAAACCTTAAAATAATGAATATTTCTATTTACGACATTTGCGACAAATGACACGTATAAAATGGGCTTAAAAACGACATATTATACATACATTTGCGACACGTCGTAAATGCATTTACGACGCGGCGTAAAATACACGACCCACCACTGGTGTCAATAATGGCGGCATGCTTTATTTGCCCGACTAACTACTGCCATAGCAGTAATTAAAACCTGATTAAAACGCTTGTGCCAATCACTGTCATCCAAATATTAATTAAAAAGACTTAATTAATCGTTAAATTACGATCGTTGTTACTTTCTATGATACTTATATTGGCTAAAAAATGGTTGATTATTATGTAAATAATTTAAATATTGTAATTATAGCCCTTTTTTAGTGCCCTGTTTTTTCTTTCACTATTAAGGAAGTCGCCATTTCCACTGCTGTCATCAACTTAAAATTTTGTATCGTTTTATAGAAATTAATGAAAAAAAAATTAAGTGGTGCCTTTTCTAGCGTATAGATTATAGGTTGAATTACATAATTCTGTTTGAAAGCTTGTTCTGCCCTTGGCCGCAGGTAGCGTTGCACCAGCACGACGCATTTTTGTCTCCATGTCTTTCCGTTTCATGTTAGGTTCTCTTCTTCGCAATGTGAGCGCCGCTGTGTGCAGACGCGTAAATTGTTCGCATAGTACTTTATATATCTTTTATATGTCTTTCTTTATTATACGGTTTACTCCACTTCTTTATGATTAAATGTTAATTGCGCAAAGTGTCGTTATTAAAATAACCCTAACACTTTTTGTGTATGACTTTACAACGTTTATTTATTCGTTATTTTAAGTAAAATAGCTTAAGGTGTCAGTAATTGGAGGTTCTATCCTATCGCGGACATTTTAATAATATGAAGATAAAATGTAACATCTAGACATTTGCCGAGATGTCCGCGGCCTGGAAGTCAAATACTTGGCGTGGCAAGGCAAGGTCAAGGTGTCGATGGATAAGAATTATTTAAAAACGCAAAATAATGAAAGTGTATTCATATTGTCAGAGTTTTAAATTGACAAATTATGTGAAAGCTTGTGAGAGGAAAGGTGTCGGTGTCGATGCATGATCTTACAATTACTTTAAAATGCAATATAATGAAAATGTACTCATATTGTCTGAGTTTTAAATGGACAAATTATCCGAAAGCCTGCGAGGGGGGAGGTATGGGTATTGATGATCTGAGAATACCTTGCCTGGCCACGCCAAGTATTTGACTTCCAGGCCGCGGACATCTCGACATATGTCTAGATGTTACATTTTATCTTCACATTATTAAAATGTCCGCGATAGGAGAGATGGAATGTATGAACACAGCATTTTAGCTGTGTATATGTAGTTGTGTCATCTTAAGCGCAGTAGGAAAGCACCTTTATGTACTTGCAGCTCATTTTGATTTCACATATTTTTTTATATTGTATATTTTCTTCTATTTTTTTGTGATTGTATATTCCCAGATAGCCACGTCTGTATTTGCAGATTTTGCTCAACGCCTGAGTACAAATGTTTGTGGCAGAAAGACTACAGATTTGATACAGGATTTGTTATATTCGATGATGAAAGCAGACTGACAGCAGAAAGCCGACAGATTGTGCTGCCTTAACCTGAGAGCAGATTGGCGGCAGGGTCTGCTGATACAATTTAATGGCAGGAATCGAGCAGACCCTGCGCAGTGCGATCTGACGGCAGATAGGCAGCAGAAATCGAGCAGATTCTGTTGACATAGCCTGCGAGCAGTTTGACGGCAGACACTGCGGCGAATCTGCTAATCCAATTTAATGGCAGAAATCGAGCAGACCCTGCGCAGCGCAATCTGACGGCAGATTGGTGTCAGATACAGAGCAGATTCTGTTGACATAGCCTGTGAGCAGTTTGGCGGCAGACACTGCGGAGAATCTGCTAATCCAATTTAACGGCAGAAATCGAGCAGGCTCTGTGCACCGCGATCTGATGGCAGATAGGCAACAGAAATAGAGCAGATTCTGCTTACATAGTCTGCGAGCAGTTTGGCGGCAGAAAGTAAGCAGAGTCTGCTAATCCAATTTAACGGCAGAAATCGAGCAGGCTCTGCGCACCGCGATCTGACGGCAGATTGGTGTCAGATACAGAGCAGATTCTGTTGACATAGCCTGCGACCAGTTTGGCGGCAGACACTGCGGAGAATCTGCTAATCCAATTTAATGGCAGAAATCGAGCAGGCTCTGCGCACCGCGATCTGACGGCAGATAGGCAACAGAAATCGAGTAGATTCTGCTGACATAGTTCACGACGCAACCCGCCAGGTCGCGATCGGGCGACCGCTTCTCGCTTGCGAAATAGCACCGTGGCGGGAATAAGTGGCCGAGGGCTTGATCATTCAGGGCTCTCGAGTACCACTCGTATTTGCCGGCATTCCACTGCGGAGTATATATTTGTTATACCCGACTGTAAGGGCGGTATTATCAGTCGTTGCTGAAGACGAAGATCGTCTAAAGCATCTGGCATCCTTTACTAATCTACTAGACTAGTAAAGGATGTCGCATGCTAAAAACTAAAAAACGATTGATGATAATACCGCCCTAAGACGACTGAATAAATAGTAGTTATCATTAATTCTTTTATATGTGGAAGAACTGTCTTTAAAAGTTTAAATAATTATTTTGAGCCTCCCTGGCATTCAATTGACTAACAACTAAGTAAAACATTAAAAATGTTATAATACCCGTTTAAATACATGGTTTACCAACTTTTTTTTCTTCCATAAAATATGGTAGAAATCAGATCTTTCAAGTCGGTCTTATAAACGTGTTCTATATATTATTTACGCTACAGACTTTTGCACTGTTTTTAAATCTATACTATTATATAAAATTGCCTACTATGTCCGACATCAGGATCTGCTTGATTTCTGCCACCAATCTGCGGGCGGTTTTTGTCAGCAAGATCTGATCGAAATCTGACATCAATCTGCGGTCAGATCCTGATGTCAGGCTCCGACCGCAGAACCATATTTAAATGCGGACATAGTAGGCACCGAATCTGACGTCAGAATCTGCTCTGTATCTGACACGAATCTGCCGTCAGATCGCGCTGCGCAGGATCTGCTCGATTTCTGCTCTCAATCTGCGGTTAGCCACGGCAGCAAGATCTGATCGAAATCTGACATCAATCTGCGGTCAGATCCTGATGTCAGGCTCTGACCACAAAACCATAGTCAAATGCGGACATAGTAGGACCCGAATCTGACGTCAAAATATACTCGAATCTGACATCAATCTGCCGTCAGACTGCAGTCAGTTTGTTTACTGGGTTTTCTTCTATTTTTCTGTGGTTGTATATTTTCTTCTATTTTTTTGTGATTGTATATTTTCTTGTGATTTATTATTATTATCTTCTTTTTTTGTGATTTATTATGATTATCTCCTATTTTTGTGATTTATTTGATTTCATTTACTTGGCGTAATTTGTTTACTTTTTTAAGTTTCCGCTTTAATTTTTCGAATTTAGTTTTGCGGCTTTGGGAACATATTGTCGTGATGTTCAACTATTGATTTATGCAAAAAAAAATCCATTTTTCCGACCCGCTACACCAGGCTCCCCCTTAAGATGGTATAATTTGTATGTTTCTTTCTAATTACATTCGCCATTTGTCAATGACGAATAAAGTATCACTTATTTCATGGAAATAAACATGGCCTTAGTCGTTTTCTTTACTTCATCTTAAGTTTAACAATATATGACTAGTTTCACTCAGGGACTTAATACCGATATAACGCTCATACCGGTATTTCGCCAATACAGCTATACCGAAACCAATATCATACCGAAACAGATAAATACCGAAACCGATATTGTACCGAAAAAAATAAATACCGAAATCGATATCGTACCGAAAAAAATAAATACCGAAATCGATATTGTACCGAAAAATATAAATACCGAAACCAATATCATACCGAAAACAATAGGTTACCGATAACCGAAATAAATACCGGTATTTTTTCGGTAACATGGTAGGAAAATACCGAAGCCTACCATGTTACCGAAAAAATACCGGTATTTATTTCGGTTATCGGTAACCTATTGTTTTCGGTATGATATTGGTTTCGGTATTTATATTTTTCGGTACAATATCGATTTCGGTATTTATTTTTTTCGGTACGATATCGATTTCGGTATTTATTTTTTTTGCGAAATACCGGTATAATATCGGTATTTTACGTACCGGTAGGAGTCCCTGGTTTTACTATACGATTTTATAAAAAATTTTTTTTGGTGAAAATAGTCACACTCATCTGGATTGGCCAGGCATAATGAGCTGAGGCACCTTTCATGACTCTGTAGCGTGCGTAGCTTCGGATTTCGAGCGGAGCAGAAGGCGACCAGGTAGGGTCGTAAAGTTCAACGGAAAGTTTTGTAGCCGTTGGATTTTGCCAGGCGACGAAACCTCCCCTGTTTTCAGGACTCGGGGTTTTTCCCAATTTTTGAACGCGCTACGCGTTTTCTTCGGTAAGGGAAGGAAAGCGACCGTTGACCAGCATTCGGCTACGAGTTTACGTCATAAAGCGGTTAGAGAACCGTCTCAACCACCTTACGATGGACCATACAAGGTGCTTGAACGGGGTGACAAAACTTTTACAGTCTTAATTAATAATAAACGAGTAAAAGTTTCTATTGACAGACTGAAACCCGCTTTTGTTGTTTCGGATGATATTGAAAGATATGCCGAAGAAACAGAAGTCGATCGCGAAATAGTCATCGAAACGGAGACTCGTATTCCGCGACGCGACGTTGTAACGCAAGAGCGGCCCGACGTTCCAATGCAGGAGCGACGCGAAGGAGTGACGCAGGAACAACGTGACGTCGTTACGCAAATGCCACGTAGCGATATTGAAAATCGCGAAAATCGTAGTGGTATTACTACGCGCTCAGGTAGAGCAGTTCGTTTCTCAGACCGGTTTCAAGCCGGGTTTAATTGAATTTTTTGTACAGTTAGTATAAGTTTGTTTTACAACTTAGGTTTATTGTTTAGTTTTAGGAGTTAGTTTTAAGTCATTAGTTGTAGATAGATTTATGCGTAGTTGTATAAGGATTTTCAGGGAATGTTCACCCTAGTTGGTGTTAGATTCGTGGTACTGTTGGAAAAAGATGAACCTTTAATTTGGGGTTTCTTTTTTCTCAAGCGTTATCTCTGGTAGGGGGGTACTGTAGCGTGCGTAGCTTCGGATTTCGAGCGGAGCAGAAGGCGACCAGGTAGGGTCGTAAAGTTCAACGGAAAGTTTTGTAGCCGTTGGATTTTGCCAGGCGACGAAACCTCCCCTGTTTTCAGGACTCGGGGTTTTTCCCAATTTTTGAACGCGCTACGCGTTTTCTTCGGTAAGGGAAGGAAAGCGACCGTTGATCAGCATTCGGCTACGAGTTAGCGTCTTGAGCGGTTGTGTTTTTCGCCCGTTACATTTTAACTCTCTACAGAAGTTTTTGTGTTACCTTCGTAAATAAACATTTTCTTTGTTGAGTTGTATCAAGACGTGTAATCAATTATTACCCTCACGTATACCACCTCAACTCCAGACTTTACCGTTCGAAAGCTTTTAGGCCACAAACAAACACAAAAACACTTTCTGCTTTATATATTAACACGTTGATCGGCACGTCACCCATATCTGGGTGACGGCTATATTCCCGCGGGGGCTCCGTCACCTGTTTACGGGTGACGCTCTTCATCCAATTAAAACAGGATTTTGGAGATAATTTATAGTAATTTTATTTGTAACATCGCGCTCTTCCATCTTATCGCGCTATATACACTCCGAGTTCGGATTTGGGCCCTGGGAGAAACTCCACCGATTCACACTAAACGATCAACGTGTTAAGATTGTAACTATGCTAGTCCATGTGACATAAATTCCCTATAGAAAATTGTACTAGTATTATAATATATATATTCTAAAAGAGCCAATCCAACTAGGAATTGTGCAGTAAAGACACAAAGTTTGAAATCCCAAGTACATGATACCATGACAAAATCCAGTAATGCAAATGGTTATTTCTACAAACAAGGGACTAAAACAGTCACAAAGAACAAGTACATAAAAGTATTCAATTAATATATTAGATGATTGAATCAGATGTCATCACAAACGTAAACTGAATTAGGAAAAATTCAATAGGAGTAACTGTAAACTATGGTGTATACAAGTTTAAGAGGAGGTGACAAGAAATGGTTAGTAAACCCTGAAAACAAAGTAAAATATTTTAGTAGGCAGGGAAACATATGAATTCAACAATGTCTGGAGAAAAGTTTTGTAGATAGACAAGCCTAAGATGTATGCAATCAAATGTAAAAGACATGTTTTCGGTCATGAAAAGCTACATGAGAAATTACTTCCTGCACATATTACATATGCAATAAAAGATGCACACTATTCTGTGACGATTTAGGGATGTATTAATGAGAATGCAATTGTGATGGCTTTTTTTGAAACAACAATATTTAACCTTTATGCAGTAGTAAGCTATTCTATTCACAGAAGAACTTATAGGATATAACATTTCTTTTATGCAAGATAATGATAAGATGCATAGTGCGAACATTATTCAAAATAGTTCTATGATAGTGAGTTCTAAAGCAGTGCTCCGCAACTGATGTGCCATGAGCCGATGCTAAGTGTACAGTGGCGCAATGCTTCCAAGAGGAGAAAAATCAAAAGTTTTTCTTTGAACAATGTTTTTCATTAATACATAAATGTAATTTCTGTTGTATACACTTTGTGTTCCAACTCCTATGTGTTTTGTATATTTTTATTTGTGGTATACCACGGAATTCTAGGAAAGTCTTAGGTGTGCCGAGGATGGGAAGTGGTTGCAGAGTACTGCTCTAAAGTATGTATAATACTCGCAGAGATATAACAAGATCGTAAATGAAACACTCGAGCAGCGGCGGTCTTTGAGGCTCTGGCACCCACGGTAGTACGTGGTATACTGTTGTAGAACTGTCAGTAGGAATTGAGTATCAAACCATGTACCCTGAGCCCCTTCTCTGCCCACAGATCTGCTAATTCGCTTGTTCCGACTTTTCAAACACGTAAACAGACAGCGCTACCACTTTTACAACCTCGCTATATCTCTGCGGATACTATAATGGCCTGTACCATCATTAAATAGAAAAATGAGAAGTATATATTCAAATTCAGAAGAATCATGAGAAGAAAGTTATGAAAACACAATAAAAAAGCCTTCTTATGCTATATTATAAAAACAATTCTTTATTCACTTGATGATAATGTTATTAATGTGTAATACAATGTAAAGAATATTAATAAATATTGTTTTTGTTTGATAATATCAATTAGTCGCCTATATTTACTCAATATCTGGTGATTTATGAATGATAACACAAAAGATCGTCGTATTAAAAATATTAAACGAAACAACATAAATACCTTATACTCTGCTGCTCGTGTAATCCTTTCAACAGTCCGTTGATCATAAATTTGAGTGTCGATCGAGGCAGAATGTAATTCACTCTCCACATTTTCAATGCTTTCGCCCTTTGGATAACTTGTAGGAGATTCTCCAAGCAAACATTCAAATTCCTCCAGTGTCGGAACATCTGGTATCTGTTCTATAGTACGATGCTTGGATTTATCTTTCCGCTTCTGGAAATATACAGATGCCTTATTATGCTTTAACCAAATTTGCATATAATGAAAATAGAAATACTTATAGTGAATGTATGTGCCACAAGATATGCATAATTGAATCAACATTGTATGAAATACAAATGAAATGAGACTTGACATTCATGCAAATGTGGAAATTCTTTGCTCAAATATAATTATGTTGGACGACAAACAATGAATTAATGGATAACACTTATCATAAGTTACATGAAAAACGGAAAAACGCAGAAAATAAGTTTTCACCTGTCGTTGCTTTGGTATTTCCATATTTGATAAATATAGGTATAGAAACAGAAAATAAAATATTTCCCAATGTTCCTTACATATGAATTTCCAATTTATTACGCAGCTTTTAAATATGAAATACAAACACAAAAGTTATATCTATCTCGCAACAACAAATGTCTGTAATGTCATGCTATATATTAACATTGTATATAGATATTGAAAAATATATTGCCGTTCTTTCTATAATCTATTATATATCAGGGTATATTGAATTCAAAATTTATTGACTCTCATATTGTCAAACACCACGAAATTATCTCGTTCCGTAACTGGTTAATCGAATAACAAACGTCCACTGACAAGGTACAAAATAGACCCAGGGGGCAGAATCTCCAGCAAAAGTTTTGGATCCGTATTTCAACGCCATCTAATTTATGAAAGATTGTGTTTAGAACTAAAATTCAATATGGCGACCCAAGCCGGGAAAATTGAAATACGGTCAGAATCTGCGTACTGTAATACCCATCAAAAAGAATCCCATTTAAAAACATTGTCGTAAATTAATATCCCATCAAAAAGAATCACATTTAAAAACATTGTCGTAAATTAATATCCCATCAAAAAGAATCCCATTTAAAAACATTGTCGTAAATTAATATCCCATCAAAAAGAATCCCATTTAAAAACATTGTCGTAAATTAATATAACTTTATTAATGTTCTATATTTAACTTTACAAAAATAATGATATACAACAATTGCGCCAATTATCACAATGGCTATTTATACAAAGAAAAAATCACAATGGTACAATGAAAAAATGTATTAAATAATATTAAGCAGATATATTTTTATACAAATAAATATTTTAATACGAATAAATCACAAAAATATAGAAGAAAATATACAATACAAAAAAATATATGAAATCAAAATGACCTGCAAGTACATAAAGGTGCTTTCCAACTGCGCTTAAGATGACACAACTACATATACACAGCTAAAATGCTGTGTTTATACATTCCACTACTCATATCGTAATGTGAAGATAAAATGTAACATCTAGACATTTGCCTAGATGTCCGCGGCCTGGAAGTCAAATACTTGGCGTGGCCAGGCAAGGTATTCTCAGATCATCAATATCCATACCCTCCCTCTCGCATGCTTTCAGATAATTTGTCAATTTAATCAATTTAAAACTCTGTCAATATGAGTACATATTCATTATATTGCGTTTTAAAATAATTCCAATATCATTCATCGACACCGATACCTTTCCTCTCACAAGCTTTCAGGTAATTTGCCAATTTAAAACTCTGTCAGTACGTATACATTTTTATTATTTTGCGTTTTTAAATAATTCTTATTCGTCGACACCTTGACCTTGCCTGGCCACGCCAAGTATTTGACTTCCAGGCCGCGGACATCTAGGCAAATGTCTAGATGTTACATTTTATCTTCACATTCCCTGATAACCAGATCTGGCAGCAGAATCTGACGTCAGATCCGTAGTCGTCTGTGTCCGCATTTGGCTGCGTTCTGAGGTACAGAATCTGATGTCAGATTCTGATGTCAGATCGGCAGCAGATGGACAGCAGATTCTGCCGTCTGCTAGGCTGTTGCGCGATTCTGTGGGGACTTTAGTTAAACCGTGGGTCCGTGCCCGTGGAGCGCTGAAAGCACTCAGCTCGCGAGTCGGTGCGGGAATTTGAATAATATAAACTCTGGTAATCGGGTAGAACTCAGTATATTCGACAACGTTTTCTGTCCTGCTGCCAGGATAGATCTGACATTTTACAAATTAACTTATTTACAGAATTTGAGAAAACTTTGGCGCTTGAAATAAGGGGTTGGGACGATGAGTGTAATGAAGAATATTCATTTGTCGCAGGCTCCAAATCAATGGCAATTTTAACAGCATCCTCTAATTTATTGACTCGTTCCTTGCGAAAATAAACTCGTATGGATTCGCAACGAAGACCCCGAAGAAAATGCTTGATTGCTTTCTTTTCAAACGAAGCCAAATCACTCTCACGATGTTCAGTAGGAGATTCTTCCCCAATGACTTCTAACCCACGTAAAAGCATTTCAGATACGCGTGTTCCATAAGCTTTAATAGGTTCACCCCGTCCCTGATGCAACCCTTTTAATTCCTCTTCAATGAGGTCTACATCGAAAGTTTGCTTGTATTCCTCTTTAAGCACTTTGATGAGATCATTTAGCGTATTAGGTGCTTTTTGACTAGCCGAAAATATTTTTGCATGACCTTTGATTCTGTACCTGATTATTGTGAGCAGGGTTACGCGATCAGATGGTTTAATTTTGGAATCAATATCCCGACATTGACTTATAAATTCAGTAAGAGAATTTGGTGTTCCATCGAAATGAGGAATCAAATCTGTCGCGATTTTTAAAGGTATATAATCAGATTGACTAATACTCGGCAAGCTAACGATATTGGCCGCACTGGAACAAGGCAATTCTTCCATTGGCAAAACGGGTATTGGAGTACTTGCATGTAAAAGACTCAAATTATCGAGACGAGTCATATCAGAAGGAGACTGTGCCCGAGGTGTCTCTATCGATAAATTTTCGGTTTCAAACTCTTGAATACTCTCGGAGTTAATTTTCTGCCTCCAGCGTTTCCTCATGGCATTCCGACTACGCCACATTTTGTCCGATTTTTCAAGTAACTATATATATATATCAACTAAAATACTATTTCTAGACCTAAATGTACTCGCAAATAAACTATAATCCGTATAATATATATATATCTTATAAATACTTATTAGCTGTTGAAACTACTGCGATTACTACTATCATCCGTCTGCTTCCTCAGATGTTGTGAAGAACAGTCCACAAAGTCCAGGTCCAGTTGATTCTCCAATAGTAACCAGCCCAGCAATGCGGAAATGACGATCGGTACCTGTGTTTTTCAGGGTATCAAGCACGGCCACTGAAAACACCCGTCTCCGGTATTCACCCTTTCGCTCCCAGGAAAAACCGTGCCAAAACCAGGGAGAGAGAAGTGGTACTTCCGTAATCGCCAACAGTTCCGTTATTATAATCGCAGAGCTCACAGAATCTAATTTAATTTAAGCGTCTTTTCGCGCACAGTTTCAAAATTCCGTGTTCAAACACAATAGTTTATTTAAAAAACGCACTCGCGAACCGGCAAAGTCAATTGTCTGTAAACTTTAATACACAACTCTGGCCCACACTTTTAAATCGCGTTAATGTTTTTATTAGAATATCTATTTAGATATCCCACCGCTGTCACCAATTTTGTTGCGCGATTCTGTGGGGACTTTAGTTAAACCGTGGGTCCGTGCCCGTGGAGCGCTGAAAGCACTCAGCTCGCGAGTCGGTGCGGGAATTTGAATAATATAAACTCTGGTAATCGGGTAGAACTCAGTATATTCGACAACGTTTTCTGTCCTGCTGCCAGGATAGATCTGACATTTTACAAATTAACTTCTAGCTCGTCACCTCCGGACGCCCTACTCCTTTAGTTTTGGCGAGTTCCTTCGATTCCCTCTTTTAGTCCCTCAGTCCAATCAGGAAGGTGTCGTCCCTCTAGCTTCGTCAGTGGGTTGTCCTTCATCCCTCTCTTCGTCCTTGGCTCTTCCTCCACGCTTCCCTTGGCTGGTGGTCGAGGCCCGCCTTCCGATTACATACTTTACATACTAAAACTGCGTACAGTACATACATTTCTAGCAGGTAGGTAGGCGCGCAACCCTCAGGGTCAAGACGACGTCGCCGGCGCAAGATTTATGATTTTATGACTTTCAGCCTTTCCTGAGCTGAGTTTTTACCTTAACAGGGCATCGGCAAATATCGAAAGAGAAAATGAGTTTTAAATGGTTTTACGAGACAAACTGCTGCCCGCTCGACGATGTTTGGCACGCAGATGTGGAAAGAAAGTTCAAGCTATTTATTATCCTAGCCTCGCCTAACTGTAGTTTTGAAAATTACTGAAGGCACTCTCAGATTCTTGTACGCTTTCTAAATTTGGGTATCAGCTATTACTATTGTACGAGCACGTTCGAAAACTGGCAAAAAGAACCTTGAAAACACAACGCGCTCTACGTTTTATGAGTCCTGACAATAAACTCTTCCTTGTCCCTTGGTTCAATTATGCTTAAAACTTTCCAGATGTGTTGCTCGCTTCAAATCCGTACGCCTGCAATAAATCTATCTACTACAAAGGCTTTTGAATTTCGCTCCCTATCTGACTTCGATATCACTACGTCCTACAGCTAATTTCACGCGATTACACATATGCACACCAGCGAGCATCGCAACAAGGCACAGCCAACAGCGCCATCTGAGGTCCAGAATTAACATACAATTCCCTACGCGTGACGTCACATGGCCGCCCCTACGCGTGACGTCACACTAGGTGTATCCCCACCCTTTCTACTGCTCGTAGAGAAGTTTTGGAGCAGATTCTAAGATTCTGCTCGCAGGTTATATGAGCCGCAGTTTATTAAATAAGTTCTTTATTTTTTTTATAAAGGTATGTGTTTATTCTTTAATATTACAAGTACAAAATATATATAAGTGGCACATATATTAACATTTAATATTTACATTTGGAAATGGTGATTCTAGATGCAAACATAAGCCAATTTTCCCGAGAACGAACTTTTATTCTACATTACATTTTTATTTATATAGATTTTCGACTTATTGTTTTTGCATAGAATCACCATATCCCTGCTTCTGTTAACTCTGAAAAGAAATACAACATTAGTATAAAATTGAAACGATACTGGGAATGTACCGATGAATATTTTATTAAACGTTAAGTACTTTATTTCAGTGATGCTAAAGTAAAGTGAGCACTGAAAAGTACTGTTTGGTTTAGTACGTTTTAAAAGACTGGCGCTGAAAAGTGCCGATTATTGTTCCTTGTGAACGTCGAGAGGTTGTTCCCGTTGGACTCGATTAAAATGGGCACTGAAAAGTACCGTTTGGTCTCTTCGCCACTGTAAAAGGAGACACATCTCAACTTTTAATGGGCATATTTCGTGAAATAAAACATCTGCCACAGTTCTTCAGACGTCATTAGCTTCTTCTTCGGGCTGCTGGTCGCTCCAAAACTCGCGGCGCCTTTGCAAGGCACTTGGGGGGGCTGCTGTCGCCCGTGGACCACACCTCCTGCTGCGTACTCTTTCTTTCGCGGTCCGCAGTGCCCGCTGCATATATAGTTGAAAGTCCGATCGGAGGGGCTTGTTGAAATGCGGGTTCCCAGACACCGCTTCTGAAAAAGTAATGCACGCAAAGTACATTAGTATAATTATTTATAAAAACATGAAGATGCTTATTGCTTCGTACCGTAAATCGCCATTAGGGATGAACCGATCCAAGTAAATACGAGTAAATATTCGATACTTTCGTTTCGATACAAATAATTTTAGTATCGATACCTAGGGTTGCGATAACAAGTAGGTATCGGGAAAAAGTACTCGTATCGAATGGGGCGAGTATCGACATTCGACATGAAACATGAAAGCGAAGATAGGTATTGGTAAGGTAAACTACCACCGCAGTTAATGATGGCGCTCATGTTGGGTAACAAATATGGAAGAAGCAGGTATACACTTTACCATATGTTTATTGCTCTAAGATGCTTATATGGAACCAGTAGTATAAAAGTTTATTTAAAAGTTATTTCTTACAATAAAAATGTTAACAATACATTAGGCACAATATTGAAATATGTAAGAGTATGTAATATGGGCAATTTTATTTGCTCCACTTTTTGGCACTTTATAAAAACTTAAATTGAGATCATTGTTCATTGTAGCGTTACAATTTGCTACACAACATTTTTTCTGCATACAGTTTGTCGATACTGTGAAAATTGGTAGACAGCAATAAATTGTATACCTGCGTCGACCATTACTATTATTTCGCGTACCAATCGCTAGTGTCGCAGATTAATTTTAAACTCCCAATATATGTACATGTATGATGTATGAATGTATGATGTACGTATGTAGCACACGTATGTAGCATCTGCTTCGCTCGTATCCCTTCTACAATGTTTCGTGAATAGCCTTCAGCATATTCAACCATAATTCAATGTTACATATTTGTGATGTTTTACTTTATGTCATTATAATTTATATTTATTATCACCCGTTATATTATATACATGTCTATAATTACTTAAAATTACTTATAACGAATGTTTATAATCATATATATATAGAATATAGTATTTATAATTACATGTAATGTAATCCGCTTACTTTTAACAAAACAATATTGTTTATATTAATTACAGCAATATAATAATAATCTATTTAATATTAAAAGAATATTTTTGGTACATATGTTGTACCTAGTTGGCAACCCTACTTCTTATTCCCACGAACTTTTAAATTTGAGTTTCAATTGTTTCAATTCGGGTTTCACTTGTTTTATAACGAATTTCACATTTCGCATCCACGTGTTTCGTATAAAGCAGTTCCAGATTATATTTACAAGATTATTTAAATATTGTTTTTGCATATTATTTTATTTCGTTCTATAAATAGTATTTTATATTATTTTCTTTGATTACTTTATATGTTTAAGTTAATTTAGTGTAGTATTCTTTATTCGTGACAACTCGAAAAAAATACTGTAAGTAATTGAATTAACATTTTATTATACTATAATTATTTAAACTATTTTCCTTTCTAAATTGTAGCAAATCCTGATAAATAATGAGTCCTCCAATATCGGGAGTGTGGCTGTATTTTCAAAAAAGGGATAATAAAACAGCAAACTGCAAAAAATGTTTCAAATTAGTAAAATATTGTGGCAATACATCGAATTTACACAAACACATTAAAAGTCACAGCATTATTTTATCTAAGAAACGTACTATTTCAAAGCGATCACTTAAGGAGAGAGTAGTACAAAGCAATGATTCACGAATAGAAAATGTAGATGATCCGATGCCCTCGACATCAAGTGAATTTGCTGAAATTGATAATAGAACTGATGATAGAGGAGAGCATAATACAATAAGAGCTGCCTTTGAACGGGCTTCTTCTCATAAAGAAGGAGGCTCAAAGTATGAAAGTATTACAATGTGTATTTTATTTTTTATCTGTAAAGACATGCGTCCCTTCAATGTTATTGAAGGTGAGGGCTTCTTAAAATTAATGAGAGAAGTTGCTCCCTCCTATAAAGTGCCATCAAGTAAATTTATGAAGAAAAAACTTTGTGAAAAATATGACGTTACAAAATTATTCTATGAAAAGAAAATAGAACAAGCAACAGAAGTATGCCTAACTTTAGATATTTGGACGGAAACAATGGCAGAGAAGGGTTTCTTAGGAGTAACAATTCATTTTTTTGAAGGAACCAAAATGATAAATTGCAATATTGCAACAAAAGAATTAGATGAAAATCATACATCCGATTACCTTAGCAAGGAAATTAATTCTGTATTGGATAAATGGAACATTGAACTGCCCAAAATTAAATGTATTATAACAGACAATGGTGCAAATGTAGTTGCTGCTGTAAAGAGTATAGTCTCTGAGAAGAAACATTTGCCGTGTTTTCCTCATACAATTAATTTAATTGTTGAAGCTGCCTTAAAACATAAACCAATACACGCGGTTATTCTGAAAGTAAGAGCCATAGTAATATTGATAAAAAACAGTGTTATAAATTCGGACAAATTAAGAAAAATCCAATTAAATGGTGGAGTTCCAGAGGGATCAATTAAAAAATTAATAATGGACGTTGCTACGAGGTGGAATTCAGTTTATTATATGCTGAAAAGATTTTTGGAAATGTCAAGAATTTGCTCAGAAATTTTACATGGTAATTACTCGGGTCCACAAATGCCAGATGGCTTAGAACTGGAAATTATTAAACAATTAATTTCATTATTACAACCATTGGAATTTGTCAGTAAGGAGTCCTGTGGGGAACAATATATCACATTATCCATAATAATTCCCATGATAAACTGTTTAAAAACCAATATTGCAAACTTTACTTCGACAATCGATTGCATGAAAGATGTGAAACAAATTCTGGAGGCAGAAATTAATAGAAGATTTGGAAAAATTGAATACAATACGCATGCCGCAATTGCGACTATTTTAGATCCACGGTTTAAAAATATTCATTTTCAAGATGTAGAAGCTTGTGGGAGGGCAATATACAAATTAAGTCAGTTATGTAAAGAAACTATGCCCAATTCAAATATTATACGTGAGTCTGAAGTAGCGTCAATAAAAAATTATGATTTTTGGCAACACCATACTAGATTGGCAATGGATCAACAAAACAAGACACAAAGTAGAACTGACAACTTAACGCAGTATTTATCTACGCCAGTTGCGCCACTAAATTCTTGTCCTCTAGAGCAATGGGAAAAATTACACGAAACATATCCTTTGTTATATAAACAAGCTCGAGGGTTCTTGGTGGTTGTTGCTTCCTCAGTTCCTTGTGAAAGATTATTTTCAAAAGCGGGAGCAACAATCACCAAGAACCAGAATCGACTATCTGGCAAGTATTTAGAAAAGTTACTGTTTTTGGGAAGTGTCCCAAAAGATTCATTCTTTCAATGATTGTGAAATAAATTTGAATTAATAAAATATCATGTTTCCTTTTTCTTTTCTGCATTCTTTTAGTATGTACACAAACCATATCTGTATATCTTGATCACTTATTATATGTTCTACTTCCACTGATTTCTATACACTACTGGATAATGAATTAGAATGGGCGGTTTGTTACAATTGAAGCCATCTTGTACACTTATGCAGTACTTGTGTATTATGAACATAAACATAAGTAGATATATAGATACAGGAAGTTTTTCAAGTGTGACGTCACTCAATGACTTGAAAGCGGCGAAAGATTGTAAAACAGATGTAAAATCAAAGCAAGGTAGCAAACAAGTGCGTTAACAGTTAGAACGTGACATAATTATTAATTAACTTTTATGTTGTAAAAATGGTTATGACGTGTGTATTTTGTGGCGATGAAGAATTTAGTAAAGACTTGACATCACAGGTAAATAGAAATAAAATTTATATCCTACTTGTATGCAAATTATTTTAAAATTGAAGTTTAATGTAAATTATATCATCTTTGAAAAGTTTAGCAATCAATTTCATATCTACATTGCAATGAAGAAAATGTCACATGATCATTATTTCTTTTCTTTTCTTGCGCCATCTGGCCATGGGAGATTTATCCTTTCGTTTTATGTACATTTATTTTTTATTACTTCTTTTATTTCAAATAATAATTTCAATCTTTCATATATGCGTTCGATATATTTCCCTTTATTATCGTTCAAATTTACCGCTAAAAAGTGAGATTCTTATGTCTATGGCTGTATTCCAATTCACGCATACTGCGCATAGACTGCATAGGATATGTCACGTACCCTATGCACTTCATGCGCATTATGCTGCATTATGCGTGAATCGGAACACAGCCTATATAAAATGGCGGTTGGGTTTTCAATTTGGAACACGATTTTAACACGCGAGACTTACCGTTTTTTTATATAGTTAATATAGAGATTAGTGTCTACTTCTGTTGTTTCCATGCCGTGAAACAACTGTGCATATTTTTCTTTTTGATTTCATTATATAAATGAATTATTATAGACTGCCTCTTATTTATTTAGTTACTTAGTTATATATTTCGTTGTAACTAAAAAGTACTCCCCGTTAAATAAAAGTAAAATAAAATACGTCTTCGTTAATAAAATTATATCAATAAAAAAAATATATTAATTTTCATTCGATACAAGTAAATATCGATACTTTTGCTTCGATACTGAGTAGATACTGATACTTTTTTTCGATACAAGTAATGAGTAAAAGTATCGATACCTTGATGGTATCGGTTCATCCCTAATCGCCATAGTAATACGGGCGTTGTACAACGGCCGTTGTCCCGTTCGGCCGAACCACGTGAAGGCCGTTGTCACGTCGTCGACAAGTGCCTCCTTCATACAAAAATCGACCGCGGCCTTCAGGCTGAACCCACCCACGTATTTTAAATATTGGACCTAAACAAAGTAAGTAAATATTGATGTAAGTATGTATTATATAAAAGTAAATAAAAGCATAATTTCGCTTTCACTTACAACATTGGAATATGTTTGGTCGTCGATGGTCTCGAAACAGTCCACCTCCTCCGGTGACGAGAGAGGAATGATCGCTGGTTTCCTTGGTGGACCGTTACGGGTGAGTTGCACACATTGGAGAACATTCTCCAATAAAGTATTCATTCTTCTGCAAGCAGAATGGATGGAGGCGTAACGTATTAATAAACACGATAACATGCAATACTTACCTTAGCTCCGTCTCGACGCTCGCCGTGCGGTCTTCCAGGCTCCTGCGAACATGAACATTTATAATAGAAAACGTCACACTATCAATATTTTTATAACAAAAAAAAGAAACATGTAAATTTACCTATTAGCAGGAGGTTGTATGTGCACTGTATGGTGCTGAAACGGCTCATTCTGAATGACCGTGGCGCGTGCAGAGGACGTCCCTGGATCGTGATGATCCCTTATTGTTGCGAGGACAGGAGCACTGGCAGCAGCAGGACTATTCTGCAACATAAGAACGTTACTCGGATTAGTCGTAGAAAAATCCTTTGACGCTGGTAGATAATTATTTGATTCCTGCAGGATTGTCCTCAAATCCTGGATATCCTGATCGATGCTTTGCTTCGGCATGGCTGACGTCTTCTTTCTTGGAGGTTCCTCCTCCGAAGAAGTCGTCTGATACCTCGCTGGTCTGGCGACCACACGCTTCTCTCGCTGCGACATGTTTGGTAAACCTGTGAGTAAAAGTACATATTACAATTCTTAGCAAAGGTGTGTTGGCTGTTTTTCCTATTTTACATGCATACATGCAATATTAACCGAACCCAGGTAATGTATTACTCAATAATTCGAGTGTAACTCGACAAAGGCTATAACAGTAGAAAATGTAAAAAAGTGACCCATGAAGAAATATTCGAACCAAACGATAAAATAACTCATCAACAGAGATTAACAAGGATACGTGTAAATATAATATTACTTATGAAGAGCAATACAAAAGGAAAGTATAATACAAAAGAAGAAAATGTAAATATTATAGAGCATGCCCCTCACCAGAAAATAGTCGTAACTTACCAAAAACAAGAGACGAGGCTAGAAATGGAAGATTTTTTTTTTTTTTTTTTACATGGTGGAAATCCCTAACGGATACCTCACCCCCATGGCAGGGGTGAGATTATGTGGGGCTTGCACCCACTAAAACCACCATGGTGACCGCCTGACGCGAGAAGCTACACGAGGGAGTGGGACTGACAGCGAGATACATCCAGCGAAAATAAAAGTGGAAGAATTTAAATACTATGGATCCTACGGCTCCTCGCTGTGCGTAATAACAGCAACGATATACCTACGGGGTTCTAAGAGGTTTGTGTCAGTGGACATACTACAGCGAAAAGGCATTCTATAACATTTGCCACGAACCTGATCGGGGGAGATATATAAAATTTCATGGCTCAATGTGGCGCATTTATATATGCCAAGAGCCGAAGACTCTATGCCGACATCATAAAAATTATCGACTTCTAAAAATTTTTTGATACCCAAACGATACGAGTCATTGTCCATGCCAATAGTGAAAATTATGCAGATCGAGCCATCGTCTGAGATGCAACAATTATCGCGTACATTTGTGCCTAGAGATATGTTATTAAATTCTATCTTACGGTACTGAGAACAATTGGTGTCATTCGTAAGGGGTCTAGATACACGAATAGAAAAATCGACATTACGATGAATGTTTGTGCCATATGATTGTATCTCCCTCATCCTGTTGGAAAATTGTTGGAGAGGAAGAGATGGCTTATTAAGAAATTTTTTAAAAATGGACATGTTGTTTTCATAGGGAAAAGCAGAACATGAATCTAAATTACCAAAACGTCTGACATCGTTGGTTAAGTGAAGAAGACCATGGACGTTATAACTATTAAAAGTTGGGCCATATAGTTTTTCGGTACGAAGAACAAATTTCTGTAAAGCTGACTCTGCGAATCTCAAGTGGGGGCTCGATGGAGATTCTGCAACCAAAATTCTTATGGCCGCATGTAAAATTAAGAAGTGCTTGTATATTTCATCGTTGAGTACACCATACAGTACAACCGGCCCTGTATATAGAAGGAACTGACGAAACTCGGTCGCCTTATATTTACAATATTTCTCAATAGCTCTGGGACGTCTGGCAAAGTCCAAGGGACAATATCTTGCGAGATTGTTGAGTCTCGTAGATATCACAGAAATATTCAGTGCGGGCAATTTTGACAAAAATGTAAAGCTTCCAGATACCCACGCGGACAAAAGTTTCTTCATTACGCCCAAGCATACAAGGTGCATATACTCGAACGGAACTTGGGAAACCATTCCTATCGGTAGCGATGCCAATGGGCTTGGACCTTCTTTGTGATGGTTCTCGTGTAACCGTTTAGGGTATTCCTCATCGGTACGAGGAGAATCATCTATACCATCGAAGGCATAATGCTTACCGTTCAGGGTACCAGAAACCATACATTTGGAACAGGGATATTGAGACATATGCCCAAAATGATTCAACACAAATGCTCGAGCTGGTGCGTCAGCTATGAAACATCTCAGACGTATGGGCAACTTACTGCCATGAAAATTTATACCTCCGTTGGACATGATGGCTTTGACGTTTGCAATAAATTTCTCAAAAAAAATATTGGGATCGTGTGGTTTATGGCGACCTTTATAGATTCCTACCACTATTGGCTTTATACGGGGAATATTTGAAATCCTACATTGGATGGGCCAGAACTGAATGGAACCTTTGTCCACACGACATCCGTCGGTATGAAAATCTAATTCTAACTCTCTAACAAAAGATACGGACAAAGGGAGACTTTTAACAATTTCTGTTTCCAGATCGAAATTAATGTATTCTCCTGGTTCCACGACGAATGTAACAGCAGGATTACGTGGCGTATCGAGAAGTGTTCTAACATCCTGAGGCAACTGGGAAAAACAGGAATGCGTTCGAAGGAGAGATAATATATTATTTCCTTGAACGTGTGTTAAATTGCTGTCTACGAAACAAGACGCTAAACGTTGGCGAAAAGATGGCTCGGAGAAAGTATCACAGGACAATGAAACTGTATCATGAATTGAAGAAACGCGTGACGTGGAAGTAGAAGGACCGGCGTCTTCTACATTGATATCGCGCCTAACACTGAATCTATCCGGGATAAAATTAATAGGAACGGACGAACTACAACCTGCAGATGTGCTAGCAGCATCTCGCACGTTAGAAGTATTATCCGCTACTCTACGAACGGTGTTAAATTCAGGACGGTATCGCGCGCGTAACTTTTCTCGCATCTCGCGTATAACCCTCCTTTTTTGCCTCGCCGACAATGCGTGTCCGGGTTTCCGCGACGTAGACAACTTGAAACGATTAAATTCCATAATTACTTACGTCTTGCGGATGTCTCGGGATGATATTCGTACTTTTTAATGCTCTGGAAATTCTTCGGATCTGCCGTCGATGACTGCCACCTCAGAATGAACGAGAATTCGAAACAAACGCGAACTGGGAAGTAGAGTCCCGACCAATCACGAATGATCGCAAGGCGGCGCAGCCAATCCGAGCGTAGTCCAGTGTACCGCCAAAATATTACCTCGTGGTACCCTTTATTCGACGTGGTACCCTTTGTGCTGGAAAAAAAGCGCTCGGATTGGCTACGCCGCCTTGCGGTCATTCGTGATTGGTCGGGACTCTACTTCCCAGTTCGCGTTTGTTTCGAATTCTCGTTCATTCTGAGGTGGCAGTCATCGACGGCAGATCCGAAGAATTTCCAGAGCATTAAAAAGTACGAATATCATCCCGAGACATCCGCAAGACGTAAGTAATTATGGAATTTAATCGTTTCAAGTTGTCTACGTCGCGGAAACCCGGACACGCATTGTCGGCGAGGCAAAAAAGGAGGGTTATACGCGAGATGCGAGAAAAGTTACGCGCGCGATACCGTCCTGAATTTAACACCGTTCGTAGAGTAGCGGATAATACTTCTAACGTGCGAGATGCTGCTAGCACATCTGCAGGTTGTAGTTCGTCCGTTCCTATTAATTTTATCCCGGATAGATTCAGTGTTAGGCGCGATATCAATGTAGAAGACGCCGGTCCTTCTACTTCCACGTCACGCGTTTCTTCAATTCATGATACAGTTTCATTGTCCTGTGATACTTTCTCCGAGCCATCTTTTCGCCAACGTTTAGCGTCTTGTTTCGTAGACAGCAATTTAACACACGTTCAAGGAAATAATATATTATCTCTCCTTCGAACGCATTCCTGTTTTTCCCAGTTGCCTCAGGATGTTAGAACACTTCTCGATACGCCACGTAATCCTGCTGTTACATTCGTCGTGGAACCAGGAGAATACATTCATTTCGATCTGGAAACAGAAATTGTTAAAAGTCTCCCTTTGTCCGTATCTTTTGTTAGAGAGTTAGAATTAGATTTTCATACCGACGGATGTCGTGTGGACAAAGGTTCCATTCAGTTCTGGCCCATCCAATGTAGGATTTCAAATATTCCCCGTATAAAGCCAATAGTGGTAGGAATCTATAAAGGTCGCCATAAACCACACGATCCCAATATTTTTTTTGAGAAATTTATTGCAAACGTCAAAGCCATCATGTCCAACGGAGGTATAAATTTTCATGGCAGTAAGTTGCCCATACGTCTGAGATGTTTCATAGCTGACGCACCAGCTCGAGCATTTGTGTTGAATCATTTTGGGCATATGTCTCAATATCCCTGTTCCAAATGTATGGTTTCTGGTACCCTGAACGGTAAGCATTATGCCTTCGATGGTATAGATGATTCTCCTCGTACCGATGAGGAATACCCTAAACGGTTACACGAGAACCATCACAAAGAAGGTCCAAGCCCATTGGCATCGCTACCGATAGGAATGGTTTCCCAAGTTCCGTTCGAGTATATGCACCTTGTATGCTTGGGCGTAATGAAGAAACTTTTGTCCGCGTGGGTATCTGGAAGCTTTACATTTTTGTCAAAATTGCCCGCACTGAATATTTCTGTGATATCTACGAGACTCAACAATCTCGCAAGATATTGTCCCTTGGACTTTGCCAGACGTCCCAGAGCTATTGAGAAATATTGTAAATATAAGGCGACCGAGTTTCGTCAGTTCCTTCTATATACAGGGCCGGTTGTACTGTATGGTGTACTCAACGATGAAATATACAAGCACTTCTTAATTTTACATGCGGCCATAAGAATTTTGGTTGCAGAATCTCCATCGAGCCCCCACTTGAGATTCGCAGAGTCAGCTTTACAGAAATTTGTTCTTCGTACCGAAAAACTATATGGCCCAACTTTTAATAGTTATAACGTCCATGGTCTTCTTCACTTAACCAACGATGTCAGACGTTTTGGTAATTTAGATTCATGTTCTGCTTTTCCCTATGAAAACAACATGTCCATTTTTAAAAAATTTCTTAATAAGCCATCTCTTCCTCTCCAACAATTTTCCAACAGGATGAGGGAGATACAATCATATGGCACAAACATTCATCGTAATGTCGATTTTTCTATTCGTGTATCTAGACCCCTTACGAATGACACCAATTGTTCTCAGTACCGTAAGATAGAATTTAATAACATATCTCTAGGCACAAATGTACGCGATAATTGTTGCATCTCAGACGATGGCTCGATCTGCATAATTTTCACTATTGGCATGGACAATGACTCGTATCGTTTGGGTATCAAAAAATTTTTAGAAGTCGATAATTTTTATGATGTCGGCATAGAGTCTTCGGCTCTTGGCATATATAAATGCGCCACATTGAGCCATGAAATTTTATATATCTCCCCCGATCAGGTTCGTGGCAAATGTTATAGAATGCCTTTTCGCTGTAGTATGTCCACTGACACAAACCTCTTAGAACCCCGTAGGTATATCGTTGCTGTTATTACGCACAGCGAGGAGCCGTAGGATCCATAGTATTTAAATTCTTCCACTTTTATTTTCGCTGGATGTATCTCGCTGTCAGTCCCACTCCCTCGTGTAGCTTCTCGCGTCAGGCGGTCACCATGGTGGTTTTAGTGGGTGCAAGCCCCACATAATCTCACCCCTGCCATGGGGGTGAGGTATCCGTTAGGGATTTCCACCATGTAAAAAAAAAAAAAAAAAAATCTTCCATTTCTAGCCTCGTCTCTTGTTTTTGGTAAGTTACGACTATTTTCTGGTGAGGGGCATGCTCTATAATATTTACATTTTCTTCTTTTGTATTATACTTTCCTTTTGTATTGCTCTTCATAAGTAATATTATATTTACACGTATCCTTGTTAATCTCTGTTGATGAGTTATTTTATCGTTTGGTTCGAATATTTCTTCATGGGTCACTTTTTTACATTTTCTACTGTTATAGCCTTTGTCGAGTTACACTCGAATTATTGAGTAATACATTACCTGGGTTCGGTTAATATTGCATGTATGCATGTAAAATAGGAAAAACAGCCAACACACCTTTGCTAAGAATTGTAATATGTACTTTTACTCACAGGTTTACCAAACATGTCGCAGCGAGAGAAGCGTGTGGTCGCCAGACCAGCGAGGTATCAGACGACTTCTTCGGAGGAGGAACCTCCAAGAAAGAAGACGTCAGCCATGCCGAAGCAAAGCATCGATCAGGATATCCAGGATTTGAGGACAATCCTGCAGGAATCAAATAATTATCTACCAGCGTCAAAGGATTTTTCTACGACTAATCCGAGTAACGTTCTTATGTTGCAGAATAGTCCTGCTGCTGCCAGTGCTCCTGTCCTCGCAACAATAAGGGATCATCACGATCCAGGGACGTCCTCTGCACGCGCCACGGTCATTCAGAATGAGCCGTTTCAGCACCATACAGTGCACATACAACCTCCTGCTAATAGGTAAATTTACATGTTTCTTTTTTTTGTTATAAAAATATTGATAGTGTGACGTTTTCTATTATAAATGTTCATGTTCGCAGGAGCCTGGAAGACCGCACGGCGAGCGTCGAGACGGAGCTAAGGTAAGTATTGCATGTTATCGTGTTTATTAATACGTTACGCCTCCATCCATTCTGCTTGCAGAAGAATGAATACTTTATTGGAGAATGTTCTCCAATGTGTGCAACTCACCCGTAACGGTCCACCAAGGAAACCAGCGATCATTCCTCTCTCGTCACCGGAGGAGGTGGACTGTTTCGAGACCATCGACGACCAAACATATTCCAATGTTGTAAGTGAAAGCGAAATTATGCTTTTATTTACTTTTATATAATACATACTTACATCAATATTTACTTACTTTGTTTAGGTCCAATATTTAAAATACGTGGGTGGGTTCAGCCTGAAGGCCGCGGTCGATTTTTGTATGAAGGAGGCACTTGTCGACGACGTGACAACGGCCTTCACGTGGTTCGGCCGAACGGGACAACGGCCGTTGTACAACGCCCGTATTACTATGGCGATTTACGGTACGAAGCAATAAGCATCTTCATGTTTTTATAAATAATTATACTAATGTACTTTGCGTGCATTACTTTTTCAGAAGCGGTGTCTGGGAACCCGCATTTCAACAAGCCCCTCCGATCGGACTTTCAACTATATATGCAGCGGGCACTGCGGACCGCGAAAGAAAGAGTACGCAGCAGGAGGTGTGGTCCACGGGCGACAGCAGCCCCCCCAAGTGCCTTGCAAAGGCGCCGCGAGTTTTGGAGCGACCAGCAGCCCGAAGAAGAAGCTGATGACGTCTGAAGAACTGTGGCAGATGTTTTATTTCACGAAATATGCCCATTAAAAGTTGAGATGTGTCTCCTTTTACAGTGGCGAAGAGACCAAACGGTACTTTTCAGTGCCCATTTTAATCGAGTCCAACGGGAACAACCTCTCGACGTTCACAAGGAACAATAATCGGCACTTTTCAGCGCCAGTCTTTTAAAACGTACTAAACCAAACAGTACTTTTCAGTGCTCACTTTACTTTAGCATCACTGAAATAAAGTACTTAACGTTTAATAAAATATTCATCGGTACATTCCCAGTATCGTTTCAATTTTATACTAATGTTGTATTTCTTTTCAGAGTTAACACAAGCAGGGATATGGTGATTCTATGCAAAAACAATAAGTCGAAAATCTATATAAATAAAAATGTAATGTAGAATAAAAGTTCGTTCTCGGGAAAATTGGCTTATGTTTGCATCTAGAATCACCATTTCCAAATGTAAATATTAAATGTTAATATATGTGCCACTTATATATATTTTGTACTTGTAATATTAAAGAATAAACACATACCTTTATAAAAAAAATAAAGAACTTATTTAATAAACTGCGGCTCATATAACCTGCGAGCAGAATCTTAGAATCTGCTCCAAAACTTCTCTACGAGCAGTAGAAAGGGTGGGGATACACCTAGTGTGACGTCACGCGTAGGGGCGGCCATGTGACGTCACGCGTAGGGAATTGTATGTTAATTCTGGACCTCAGATGGCGCTGTTGGCTGTGCCTAGCAGACGGCAGAATCTGCTGTCCATCTGCTGCCGATCTGACATCAGAATCTGACATCAGATTCTGTACCTCAGAACGCAGCCAAATGCGGACACAGACGACTACGGATCTGACGTCAGATTCTGCTGCCAGATCTGGTTATCAGGGAATGTGAAGATAAAATGTAACATCTAGACATTTGCCTAGATGTCCGCGGCCTGGAAGTCAAATACTTGGCGTGGCCAGGCAAGGTCAAGGTGTCGACGAATAAGAATTATTTAAAAACGCAAAATAATAAAAATGTATACGTACTGACAGAGTTTTAAATTGGCAAATTACCTGAAAGCTTGTGAGAGGAAAGGTATCGGTGTCGATGAATGATATTGGAATTATTTTAAAACGCAATATAATGAATATGTACTCATATTGACAGAGTTTTAAATTGATTAAATTGACAAATTATCTGAAAGCATGCGAGAGGGAGGGTATGGATATTGATGATCTGAGAATACCTTGCCTGGCCACGCCAAGTATTTGACTTCCAGGCCGCGGACATCTAGGCAAATGTCTAGATGTTACATTTTATCTTCACATTACGATATGAGTAGTGGAATGTATAAACACAGCATTTTAGCTGTGTATATGTAGTTGTGTCATCTTAAGCGCAGTTGGAAAGCACCTTTATGTACTTGCAGGTCATTTTGATTTCATATATTTTTTTGTATTGTATATTTTCTTCTATATTTTTGTGATTTATTCGTATTAAAATATTTATTTGTATAAAAATATATCTGCTTAATATTATTTAATACATTTTTTCATTGTACCATTGTGATTTTTTCTTTGTATAAATAGCCATTGTGATAATTTTCCTTATGTAAACCGCATATAAGCTTTCGAATGAGACCAATTTCAATAAAATCTGTCCACGCATGACAGAGATATCATAATATCGTCTCATGAATCAGTCGGAAACGGTAAGATTTTCTTCTGATTCTGATTCTGATTCTTCAAGCCAAATTTTCGTCAACATAATACGTATACGCGTTACACGCACACCTTCAACCAAAACGGAACTAATACATGTTTCGTTCGTCGATTCGTCGACTCTCGGTATCATTCGGCAGGGATCGTCGTCCGTCATTGTACATACACTAGGCGGCAAAATCGGCTTCCCTCCGGAAATTTGGCAACGTTGCATGTCGGGTCCCCCTGTGTCGAAGAACCACTGAGTTATGCCTAGTGACAATGGTGACAATTTTACAAATTATTATTTAGTATACTAAAATGAATTTTGCTTGATAAAACATTACACGTAAGAGGATGATGGGCTCGATTCCTCATCTATTTGGCAAAGAAGTAGCATGTATCTTAGGTAGAAAGTTTTTAGACTGCCAGGCCGAAGTCTAGGTAGACGCACGAAATCCCTATATCGGTGTTCCAGCACGGGAAGGCAAGGGAAGGCGTTTTGGCCGCCGCGACCCCAAGGTAGCCGCCGCCCGCATAAGTCCCTCTCACTTGCACATAAAGCCCTGTCCTTGTTTAGCACCATCCCTGTCTACCGCATGCTCTCCGTCACTCCCGTGCAGCGAATTGCCGCTAAGAGGCTAGTTATTTCTTACGAAGAAGCCATATCGATGGTCCTCACTATCGATAGGACATTTCTTTGCCTAATGGTCATTCACTGGTATGCGGGCAATTACTGGTTGGTTTATCCTAACTGTATTATAATAAAATTTGAACTTGAAGTAGAGATGATAATGAGACATCGATGTTTTTATAATCGATATTGGAACATCGATATGTATATCGAAACCATCGATGTTTTCCTAATGGATTTCGATCTTTTTGATTATTATTATGCTAAGTTTAATGCTTTATCAGCTTTAGCAGCAGTTCTTAAGCAAAGCGATTAGAATTGCACGGGTATCAACCCACGATTTTCAATACCGATAACTATCCATAGTGAAAATAACCTATCGATAGTGAGGACCATCGATATGGCTTCTTCGTAAGAAATAACTAGCCTCTTAGCGGCAATTCGCTGCACGGGAGTGACGGAGAGCATGCGGTAGACAGGGATGGTGCTAAACAAGGACAGGGCTTTATGTGCAAGTGAGAGGGACTTATGCGGGCGGCGGCTACCTTGGGGTCGCGGCGGCCAAAACGCCTTCCCTTGCCTTCCCGTGCTGGAACACCGATATAGGGATTTCGTGCGTCTACCTAGACTTCGGCCTGGCAGTCTAAAAACTTTCTACCTAAGATACATGCTACTTCTTTGCCAAATAGATGAGGAATCGAGCCCATCATCCTCTTACGTGTAATGTTTTATCAAGCAAAATTCATTTTAGTATACTAAATAATAATTTGTAAAATTGTCACCATTGTCACTAGGCATAACTCAGTGGTTCTTCGACACAGGGGGACCCGACATGCAACGTTGCCAAATTTCCGGAGGGAAGCCGATTTTTCCGCCTAGTGTACATATATATATATGTGGCGACCTCGCCTCCGCCCCGACAGGGTGCGCCACCGACCGGTCAGCACCAAGCCTCGAAGCCAGGGCGCCGGAAGCAGCGTTTGGAAGAGAGGCGCTGGGTCGAGGCAATTACGTCGAGACTACGACACGCGACGGACACAATAGATTTTCTGTACAAGGCATCCGCGCCATTCCGCACCACGTGCCAGTAACGAGATTTTTGTACGCCTGGATAAGGCATGTAATAAACAGTTCAAAGTTAACAAGTGTTCCCGATAATTTCCCCTCGGATAGTTTTTAGGAATCCGAAAATATATACCTATGTATACTATTTGAATTTTATAACCTACCAAGTGTCAATCCATCATAACCTGCCAAGTATCAAATAAGGTAAGTTGTCCAAATTTGAAATGTCACGAGTTTTTACATTAAATAGGAGACTGAATTATTGTCTCAATTAACAAGGTCAGTCGCCAAAAATTTTTAAATAGATTTCTTATGTAGAGTCACAGACTTGGAAGTTGTCCGGAGAAGGTTGGAGATAGACAGAGAAGCATCTTGTTTCGCACAAGTTACTGGAAATTTGTCAAATAAGGTAAATCGACAAAATTCGTCAAATTAGCGTAGCATTAAGAATTAAGATTAAGAATATTATGGCGTACTGCTTGCAATGTAGAGTGAGTCACATTAGTCAAGAAAGTACGTTGAAAATACATCTCCCTTGATACTTTCCAATCTTTTGTGAAAGATATTCATAATACTTTAATATATTATATTAAAATCCACAGTAGTTTCTACGCTATTCATTAATTTTACTAGTTTTCTATTAACAATATTTCAATTCACCAATAAATATACTAAACCAACACCAATAAAAATATTGAATCTCTTCGTTCATTTTCGCTAAATTATTATTAGCATTTTTTAAATTTTCTCCAACAAGACTTTCTACCATATGTTCTCACTTCTTTCGGACACATTATGTAGTCGCTACATTCACTAGAGCAAAAGGCCACTCTAAAAAGTAAGTTCTACGTTAAGTTGTATGTATATAACTAAAATGTGGCTTTCATATTTATTTACAGATAATCAAAGCAGAAGATGATGCAGTGTGATCTACGTCAGACTATGTACGCACAAATTTGCAGGTAGAGTTTTGCATATGCAATAAATAATTAGTAAATGGGTCCTATTTCAGTTAACGATGCAGATGAATCGTAATTACGCATACTTAAGTCCTAAGAATATAAAAAATAATACGATCAAATCAAACGTAAATAGATTATTATTTATTTTGTTTTGCTAAAAATATTATGTATCGTTCTCAGACTTTGTCAAAATGACACTTGAGAAAACAGATTTATTAAAGTGTTTTAAGTTATAAGTTCTACGTTAAGTTGTAACTAAAATAACTAAAATGTGGATTTTATATATTTACAGATAATCGAAGCAGAAGATGATGCAGTGTGATCTACATTAGAGAAAAAAATTTATTGGAACATACTATTGATATTACTATATTAATTAAACGATTTTATTCAACTTCGATCCTCTGTTTCCTTCTTGTATGCTTGTTTTTCTTGTAACCCTGCTGCACAAAAAAATGAAATAAGCACATTTTTTGTATAATTTTTTTATTCATTATAAAAAAATATTCCAATATTTGAAAATTTAAACATTTTAAAATTGTGGGCCGCCGCAGCAACGGCCACGGCACTGCGCCGTTATCAAGGCCTGAACGGTAAGGGCTTGGGCCTGTAGGCTGTTCGCTTGAGTGCGAACAGCGCGCAGCACGGCCCATTGCTCCTGCTGGGCCCTTACCCTTCTGCCGCTCCGTTGATGGCGGGCCACGTACTGTCCTGTAATTAATAAAAAAATAAATTTATGAGTAAAATGTTTTTTAATTGAAAGACCTTTCGAACGTTTAAATATAGGCTAAAGTGAACAATTTTTACAGTGTTTAAAGATAATAAAGATCAGAATTAATATCCATTCTCGTGAAAATGTCAGGAAATATACTACCCTGATAACCAGGTCTGCCGACAGATCCGGCGCCGTCTATGTCTGCATTCAACTACGGTTCTGCCGGCAGACCCTGACAAGGCAGGATCTGCTGCCCGTCTGATGTAGGGTTCAGTAGAACGGGTGAGGTAGGAATCCCTCTTAACGGCCCTACGTCGTTAGGATGGGATGTGCTGGTAATGACTTCACACGTTGTATACGAAATGTAAATATATGTATTTCCGTGCACGACACGTAGTTGTCTCCGAAGGAGATCGAAGACGTGGAATGCAATACGTTACTCACGTAGGAGAATGCGCATAACGCAAGACGTATGTACCACGCACGTGGATTAAACAATAAAGTAATTTACACGAGAGAAAGGACACATGGTCCAAAGACTGACTAGTAGTCCTAAGTGACCTTTTAAGACGAAGTCACAAAGCGAAGTGAAAAGTCGCGCCATGCTAACCGCTGGCAACGCATGCCGGCTCGCGCAGTCTTCCCACCACCAAACAATCCTTGGAGTGGGAGAACAGCCGCTCCCCACACTGACTCATCCAATAGCGCCATCTGAAGGCAGGATCTGCTGCGGATCTGCCGTCCATCTGCCGGCAGACCCTGCCTTGTCAGACCCTGCTGTCCATCTGCTGGCAGACTGCAGGCAGGGTTGTTATCAGGGCTATCTAATGTTATCCATAATAAAAAAATTGTTCATTTAGATCTATTTTCAAGCATTCTAAAAGTATGTAACTCCTTAAAATGTGTATGTATTTACCGTTTTCCATGGCCGGCCTCTCCCTACGTGGTAGTGGAAGCGGTGGTAGCGCTGGTGGTGGTGGTGGTAGCGCTGGTGGTGGTGGCGGTGGCGGTGGCTGCGGTTGGTACGGTGGCACCTCAATGGACATATTGTCATCCTCTGAATCTGGAAAAATATAAATTTGAATACGTGTATATAAATTTTTATCATTTAACTTTTCTATAAGTTAATATAATAAAACTTACCATATAACAATAGTAGTTCCTCTGCTTTTCTCTACAAAAATTAATATAAACAATTAGCAAAAAAAATCAATATTTCATAAAAGCGGCGTATGATAGAAGAAAGATATACATGTAACGCAAGGATACGTATTGTTTAATGCAAATTGGAAATTAGGAAATATAAAAATTTGAAAATTGAAATAGTATATAATGCGAAATTATAAAAATTACATTTTACATTACATTACAGAATATGTTTCTTCTCATTACTTCAAGAGCCTTTCCATTATTTAATCATACAAAAAAACTGTAACGTATTATAACTTTGTTATGTGAACGATTCGCTCTTATAACTAGTAGTAAAACAAGAAGATATTAGACACGTTGAAGCAATATTCTAACTTATAACACCAACGATTAGAAATATCAAACATATCTGAGTTGAACGTAAATGAACATGTAAACTGCAACATTATGAAAGTCTTTGATAGGCACTTTGCCTACGTTAAGTATCAGTGGGCGTAGACCGTAACTGTATAACAAGTAATATACGTAGAAGCATATTTTAACTCAGATGTGTTTCATACTTCTAATCGCTGGCGTTACAAGTAATTAGAATATGCTTCAACGTGTCGAATATCTTCTTGTTGTATTACTTGCCATACACTTACGGTCTACTTCCACTGATAGTTAACATAGGTAATGTGCCTACCAAAGACTTTCAAAATGTTGTAGTTTACATGGAAAGGCTCGTGATGTAATGAGAAGAAAGAAAAAACATATTTTGTAGTGTAATGTAATGTAATGTAATGTAATTTTTATTTTTAAACTCCGAATTTCCAATTTGCAATTAGCAATTTTGAACAATACGTATCCTTGCGCTAGATGTACGATTTTTTTCTATCATACGCCGCTTGTAATCATCAGAATTTAAGTGACGAAAAAATTTCACGAATCACGAATAAGTTTCGCACGAATAAAACTAACGAATACAGATAACCGGGCTAGAGTATGTATGAAGAATAACGATAACGATATATATGAATAACGATAACGATAACTCTGCTATGAATATAGGAATAGTATTGTTTTATTACTTACATTTTCAGACATTTTTGCCGGCGTTGTGTCGACAATGGACGTTCACGTTTTAGAATGGACGTTCACATGCATGTGCCACGATGAGGCGAGCTCCTCCGCTGCTCTTTTGTTTTTTAAGGAGCCCGCTTTTGGCATAGATACGGACACATACTGCCGCGGGCTCTTTGAATTGTTGATTTTTAAGCCGGGAATCCACCGGGAAGTTAGCAATAAGCTAAGCTATGCTATGGCATGCTACGTTTTAAAAAAATTAGTTTCAATACATTCTTATGGAACCGTTTCCACCTAAAGCTAAGCTAAAACATAGCATAGCATAGCATAGTTTAGCTTAGCTTCCCGGGGAATTCCCGACTTTAGGCCCGGTGCAAACAAGCGGTTTGCAACATTTTGCCGCCGCAGTTCACACGGGACGCAAGGATCAAATATCGATCTATTCGAAATTTTTCGTTAAGTTTCGGGTTAAGTAACATTACGTTTTCTTATCATTTATAAATAAATAAATACATATAAAGCGAAGTTATACCAAGGTTTTTACACGTTTAAATATACAGTAAGTAAATTTCAAGTAACGCTTATTTGTACTTCTACGTTAGATTTAACTGTATGTAAGATCCGGACCGAATAAATAATGCTGAAAGCACAGACCAGGTATAGAATAGACCTTTCACTCTATTGTCTTCGGTGTCCCCGCTCTGAAGTACCGATATTCTGAAAACACCACTGTTTTTCGAGCGCCCTCTCCGATTTTCGAGCGGTAGGTGCGGGAAACATAATGTGTTTCTAGCATTGACACAGGTAAAGCTGCCGGTATCACCGAGAAAAGTATAGAAGCTGTGTTATATAGGGTGTCCCCCTAACTCGGTTCACCTCAAATATCTATTATTTCAAGTAATAAGCGAAAATATTATTTATAGAAGTTATCTAGTTGTAAGAAACACAAAACATGGTGAATCTAGTTTCTTTACAGTCAAAATTTTTATCGTCAAATTTAAACAGTAGTTTCTACACTACAAGTGCCTTTCTTTCACCTTAGTTCCGCCGTTACATCAAAGTGGATCTGCTAATGTTAAAATATCAAAACATTGAAGTAATAGAGTTAACGGGATGGGCCACGTGAAGGCGTGAAAGAAGGTCAGGAATCGGATTAGCCTTTCCTTTAATAATCTTTGATGTCTGTGAAACTATAATATGATATAAAATATAATATAAAAATAATATATATATATATATATATATATATATATATATATATATATTGTATACTGTATATACAGAAATCAAAGATTATTAAAAGAATAATATATATATATGGGCTATATGTATGTGTATATATATACCCAGACAGCACGCGACGTCTTATAGACATCCATTTTAAGTCTGTTTTACGTCTGAACGTCTGAATGTCCTGATTTGTGACAAAGACGTCTTTAAGACGTCTTTAAGACATGCAGAAGATGTCTTTAAGACGTCTTTAACAAGCTCATAAGACATCTTAAAGACGTCTGTAGAAAGACGTCATAAAGACGTCTGTAAAGAGACATCTTAATGATGTCTGTAAAAAGACATCTCAAACCCGTCTGTAAAAAGACGTCTGTAAAAAGACGTCATAAAGACGTCTGTAAAGAGACATCTTAATGATGTCTGTAAAAAGACATCTCAAACCCGTCTATAAAAAGACGTCTGTAAAAAGACGTCATAAAGACGTCTGTAAAGAGACATCTTAATGATGTCTGTAAAAAGACATCTCAAACCCGTCTGTAAAAAGATGTCTGGTAAAGACATCTTAATGACGTCGCCTATAAGACGCATTTCGGGGTGAGACGGTATTTCAGCGAAATTGTATTACCGCCTCCTAATTTGAAGACAGCACGTAGCGTCCTCTGATGATGGACACAGCGTCCATTCAAGTACTACTCTAAAATGTATTTAAATGTAGAAAAATGTGTTTGAGTGTGCGCGCGCGTGTGCCTGTGTGTGTGCCGTGTACGTGCTTGTTACGCGGCATTTAAGAGTAGTCATGCGTTAGAGGTGTGCCTACGAATTTCTTTTTAAAGATCTTTGCCGAGAATGAGGAGTCATACGGTGTCGAATATAGTACACCCTGGGAGTTTGTTATTAACCCTCGGTTGTCACACTGGGTCAAATTGACCCTGCTTTTTTTTAAGCAAATACCTTTTTGTCGAAACTCTTATTGCTTCAAATTTTTATTTATGCATGATGACACTTTAAATATCAACTTTCAACGATGGGCATATATTCTACAATGTTCAAACATTATCTCAGAATTTTTGAGACTTAATTTAACAAATAGTTTTTAAATAACAACTGATTGAAAATTGACCCAGTGTGACAACGACGTTCGAAAAAAAAGGTGTGACAACCGAGGGTTAAAACGTTTTTATCGGATCTAAATTACGTTAAATGCATTGGGGGTGGGAGAATTAAAGACGGTTATCGATACGACAAAAATGAAATCCAACGTGATAAAAATGTATTTATATTTGTTTCATAACAGTACACGACAGAATATATCATCTACTGCATTACTATGTGTGTTTACAAATATTAATGAACTATAATACTATAACATTATTATTTTTAATTCTTAAAAACTATAAATAAATAACATTATGACATTTCTATAATCAGATTACTGGTGCGTGTTTGCGCGAAATGAATATAGAGAATGCACTTACAACAAGTTGTGAATACACATGTAGTTAGTTAGTTATAGAATATACAATGCAATATAAAAAAAAATAATACACAGAATATGTACACACAGATTATATGCAACTTAAAAAATATATAACAGATAAAACATATGTTAGAGTACTATATAGGATTTCATAAAGTATGAGAGTGCAGACAGAGTAGTAGATTTACTCGCGCAATGGTGAACAAAAGTATACGTACACTGTTTAAGTTCGCTTAACTTTTTTAAAATTGGACGAAACGAGTTGGGTGTTTTTACGAAGTTAGAAGAATCAGGTTACTACATATATCGTGTTTTCGCCGTTTTGAATAAAAAAATCGAATTTTTCGAAATAACAAAAAAAACGGGGAAAGTCAATTTTTCAGACTTTCTTATCCGAGCTTCTATTGAAAAGGGTCTAGCAGGGTAAGTATGGGCAAACGGCCCCCACGCCGATTCCTGGAGGTGTTATTTTTTAAACAATGCTCCTGGCCTGAAACACCATTGTGTAAAGTTTTAGATCGCTACCCCCCCGTTTAAGGGTAATACGGGGGTGAGCGCCCTTAACGTTATTATTTTTTATCTCGGTTACTACTTAAAATATTTGAATGAGAAAAATATGAAAAAAAGCTACATACTAACTGTACTTCGTGTATTTTTCTCGAAATTGTAAATCAATTATTAAGGGTAGAAAAAAAATAATTAATTTTTTGAGGGTGGTTTTTCGAAACAACCCTTTGAGTGACAACCTCCAAAAAAATAAAAAATAATGCTCTATTATGGTAGTATTATATAAAAAATCCTGAAGATGATCGAGTTGGTGGAACATAGTTAAATAATTTAAAGAAGATCATTATATTATAAAGGGTCTAGCAGGGTAAGTATGGGCAAACGGCCCCGACGTCGATTCCTGGAGGTGTTATTTTTTAAACAATGCTCCTGGCCTGAAACACCATTATGTAAAGTTTTAGATCGCTACCCCCCGTTTAATACGGTAATACGGGGGTAAACGCTCTTATATTTATAATTTTTTTTCTTGGTTAAAGATATTTAAATGAAACAAAAGCGACAATATTTTTCCGGATTTGGAAATGAATTATTACGGGTAGAAAAATATAATTTATATTTGGGGGTAGTTTTTGCACACAACCCTATGAGTGACAACCACCAAAAAATTAAGAATAATACTCTATTATATAACTATCATGTATAAAAATGTAGAATAGTCGCGTTGGTGGAAACATACTTAAATAACCCCTCAACGACGGCGACTGCGTCCCAATATTATTTTTACGCGGACGGCGCGGCGCGGTGAGGCGGCCGCGTCCCTCTATTCACCATACGACGACGTATCGACGTCGCGGTCCGCCGACAGCACGGAACCGTCGCTGTTTTATCGACATTTTGCTTGCGAGTTTACTAATAGAGAAAATCATGAATATTACGATAAAAATTGTTTGAGGGCTTTATTTAGCACCAGTATTATTTAGAAAAATGCCTGAAAGCAGTAGTGATAACTGCATTATTTGTAATTTTTCTTTAATCGATTATAAGTTATCAGCGTTTATATAATCAGAAAGACAGCAAAATACGCCTGGCTAAGTACGGATTATCCCTTCGATATGTGCAAACAAATATAAGCGATTATCACGACAAGGGGTTGTCATTCATAGGGTTGTGTGCAAAAACTACCCCCAAATATAAATTATATTTTTCTACCCGTAATAATTCATTTCCAAATCCGGAAAAATATTGTCGCTTTTGTTTCATTTAAATATCTTTAACCAAGAAAAAAAATTATAAATATAAGAGCGTTTACCCCCGTATTACCGTATTAAACGGGGGGTAGCGATCTAAAACTTTACATAATGGTGTTTCAGGCCAGGAGCATTGTTTAAAAAATAACACCTCCAGGAATCGACGTCGGGGCCGTTTGCCCATACTTACCCTGCTAGACCCTTTATAATATAATGATCTTCTTTAAATTATTTAACTATGTTCCACCAACTCGATCATCTTCAGGATTTTTTATATAATACTACCATAATAGAGCATTATTTTTTATTTTTTTGGAGGTTGTCACTCAAAGGGTTGTTTCGAAAAACCACCCTCAAAAAATTAATTATTTTTTTTCTACCCTTAATAATTGATTTACAATTTCGAGAAAAATACACGAAGTACAGTTAGTATGTAGCTTTTTTTCATATTTTTCTCATTCAAATATTTTAAGTAGTAACCGAGATAAAAAATAATAACGTTAAGGGCGCTCACCCCCGTATTACCCTTAAACGGGGGGGTAGCGATCTAAAACTTTACACAATGGTGTTTCAGGCCAGGAGCATTGTTTAAAAAATAACACCTCCAGGAATCGGCGTGGGGGCCGTTTGCCCATACTTACCCTGCTAGACCCTTTACAAAATGCCTTTTATATAGATTCAAGTAAGATATATGCATATTTCATCTGAATCGATTAGCGGTGCTCGGAACTACAAACTCTTAAACATCGCAGAATAAGGTTGAAAATCGCTACTACATGTCGAAGTCAGGGATTTTAAAATTCTGTTATGTTGACACACCTTAGAAAAGAAGAGAATATTCATCGTCGTCGGTAAATCTAATGTTAAAGGTGCACTGTGACTTTGAAAATACTTATACTACTTATAAACATATGCACTTATAATGGACATAATTTGTTGAACGTAGCAGAATATAAGTACACGTGATGTTGCTCAAGCGTCGATGTGTCCAGGGAAGGCGGCAGTAGCGATTTTTCTATAATGTTGTGCTTCACCAGGCTCGTGAATCGTGCTTTGTTGCGGGTTGTTGACTCAACTTCAGGGATGCGCAGACTTATTAAGGGCCACTAAAGAAGAAAACATGACAGTTTACTCATCATATATCGCTAATAATTCAAACACATCAACAAATAAGATGTAACGTAAAACCAGCCCCCTGGCGCCACAACTAAGTAGCTTGTTGTGCGCTTTAAAAATTACCTATCGTGTGACTCGTTAAAATTAAAATAACACATGGCCCTGCGTCCTATTTCATCGGGAGGCGGCCAGTCCGCATTGATCTTCAGTCAACCTGTTTTTTTTTATTTTTTTTTTTTACGTGGGGAAAATGCATTACGCACACCCGGCGAGATGTTGTGTGCCGGGTAGTGTGGGACTCCTTGCAGGCAGAGTTGGCAAAATGTATTCTAATTACAACTTACAAATTACGATTAAAATGTAATGGTATAGTTGATTACAGAAAATAATGTGTAATCAACTACGCATTTACATTTTAATCGTAATTTGTAAGTTGTGATTACACTACATTTTGCCCAACCTTTGTCGCAAGTTTACCCACTAAAAACCACCACGATCCCCTTCCTCCGCCGCATCGTACCGTCCCGGAGGTGCCCCTAATCACTCAGTTTTCTGCTGCACCTTCAACAAGAATTTCGATAAGACATTACATTCGGTTCTAAATCAATATTATTCATAATGAAATGAGTTTCAGGTAAGATTGGAATAGCCGTTTTTCGAGTAAAGATACACGGCAGCTACAGTCGATATATATACAAGGTGTCTCCAACCGTTTCCGGGAGGATTTACGTGCGAAATGGGACATATAAGGAATCAAATTGAAAAGTTGATTGACCGTGAAAACGAAAATGGCAGTTGGAATCTTTCGATGTTGCTATGCTAGCGTATTTGAAAACGGAGAATTCCTTATTTATGTACTCCCCTAGGTACGACCAGAAACGCATCATGTAAAATAATAACAGGCAACGCTTCGACGAAAAAACAAGGGTAAGCGTGTCAAACACTTATTGGGATTAGTATGCCCCACTATTTGCAAACCCATGGAATTTACTTCATTATAGAAAACATACAGAATAAGAATGTGAAAGAATCGTTTACACAAAGTAAGAAAAATAATTGAACAGCATATTTTTCCTTTCCATTTACCCACCTGATGTTCCAATATTAATTAGTTCTCATACGTTGCTATGTGGAACTTTTTTATTTTGTATACTGGCCAACTTGCGTTCACTGCTTCGCAGTTTTTTTATAGCTCGTGTCATTCGACTACGTGGCAAATTTGGCCAGTAGCACCTGTCTCCGTCCATCCAATTTGATGGAACTGCTTCGACGGTACCATCTTCGACGAATTCGACGATCGTCCATGTCGGATTGCTTGCCATTTCTATGCCAGCAAATACCGGGGAAGATAAATAATACATAAGAAATTTGTAGGTATGTATTGTTAGCTTAGAAGTATGAACATTGAAAGCAGAATACCTCGAAACCTGAATGATCGCGTGACGGATCGGCAGAAAACAGTGTCGGGCACTATCGTAATACAGCAGAAACATTGGACGCGTATGTTATTTGTATGTCGGAAGAGTAGAGTGAAGCAGAGGGAAAATTATAATGTTATTTGGAGTTTGTAATTTGATACACTTCTGTGCTATTTCCGTTACGTTGAAAATTTGAAGCGGGCCTAAGTTGTTACATCGCGAAAGGAAAATTCCCAACTTGGAAGATTGACACGGTTCGTCATAAAAATCTAGTAATTGGTAAAATTTTCTGCCAATTAATTTCTGATTGTTTTCGGACATAATAATATTCTCTAAAATAATAATGCTGCCATCATTAAGACGGCAGCAATTGTTGGGGTGCCCGATCTGTAAGGTAAAATTACTGAAAATAATACTCTTAAATTGCTGTGAAATACCAATATTTGCTATTAATGGCCCGCGAAAATGTTTTTTCTTGAAAATCGGATATTTAGAATGATCGGGTACTGTTTCTGTGCTCCAAAGAGATTTCTCTAGTTGACGCTTGACAATCTGCTGCAATGGCTTCTCTTTCTTCCTAATACATTTCTTAACACATTGCAAAAAGTTTTCGAAGGGAAAGCAACTAAAATTGTCAAAGGGGCCGTGATTTTTGACATCATCTACTACGTGTAATAGATTGTGAACATTGTGTGAAATGTGTTCGGATCCATATAAGAGTTTAAATGTTTCGACAAAATACTCTAATAATTCGAATGCATAATCGAAATGAATCAAATGTGTTTTGTGAGACAAAATGATACATGCGGCGTGGAGTGCTAGAAAATTGAAATACCTATCAGTACTAATATTGTTTAACAAAACGACTGGCCCTGTATACCTACAATAAAAATTGACGGAATTCTGTTGCTTTCCATCTGTGTATATCATCCAAGCTTCGAGGCTTCCTGTTCAATTCTTTTGGAATACTAATAGACAGGTTTACTAATGACGATGATATGTTGGATATTGACTCTTGTGATATTTTGGTAGAGGGAGTGCCACAACACCACAGATTTAAAAGTAATTTCTTGACTACGCCGAGACAAATGAGATGCATGTAATCTAGCGGGAAGGAATTTATCATGTCGAGGTGAGGAATAGTCTGTAGAATTGAAGTGCCATTGTGGTGCTCTTCGTCAGTTTGTGACCTGAAGTCGGCATCTGTCCTCAAAGGGCTATGTGTTTCAGGAAAGCATGTTCTATTGTTTATACGGGTAGGGTAGATGTACCATTTGTGGCCACTGCACCATTTGTGGCCACTGTCTTATTTATTCAGATATATTAAGTATTCTTAGTTCACTTTCATTACAATGAATTAAGCTGTCTAAGGATGGGTTGTTGGCACCATTTCTACTGTTTTGTTGTCCCGTTTTATTTAATAATCATACGTGGCCACAAATGGTGCAAAACAGTCCGGCACGATAATATAATGATTTTTTAAATAATTATGTTTAAAACATTGTTCAACGTAGAATATTTCAATTATCTGTAGATTTTGGATTACACTGATATATTCTTTATTTTTGTGTACGTATTCTTTTGTAAGTTATGTATCTGTGAATGGTACGGAAATCCTTAAAGTGGCCACAAATGGTACATCTACCCTACCTTCGATGCAGCATTTCGTGCAAGACGAATAGCCGGCATGGCCTTTCGTGTATTTGATGAAGGATTTAGCGGGTACATCACATAGGAATGATTTTATTTTCAAGTGGTATAAATGATCGTTAATATGAATTCCGTTGTTAATTACATCTATGGCCTCTGTGGTGAATTCTTTTAGGAACGAGTTTGCATCATTGGGCTTTTGAAGCCCCTGATAAATTTCAATCATTTCCACTTTATTGAATCCGGCAATGCAGGCTAAGTTGGGTAAACTTGACTCAAAGTGCTTTTAAAAAGTGGTAAACCGTCGACATTTATATTAATGTAAATTGTGTTGTCTTTAATATGTGATAAATCTACAAATTGTACAAGTTTTTGAATAGTGGATTTGAAACCAAAATGGTAATAATATCCTGGTTCGACAGGTTTAATCTCTAAAGTTCTCGGTGTTTTTAAAAGGGTCCTGGCATCTGAGGGTAAATGGCTTGAAATTGATCCTTTTAAAATGTGTAATAAATCATTGATTGCTCGATGCGAAATATTATGCTTTACGGCCCACTGTGCTATTGACGAAGATAAATCAGGACTGTCAGTGGTGGTGTGAGAATTTTCGAATGCGGCGAAATTTTTCATTTCTTCCACATTCTCAAGGAAATCTACATTACTCTGAGCGATATTAAAAGAACATGGGGAATTAGTGGTAGTGAGATCGGGAGGTGGTGATTGGAAAACTGACTGTGAACTAGTACCGGGTGAAGATGAATGCGGGGAAGTAGCATCTGATGATGTTGTGGCTGTGACTTCCTGAATGGACCTATTTGCAGCTCTCTTGGCGCGAACATAATATGTGTTTGATTTTATATTATAATGTTTGTTTGACTTTATTTTGCCAGTCATTATTGCGGTAAAAAAGGAGAGAGACAAAACTGACTGTAGTTTAGACAAGAGAATATAGTAACGAAAGAGAATGGATATAGAACTTTCCTGTAATATTTATACACTTATACACTTGAAGAAAACGCTAACTATAACACTTGTACAAGAATATTAAAAGACACGATAGTTTACTAAATAATACACTAAATAAACTAAAAAGAATGTACTACAATAATTAAAATGTACAAAATACTGCGCTATGGTGCAATACTGAGTAGATGTCACTATGAATATCAAGGAAAGTCCTTCGGTGCCTTTTCCGTCGACGGTTCAGCGGTAACTGCCGTGTCGTGTGCTGCGGTCCCGCAAAGTCGGAGTAGATGGGACCATTGGGAGGGGTGGAGTGGGGACATCGCGTGGGGGGGGGGGGGGAGAGGAATACCTACGTTGGCGTCGCAGTGTCGTACATAATGACATTTTGTGTTCAAATCAATCTGCAGGTCGTAATTTTTCAGTAAACTTGGCGTTTTTGTTTTAAATTCTTCGCAATTAAATTCTCCACCGATCTGTCCGGCCCGAATTTTGAATTTCGTTGCTGATTGTTATTGATTTAGCGAATTATACAGCACTTTAAGGGTGCGTTCCAATTTACCGCAATGAGTGCATGAAATTGGTGGCATCGTATTGGTGGCATCGTACGATTCCCTAGAATTTCTCTCGCTTTCCACCAATACGATGCCACTTCCAGTGCAGCGAGCGTGCAGCAAACGCAGAAATTTCAGAGGTGAAGTAGTCACTGCGCAGTGCGCATGCGTGTTCGTTTCTACAATCTTTGATTATTTGAATTTCTCTGTTTCTAATCATCTTCATTTTCGCTTTCATCACTATTATGTAATAGTGTCAAGGTTATTGTAAACAACGTTTCTTTCTCCATAGTAGCATTTTCAAATTCCAAGAACGCATGAACCGCAGTAACGAAACGGAACGATATGAATGCGCGCAGCGACTACGCTGCATTCTCTGCACTCACTGCCTGAATTGGAACGCACCCTAAGAAGATCAGTATCTGTGGGCTTTTTGACCGCCGCTCTCTCTCTCTCTCTCTCTCTCTCTCTCTGTGTGTGTTCGGGAGGCAATAAACCTCCACTACAGTGTAAATAAATTGTAATAATGTTCCGAGCGCTGACCGTGACAAAAATGAATCGTGTAGGCCGCGCGATGACCAAAAGAAGATGTTCTTATCATAAATTGAAGAATGTTTCCCTGGCAATGGGATAGGAAACGATATTACTCTGAAGAAGTACCGGTACGCCTCGCGACGAGACACAGGAAGAAATGCGGTCGTCCGTCATAGCTGCGCGATATTGAAAACTGCCCCTAGACGCTCAATATATTGTGCAATATTGACCGCGTGGGGTACTCAACATAAATATTGTGCAATACAGGGTCATCATTTGATCTTCCAACCCGCGCTCGCGCGAACAGGTAAAACGGCAACAGCGTTTCACGGACGCATTGCATTACAACCATGCTCCGGCCCGGCGTTCGGAGAGCTGCAGCGACCGCTGGACATTAGTGATGCCCGAGCTTCGAAAATTTTATGATGAACTCTTTCAAATTAACGTCGCAAAGAGCTCTTCGGAATTTCTCGGACCGGGTTGAAGAATTTGGAGCCTTTTTCGTATATCTTTTGAACTATAAGAGATATCAGAATGCAATTTGCGCCGCAAAATGAGCAAAAATTATTCCCTCTTAATCATGGATAATTTAATATATTTTACGTTTACTTAATTTTTCTTTTATCAATTTTTCAACCACAATTGTTGTGGGGCTATAAAATACAAGGATAGCACAAGTCATTAAGAAATTGAACATATGACAGGTCATACTTTCTTCATCGGATCTTTACGAAACTATCATCAATTGTGTTCCGTGTTTCTCGGTTTCTTTTTCTTCTTTATATGTTCTAAAATCTAACGGTCCTAACGCAGAAAGAAAAGTGAGCAACGTTCACCACGCAATGAACGGCCGTCTTTTCCGCACATGTGCGTTGCACGCGGCGGTCCTTAAGAAAACCGTACCTGCAGCTAAATCCGCATTAATTGCCTTGTTCCTTCCGCGTTACCTTGTCCGCGCGGATTTAGTTGCAGGTACGGTATTCTTAAGGACCTACGCTGTTTAGCTTACGCACCCCCTTTCGAAGCCAGATACAGCGTAAGTCCCCACCGTAAAACCCTTGAAGGTGCTTCTGATGTTGGGGGGCGGTGGGGCGATGGGTGGCGGGGGGTCCTAGTGGATTCTCTCGCCGGTGGGGGTGCGCTATTTGATCCGTCATGATAGGTCTCTGATGGGGGTGTTTCTATGTTTGATCCGGGGTCTCGTACGGGGGATTGATGTTCGCGTCGCTGAGTTCGAGCTGGTTTGGGTCTTCGTGATACGAGTGCCGAAATGGTTTTTGGTTGTGTCGCGTCGGTCCGTTCGTGCATCTGTTGGATGTGCTCGTGTGTGGGGTCGGGTTCTCTTCGCGCCTTTGGTATCTATCGTTCGTTCGGTCGCGTTTGTCCTGTACCGTCTATTTCGAGAATTGGGGTGTATCAAGGTTAGGGTGGCGTGGAGGACGCGTGTACGCTTCCGGGCGTGTAGTTTCAGTTTGTTCTTAACGGTTTCGTGATTTCTATAGTGCTAAGGGTTTCGTTCGTTTCTCGTGGGCTTCTTGGGGCTTGGCGTTCTAATTGTTCTAGTTTTATTGGGATTTATTCCTGAGCCCGGTCGAGTTGTTGTGTTTCGTTTCGTCGTTCAGCGTTTTATGGGATACGGTGCTTGGGGTGTTTTATGGCGGTCTCGCGCTGCCTGGTTTCTGCACGTGCACCGCACATTTCGTGTCCGTTCGCGGGGGACTTTTACCTTATTGTATTCGCGTGACTTGGGAAATTCCGTCATTCCCCTTTTTACCTTGAGAATAGCTGTTCGTTTGGCCTGTTAATTCCGGCGGGTACCGAACAGCGCGGGTCCCTTCTGTGTCCTCGAGTTGGCGATGCTTGTTTGTCTACCTGCTGCCCGTGTGCTTGCGAGAGGTCAAAAGTTCGCTGATGTGCAGGGTGGTCGAGGAGTGTGTAACGACGTTGGGGGATGGGCGGTCGAGGCGTTCTTTTACGTGGTTTCGAATTCCCGGCACTTGCGAGGTCAGAGGTTTCCTGATATGCAGGGTGGCTACGGGATTTGCATTGATAGGAGAAGTTCGGTTATCCAGGTGTTGCTTTGTACGATTAACCACCGTTCAACACGGTGTGGTCGAGTAGGGCTTGTAACTGTACTTCTGCAAATGTAGACGTTATATTCACGTTGGAACAATGATGCAATGGAACTTTCGCAAAGGCTGGGCTTGCAGTCACGACTAACACAGCCAGAACAACCAAGACTACACTATATTAGGTATATAATTAACAATTACTTCGGCAATACAGTCCACAGTGTATCTGGACGCTAAACGAGGTTTGATATTCCGTGGATAGTTTTAACTTTTGCCCACAAAAAAACGAATTTCCAGCCCACTGTGCGTCGTACGCGAAGGCGCCCAGACCATACCTGGGGTCTTCCCAATATTAGCGGGCTCGTGCCGATGACCTTTCCTGTCTCTGCTCATTGTCACCCCCAGTGAGTTTGGTCGTTGCCACCGCGTGCAACGCACATGTTCGGAAAAGACGGCCGTTCATTGCGTGGTGAACGTTGCTCACTTTTCTTTCTGCGTTAGGACCGTTAGATTTTAGAACATATAAAGAAGAAAAAGAAACCGAGAAACACGGAACACAATTGATGATAGTTTCGTAAAGATCCGATGAAGAAAGTATGACCTGTCATATGTTCAATTTCTTAATGACTTGTGCTATCCTTGTATTTTATAGCCCCACAACAATTGTGGTTGAAAAATTGATAAAAGAAAAATTAAGTAAACGTAAAATATATTAAATTATCCATGATTAAGAGGGAATAATTTTTGCTCATTTTGCGGCGCAAATTGCATTCTGATATCTCTTATAGTTCAAAAGATATACGAAAAAGGCTCCAAATTCTTCAACCCGGTCCGAGAAATTCCGAAGAGCTCTTTGCGACGTTAATTTGAAAGAGTTCATCATAAAATTTTCGAAGCTCGGGCATCACTAATGTCCAGCGGTCGCTGCAGCTCTCCGAACGCCGGGCCGGAGCATGGTTGTAATGCAATGCGTCCGTGAAACGCTGTTGCCGTTTTACCTGTTCGCGCGAGCGCGGGTTGGAAGATCAAATGATGACCCTGTATTGCACAATATTTATGTTGAGTACCCCACGCGGTCAATATTGCACAATATATTGAGCGTCTAGGGGCAGTTTTCAATATCGCGCAGCTATGACGGACGACCGCATTTCTTCCTGTGTCTCGTCGCGAGGCGTACCGGTACTTCTTCAGAGTAATATCGTTTCCTATCCCATTGCCAGGGAAACATTCTTCAATTTATGATAAGAACATCTTCTTTTGGTCATCGCGCGGCCTACACGATTAATTTTTGTCACGGTCAGCGCTCGGAACATTATTACAATTTATTTACACTGTAGTGGAGGTTTATTGCCTCCCGAACACACACAGAGAGAGAGAGAGAGAGAGAGAGAGAGAGAGAAAGAGATTAGCTAGTAGAGGGGAAAAATGCCACGTACCGGTGCCCAAAAATTAATTAGGCTGACCGGCCAGACCGTCCCGTCCGGGCCACGGTTTATGACCGTTTTGTCCCGCGATTCGGCGGTTGACAACGGTAGGTACGTGCCGGTCCGAAGTGATCGTACGTATATGCTACCCATCGACAGTGCAATATACGGATTAACTCAGACGGAAGAATGTCTAAAATTCTTAAAGACCCTTAAAATTGATTGCCCTTTAGAAATGCTGGCAAACAGACGTTGTCGAAAAATTCTTGGTAAATTACGAAATTACCGATCGTAAACAACGACTGAATTTTCGCTCCGAGCCCACTTTTCTCTCGACGCGGACGCACAGTGGGCCTCAATCCCTCAGCTAGAGGGGGGGGGGGGGAGAGTGCTGAATGCTGAAAAAGATATTTTGGATTACACCTTCATAGGAATGTCATCGATGGATCGGTGACATCTGTCGAAATAAAGGTAATCACCCACTAGGTAGTCGAAGCGTGGTCGCTGCCGTTCTGTCATATAAGCGATGTGTGGTCGCCGCGTTTCGCTTCACCGCGCTTCGACATAGTGGGCGACTACCTTAAGGGGTTACGCCACCCTGAATGTTTTAAAAAATCGATTTTTTTTCTTGCCTTTTCTTATTACGTGAAGTTTTAGGAATAATTTAAGCCATGGTAGACGCAAAGATTCCCCAAAATAGCCGAGTTATAGACTTTAAACGAGGCGCGCATGTCGGTATTCCGCAGCAGGTAGCGACTATTCTACTTTACTTCTTTTGCGTTTTTCCCGAAACTACATTTTCAAAGGTGACCTATCAAATATCTCCAAAACTATTTATCCGATTGATTTCAAACTTGGTACGCATATTCTTAATGGTATTATCTACGATGTAGCATAGCAGTTTTTCCATCCGATACCCCATTCGTATATAATTAATGGTTTAAATTCGTTTTTTCACGTGAAAAACGTATAATTTTTTTCACTTTGCTCTCATTTGTGCAATAAATTTTTTTTTCCCAAATCCCTATGCTACATCGTAGGTATTTTATTAAGGAACACGAAAATCATCGCGTTTTTGATTTCAGACGAACATATTCGTTATAATTTGTTAGGTTAGTCACGCGTGTAACGGCGGACGAACTTCGCGGGAGAACAAATAACTCGGTCATTTTTTAATATTTTTGTACAGTATTTATACAATATATGCACTAATATATGCTCTACACATAAGAAGAAAATAAATAATTTTCAACCTCATAGTATCAGTAAAAAAAATTCGTCTAGTTTAGTGCTGTTTCGAGCGCCTGAGGGTGGCGTAACCCCTTAAGGGGGTAGTGGACTGTTGGATACGTAAAATCGTTAGTTTCTTTGACGCTAAATTACTTTGATACCAAACAATCGTTATAGTCACGCCTCTGACAATCTATTGTGGGCACGTTTGCAACTATTTACAAAAAACAAAATCGTCGGAATGTATAAAATTATCGAAGTTATTAATCGTTGAAGATAGCCCTGCACGGCGCGCCGCTGCAGGTGATGTACATCGATACAGGTGAACCAATCATCTGAAAGTAAAATGCCTTGAGGTGATTATTCTATACACAAATATCTACAGTGTGGAAACTTGCCGATGAATTTGAACAAAAATTGTGAAAGTTACACATAAATCAATGGTAATTATTTACTTTAGCGATTCCTCACTGATTTTGATGAAACTTGGCTATGTTGTAAAACTCCACATTCTGAGCAACTTTTTCCTATACATATTACCCCCGCTCGGCCTTACTTACCGAGATATTTGCGAAAAACTTCTGTTGATTTATTCCGACGCAACGGACACAGCGATCAACTTGTGGTGATCGGTCATCTGGGGGATGTGTATATCTCCGTCTCTGGACACCTCGGGGCGCGAAGCGTCCTTGTTGCGCTGATGCATCGTTGGCCCACCTGCGGGTCGAGCTCGAGCTCGAGCTGAAAGACGGAGCGAAACAAAGTTTCAAAGTGTCGACTCTTTCGTTTCGTCTCGTCCGTTTTCGGGTTCTCACACTCTCGATAGTAGAAACGCGGCTATAACGACTGAGTAGTATATTTCACGAGTCTGTCCTGTATTTGCAGTTACTGTGTTACAACGTGGTTTCATATTATAAAGTAAAATGAAGTTATATGAATTTTTGAGCATTTGTAATAATTACGATGAATTAATTGATTTTTTAATTGTACGAAAAGTGATCCACGGTACTATGAATTGTATGAAATGTGGGAAAGAAATGAAATTTGATCGGCAGAATTTAGAATTTTCGTGCCATACAGTATCTTATATTAAAAATAGCAGTAAGAAACGCATTAAAATACAATGTAATCTGATAATTAGTGCGTATAAAAATTCTTGGTTCGAACAATCACGCCTCCCTGTTAAAAACATTTGTCGTTTCATCGGTTACCACTTAATGTTAAAACCACCGCGACAAACTTTTCTGGAAACTGAATTGAGTATTTCGTCGAAAACAGCTGTTGACTGGGCAAGTTTTTGCCGAGAATTATCTGTTTTGTGGATAGAGAAGAATTCGGTCCAACTCGGAGGAGATAACGTAATTGTAGAAATTGACGAAGCAAAAATTGGAAAACGGAAGTATCATAAAGGACGACTTGTTACTGGACAATGGGTTTTTGGTGGAATTAAACGTGAAACCAAACGTTTATTCATCGAGCCAGTTCCAAATAGATCATCCACAACTTTGCTGGGTGTGATTCATAAGAGGATTAAACCAGGTTCTACAATTCTATCCGATTGTTGGAAATCATATGATTGTCTACACAAAAAAGGATTTCAAAATTTTACTGTAAATCATAAAATGAATTTCGTCGATCCAGATAGTGGGGCACATACCCAAAATATTGAACGTTGTTGGCTTGAAACTCGAGCCAACATTCATTCCACGATAAGGAACTCGAAAACAACATTATGTTGGTTACATGGGAGAATTTTTGTTTCGACGGCAACACGACTTTAATACAAGAATAGTTGCATTTTTTGATATAATGGCTGAAATGTTTCCAATTTCTATCAATAATAATTAAAAATAATGTTTAATGTGAAGTGCACTTATATTTATTTATACCAATCCTAATCTAACACTAACCCAAATCATAACACCAAAGCAAGAAATTTAAAAAATATTTTTGCGAATATCTCGAAAACTAATACCGAGCGGGGGTAACATATACCCACAAAAAAACTTCAAAAAAGTAAAAAAATTACGCCAAGTACATGAAATCCCCACAAAAAAACTTCAAAAAAGTAAAAAAATTACGCCAAGTACATGAAATCACAAAAAATAGAAGATAATAATAATTACAAAATTAAAAAAAGATGTGAAATCAAAATGAGCTGCCAGTACATAAAGATGCTTTCCAACTGCGCTTTAGATGACACAACTACATATGCACAGCAAAAATTCCATTACTCATAATGGCTATTTATACAAAGAAAAAATGTATTAAATAATAATACGCAGATATATTTTTATACAAATAAATATTTTAATACGAATAAATATTTGATTCAAAATACTTGGCGCTGCGCAACCGAAAAAATGTTAATTGTCTTACAATTAGTATTAATAATTTACAACAACTCCATTACAATATAAAATACATATACATAGACATATTAGAAACGCAGTCAGATTTATTCTACATATATGTAATTCTAATACCATACGTAGCATATGCACACGCACGCACACACACACACACACGCACGCATGCACGTACAAGAAAGAAAGAAAAGGTAATCCAATTTATACATATTTATTGAGTTTAGCAACACCAATTCGGGGCGCAGCGCCAAGTATTTTGAATCAAATATTTATTCGTATTAAAATATTTATTTGTATAAAAATATATCTGCATATTATTATTTAATACATTTTTTCTTTGTATAAATAGCCATTATGAGTAATGGAATTTTTGCTGTGCATATGTAGTTGTGTCATCTAAAGCGCAGTTGGAAAGCATCTTTATGTACTGGCAGCTCATTTTGATTTCACATCTTTTTTTAATTTTGTAATTATTATTATCTTCTATTTTTTGTGATTTCATGTACTTGGCGTAATTTTTTTACTTTTTTGAAGTTTTTTTGTGGGGATTTCATGTACTTGGCGTAATTTTTTTACTTTCTTGAAGTTTTTTTGTGGGGATATCACTTCTTTTTTCAAAGACAAATTGTACTACTATTTGCAAATTCATATTCATACACACGTGTTAATTGTTTATTTATCCTGAATGCATGGAAAATCTTGCAGACGATTAGATCGAAACATTTGGATCTAATGTTGACGCATTAACGCATGATTGTACGTTACTTTGTCTGGTAATTTATTGAATTGTCTGGTAATTTATTGAATGAATTGATGATGAATAATAACGAAACAGCTCCGCAATCCCGACTGTTAGGTTGAGCTTGTAGGGGAAGGTGGGACAAGATGGGGTAGTTAAGGTTTGATGATAAATAAAACACAGATTTTCATAATCAACTAATCAATTTTTTTGTTTAAATCATTCCTTGGTAATAAGTATTTCAGTTTAACTATGCATCAACCTAATCTCTACAGGTTTTAATAGAAATTTCAGAAAAAGTCCTTTCTCCCGATTGTTAGGTTGAGTTTGTACATGTGAACATTTAATAAATTCTTCGTCGATTTTTCCGCCATGTTTGGTCAAAAAAGGGTATAACCTCTTAAGGTAAATTTTAATTCGTGCAAAATCTGTATGTGATCGTGATGCAATGAGGATGTTATAATTGCGGTGTTTCCACGTTTCTGGACATACGAGTCTTTTGCTCTGTGATTGGCACGAGAATCAATTATTTTGGTCTAATTAATAGAAAAGAAGTATCATTTTCCTCGGTCCGTCTTACGTATGTAGTTTCTAACCATCCTGGAACAATGAGAAACTGTGGTTTTTATATCTAGGTTTGTGAGGGGCATGATGCGGTAATTCTCTTTTTCATTAGCGCATCATACCCCTTTTCGTCTCACTTCTATCATATGAACACTGCCCGAAACATTATTTAGAAAAGCATAAAATAACACACGTACCTTATAGCCAGCTAAATTCTGCCTCAGGAACATATATAATAATACATGTACTGGGGATCTTCTATATTCTTATATTATATCACTGTCACGGGTCCTAAAAATAAGGAAAAAGTAAGGAAATCCCAATAAATGATAAATTCTGATCTGTCTTCGTCACACGTCCACGTGTTTACGGCGCATTGCAGCCTATCGAGTGATGTTAGAAGATAAGGCGCGTATGCAGCCAGTAAATCTTACTCGGAATACTCGGAATAGCGTAAAGCAGCTCAGCGAGTTTACTTTAGTGATTTTTGGATTAAGGATAACTTCTACGTAAGTTTAACAGCTACGAAAAGAAACCATGTGGACTGCATTGCCGATTTATATGAATTATATGTATAGTACTTTGTGTACAGTCATGGTGCGCGAAGCAGCTTATGGCGCTGAAAGCAGCCTTTGGCGCTGAGCGTATTTAATATTGAACTGTATTAACAACCACAATTAACACCTTTCGAAGAAAAATATGTATGCATTTTTAGCATTTCGTGGCCAAGCTTGTTTTTCTACTCGTAAATCATCAACGGATACCCACGTTGTACCCTTACCCCTTACCATACTCGTGTAATGACCATCGGAAATACTTTTACCGTGGTGGAAAATCGCTGCCTTAAGTTTGTAACAGTGATCTACCATTTGTATTTTAGTAGTAGGTATTGCTTTGATGTAGAAATTTTCAACTTTCGTTGTTCCATTACTATCGTGATCGAACAAATGTAATTTTGTAATAAGAATTTGTTTGGAAGCAGTTATATCGACTTTCTTCATTGTGTTTGAATTTGCATTATCACAATTATTGCACGGATCTTTCAGATTTTTCCATCCTGTGAAATTGTGTTTTATTATATCTTGAAATTCAAATGATTTTTTTTTTAACATCTTGGGCAGTGCAAGATGTACCACACAATTTGTACTAATAGTAGTACTTGTGTAATTACACGCTAAACATCTCAATACCGTTGTTATTTCGTGTTGTACTGCATTCTTAATAAGAATCTCATGATCACAAAGAGAGGTAATAAACTCAGCTGCATCATGCAGCTGATTGTAGGCGTATTTTTCTCCTGCGAATTGCCGTAATGATATTATGTTTGGATTTTGATCCGATTTATATTGGTCCATAAAGATTTTTATAATATGATCAGCCTTTTCAGTCGTTAATAAGTTTTCTCTTATGGATGAACAATATAACATGCATTGGATTGTGGCATTCGCATAACAAGACACACCATCAGAATTCGGGAGACCTCTTACGTAGTACTGAGTGATATCCACGATGTGATCATTAGTATTCTGACATTCGGATACATTATAATTAGGTACCGCCCAAACAGCATCACAAACTTTGAGGATGCGTTTTTTAGAAATTGAAATAGTCATAAGATCAGGTCTATATTTTTTTCGCAATCTATTGTACTCTATTATTGCCGATTCTTGTGCCTTTACAGAAGATGGATCATAATTGATAAGATGCAATCCTTGTAATGTGGTCACCCGTGAAAGAGCAACGTAAATTTGTCCGCAAATAAATATTGAATTACCTGCTTCTACGACAGCATTCTGCAAGCTTAGTCCCTGACTTTTGTGAATAGTTATACCATAGCTGAGGCAAATCGGAAATTGTTGTCTAATAACGAACGCTCTATCCATTACTTCAAATTTAACACATACACGTTCTATTATATGTTCTTGCCCCGTGGGTAATATAATTTTTAATTTTTCAACGTCATTATCAACACCTCGTATAACTGAAACAAGTTTAGCAATGGTACCGTTGACAAGGCCTAGTGTAACATCAATATTTCTTCTAATCATGATTTGCACTCCTGTTTTAACAATTACGACTCTTGCAAGTCCCGCCGTTCGGGAGCTATCATCGTCATTATTGTTCAGTACCTTTGACACCCTTTTTTTCAAATACGGTGCACAATTCGTTGTATCATGAGCAATCAAATGGATTTCTTCGGATGGAAATCGACTCAGCATTGCAGCGTTCAAAACATCACACTGAACACATGTGGGAAGTAAACACACCGTATTAGATCCTACATTAAGCATGTAATCACTTAATTCCTTTAACCGGTCATTACAATTTGTCGCTTTGAAATTTAATTTCCTCGATTCTAAAAGCTTTGTATCCGAAGCGGTCACTACTCCAGTGCGAATTCTCGACAAGACGTCTTTGTAAATATTATCACCCTGCTGTCGCATGTTTATTGTTAAATCGTCATAGCTAAACAAGTCAGACCATAAATTATAAGAAGCTAATCCTCCAACATTTTTCTCCATACTCTTATTGCATAACTGTATAAAAGCAGGTGCTTCGTGAACAGGAGGAAGTTGTAGTAAGTCACCAAATAGCAGAATAGGTATTTTTCCGAACCAACCATCATCGGAATATGCAGTATCAAATATTTCTGAAAGTCGTAGATGTATGTACAGGAAAGTTACGTTAGAAACCATCGAAATTTCATCGATGATTAGTAAAGCAACATTTTTGAGTTGGTCTCGTACAATTTGAAGGGCTGCACCGCTAAGTTGCCTATACTGGGCTGTATGCCCATGTTCGACGGGTAATTGAAATAATCGGTGGATGGTAAGACCTTCGATATTAAAAGCTGCGATTCCAGTAGGAGCAGTTACTGCTGTGTCTTTTCCGATACTCTGCTTGATCCACTGTCTGATAGTCTTTATTAAAAAACTTTTCCCAGTGCCACCTTCTCCACTGACATAAAGTCTAAGAATGTTATCGTTAGATGTCAAGGACTTAGTAACTTTATCAAATATCCGCTTCTGATCATGGTTCAATTCCGAAATCATTTCTTGAAGATCACTACAGTCCAATTTGTTTTCCGTGTCTTTAAAATCTTTCATGGCACCAACAGTTTCAACGGGGACACACTCTAATGGGTGATCGCCTTGATCATTTTATTCTTGTTCTACAATATTCAACACGTTCTTTTCAATTTCTTCCTTTATATGATCACGCGCTTCTTGAATATCCGTTATTCGTTCATGATACTGAACTGCATCTGTCAATTGTGATTCTAGCGACAAAAAAGATTGCGCATATGTGTCAAATCCATTTTTCAATTCGTCGGTATTTCTCCAAGGTTTGAATAATAATAATAATGAGAAATAATAATTCTCAGGTTGGTTTTGAACATTGTACTTATAATGATTGATAAGATACCCTCTTTGCCTTTTTTTCAAAAACAAAGATGCACGGATTTCATAGTATTCAGTTTTTTCAGACGGTCTAATTTTAGTAACGTCATACCACATAGAAAAATCGTACAGATGCATAGATTCTAATTCCTTGGGTCTGTTAGGATAGTAATCATCTATGAGGGATGGACAAAATATGTCTGTGGATTCACCTCCCAGATCCTCAATCTCTTTGCGAGTTTTCAATTTCCTACTTCTCAGTATATTTACATCTAACCATCTAATAGTAGTACTGGAGTCAGTGCCATACAATGATAATCCTAAAAGAGTATCAGCGCATTCAGGCGCTCCACATTCTCTATGATTTAGCCTGCGCATTCCAAGGTTGCACAGCAGACTAGACAATGACTTAGTAGAATTTATTGCTGCCATAGTGTCCGTAGCGTAACTTTTTTCCGGCTTTGACACGTACTTAGTACAGTAACATGTTACCAACCCTGTCTTTTCACCAATATATTGTATATCCATGTTACCTCTCCAAACCATGAGAACGGCAGCATTAAAATCATTGATACGGGCTTCCTGTGTTGAACGTGGAAGATCATACAGTCTACCTTTTGCTTTCAATTGTTTTCTAGCACCTATAGAAACAGCTATATCCCTTATTATCAAAGTATCTCTAACTGGACGTGGAAATGAAAATCTACATACTTTACGGAAGGAATTTTTAGTTTTTTTGTTGCGTAGACAATAGCTATTGCATTTATGCATTTGATGTGCAATTACACGACTATATAATTCTGGCGATACATGCGGTGATGGCAATCTGCAAGTGACGTATTTCCTAATGAATCGTGCTACATCTTCCTTCGAAGATTTATCGATTATAGGAGCATCTTCAATCCAAATTAAAAGATGAAAATGTTGTGATCCCCTGCTTTGATATTCTCTGCGCCAAAAGTAATGAGTGACCTTGCCAATCGGATTGTCGGGCGAACAAATGAAATCCAGCATAGCGTGGAATGCATTATCTATAAATCGAGCAGTTGAAACGGGATCAGAAGCAATGAGTTCGTTCGGGGACATTTTAGCCACCGATGGGCCGTTTACTTCACGAAGATATTCTATTAAATCTGTCCATAGCCACTCACTTGGACTAAGCGTGAGGAACCATGTAGCTGGTCCATAATGGTGTATCATACAGTTCAAATCGTTTCTCGGTTTTCGCCAATACTGTGCTGTATTACGTAATCTGGAAAATATAGTGTTCAAATTCGTTTGTAGCTGATCTATAGAGAATTGCTCAAGAAAACCAGCAGCTGTGTATTTTTCACGTGGATTTACGACGTTCATTTTGTGAAAAATTCCAGCGTTCAATTGCCGCATATTGGTATCATGTAATAAATGAAAAATATATTGCATGTTCAATCTGAATTGCGAATGCTTGGACATCAGTTTGGACTTAATGAATTCATGATCAGTCAAATGAACCAATCTTTCTTCATGCTGTCCGTTCACCCCATAAGGATATAAATCTGGGAAACATTTCACATCTAAGTGTTCAGCACGATGACCCAACGGAATGTCATGAACTTTAAGCATTTGATAGAGTGCGGTAGCAGATTCATTAACCCTTTTGTCATACATTGGATAAATCGTAAACTGATCATAATATGAATCAGATTGTGACATTTGCGTCAATAATGCACGTTTGTGGTTTTCATCGATATTAAGTGTTTCACCTTCAATGTCCTCGATAGATTCGTTATTATCATCATTGGCAACAACTTCTTCTTGAAATTCTGTATCTGGTAATTTGGCACTCAGCAATAAATCGTGCGATTGTGGTAAAACAATTTCTGAGTATAGAGGATTATTGGCTTTCAACCATACTAAGGCATTCCATAGTTTCTTCAAGTCAACTAACTTTTCCCAAACTATTTTAGATTTTGTTGGAACGCCCCGCACCAATATGTATAATTCGTGATTTTGATTTAAAGGTTCAGTCGAAGGACAGATTTTTTTTAAATTTTCTTGTAACGGCAAAGGAAGGTGAAATGTTCTCCCCTTTACTTTTGGAAACATATGTTTATGTGGCATATTTTTACGCATTACTGTATCCATTCTCACAACCGTTTGAAACGGTTTAGCTCTTTGAATGACAATTCGTTCGTAATCGTTCAACACTGCTATTTCTGGAACTGAACGTACAGCAAGCTTACTTAAAATACAGTTTGGTGGTATGGAATCTTTGCGAATTTTATCGTGACAATATCGGCAAATAAAATGCATGTCACCAACTTTGTATCCAATATGATTTAACAATGTTTGCATTACATTTCCCTTATATGTTCTTTTAGAAATATCAAACTTACGAACCTCTCTTTGAAAACAGAGTTCCTCGCAAGAAACGCACGGGATGCGTGGTGTGTCCATAGACCGCTTTGTGAAAGCTTTAAATGCTAAATAATATCGAGATATAACCTCTTCTTCGTTCAAACTTACGTCAGTATTATTTTTTTGTAACGCTTCAGCTTCTTTCCGAGCTTGCAGTGTTATTCGTTCAAGTGTTTCAAGGTCATTATCGTTTAAGGCTTTGTCTAAATCATGTAATTGGTCTTTATAAATGCTCGCTATTTTGTATATCATTCTCTTCAAATGTCGTAAATCCGGAAAGTGAGGTGCCAAAATCTCAATGGCTAAAAAATTGGACTTACATAGTTTAGGGTTTATGTAACAACCATGAGAATGACCAACTTTTTCAGCATGCACTTTATTAGAACAGCTACTGATATGGTTGTTCCACTTATGTACCTTTTTTAATGAACATTCTAACAATCGTTTGAAGAAATCCTGTAAATTATTCAGAATTTCAACATCTTTTGTTTTACAAAGATAACTACAATGCCATGCTTTTGTCGCCTTCTTCGATTGCAATACAGGTAGAACGTTTATAGCTTTCCCTTCCGAATTCATTATGATTGATTCAGAACCGCTGAAAGTATGGTACGAACTTTCCGCAAAATATGATTCTGAAGAAGATGTATGTCTGGATTGTCCACACAAAGCATTAATCCTGTCATCAACTTCTAAACATTCTGCTGCGCGCGTTAAGGAAACTTCCACTTTTTCTTTACAATCTTTCAACAGTTTCGTCAAAATGTACTTTTGCCTAAAATGAAAACACCATTTTATTATACGTTCAGCTTCCAATCTACTTGCTCCTCCGGACGGCATGCTAATAACTTTTGAAAGTTTTCTAATATAAGTTTCTTTGTTATTTTTGGTTGCTATATTGTTATTTGTTACAGCAATATAACGATACTTTTTTATTATTTGCAGAGTAGCACGACGTTTTGCTACTTTATTATAATCATCTCCTTTACGTATTTCATGATAATGAAATACCTTCCGCTTTTTGGACGTAACTTCTTTATTTAGCTGATAAAATTTTTTTCGCTTTCCGCATATCACTTCTTTATTTGCGTCATACTGCATTTTTTTATTTTTTAATATACCTTCTTTGTGTGCAATATAGTATTCATAATAATTAGAAGGTTTTTTGTCTTCCTCCCCTTTTTTACACTCTTTGCCTTGTTTCGTGTTACACTCCCCTTTCTTTTTTTTATAAACAGCTTTTTTTTTAAATTAATTTCCTCTTTATGTTTTTTATAATAATCAGACACGTATTTCGTCCTATTTCTTGGTAGATATACTTTTTTACACTCTTTGCCTTGTTTCGTGTTACACTCCCCTTTCTTTTTTTTATAAACAGCTTTTTTTTTAAATTAATTTCCTCTTTATGTTTTTTATAATAATCAGACATGTATTTCGTCTTATTTCTTGGTAGATATACATTGCTGATTTTTGGCTTCGCAACTAATGGGGAATCTGTCTGAATTACATTTTTTGTATATATGGTGCCTTCTTTGTCAATATCACTAAGTACTACATTTTGAAGTGGGGATATTTTATTAGCTGTTTCGGTAGTAATGTTACTTTTACCGATTTTAAATGCAGGATCCTTTCCACAAGAAGGATTTTTATTAATTGTACTACCAATTGCAGATTCACATTCTTGCACAGAACGTGTTAATTGTTGATTCTGATTGCTTGGAAAATGTTCAATACTATTAGATCGAAACATTTGGAGCAAATGTTGTCGCATCAACGCATGTTTGTACGTTACTTTGTCTGGTAATATATTGAATAATAACGAGACAGCAAATGCAATCGCAAAAACTCCGCAATCCCGAGTGTTAGGTTGAGTTTGTACACGTGGAAATTCAATAAATTCTTCGTCAATTGTACCGTCATGTTTGTTCAAAAAAGGGTATAACTTCTCAAGAAAAATTTTGTGATGATTATGCAATTTCGAGAAATTAAAAGAATCGTAAATATAAACTCTTCTTTCATCATGTTTATAGAAGCTACAAACCCAATGTCCCCCTGCATTGCTTCCAATTTTTTCGCTTTGGTGCAAAATCTGTATATGATCCTGATATTCAGGAACTGGTTGAATTGTATCAGGCAATTGAATTCTCCACGTCTCGCGTGGTTTATAATTAAAGTTAGCTTCTAATAATTTATGAAAATATTCGATATGATCATCTGTTAACCATTCGCCATTAATGATAATTTGCACATTATTAACACTGAGCGGTAAGATATTAATACTACGATTAATTACAGACATGACGAATTATACTTTTATTTATATATATATAATATAAGATGATTTGGTTATGATATATATAAGATATATATAACTTTATTGAAAGTGGTTATACTCGAGATAAGGCGCACTGCAGCCTATCGAGTGATGTTGTAAGATAAGGCGCGTAAGTATGCAGCCAATAAAGTTTACTCGGAAGCCAATAAAGTTTACTACTTGAGTGTACTTTATGTATATTTGGAATACTCCAACCTATAAAAAAACGAGAAATTTGTAATAAACACTAATATCATACGTATTATTATAAATAAATGTAAAGGTCACTTACCAAATATAATATTTTTACTTTTGTTTCTCTTACTAGCCGTTACTAGTCGTTCTTCCAAGGGTCTTGATACTAAAAAGATACACATTTCTTTAAAAAAATTAGCAAAAATCTGCGCAGACTATTATTTAACACGTGTAATGAAACAACAATAACCTATTCGTAAAAAATATGTTCGTTTCATTATGCGTACAGCTTAATTAACAATAATGTCTGTATACATGTAATGAAACAATAACCTATTCGTTAAAAATATATTTGTTTCATTGTGCGTATGCACGTAATGATATACACGTAATCTGTATACACGTAATGAAACAATAACCTATTCGTTGAAAATATGTTCGTTTCATTATGCGTACAGCTTAATTAACAATAATGTCTGTATACATGTAATGAAACAATAACCTATTCGTTAAAAATATATTCGTTTCATTATGCGTATGTACGTAATGATATACACGTAATCTGTATACACGTAATGAAACAATAACCTATTCGTTGAAAATATGTTCGTTTCATTATGTGCACAGCTTAATTAAAAATAATAATAATAAAGCACACTTACATTTTCGGACGCTGGGACCACAGACCAGGTATAGAATAGACCTCTCACTCTATTGTCTTCGGTGTCCCCCGAATTTGGGGCTCTAGAACCCCATTACCATTTCCGTGTCGCAACCAACGTTAACGGCTAAGCATGAAATAAGAGTGCAGCGCTATAAGCGGTAGGAATGAAAGTTGAAATAGCAGTGGCAATTTATATACAAGATGTCCCGATGTCAAATTAATACAGCATTTTTAAAAGGCAAATAAAAATTTCTTAATTTTTTTATCAATCAGCAACTTTACAGACCCATATAACGGAGAAGCATTGTACAACTTCGCTTACGATGTAACAAATTGCTGCTATCTTATAATTGACTAATAAATTATTTGCGGACATGTGTTTATATTAACTTTTTCAACTTTTCAATTTTTTTCAACTGTAAATTTAACCGTGTAAAAAGCCTTGTTATAACTTCGCTTTATATGATATTAGTAGTATAGTAAGGGGGATTCCAACGCAGGTCCTCTGAGGGGAGCGTGGGGGCGGGGGGAAAGTGAGGGCGCGCGGGGGAGCGCGGCGGAGGGAAACATGGGCGCGGGGCCTGCGGGGAGAGGAAAACCGATTGCGTGCGCACGAGCCGCGGAGTGGGGGAAGCCGCGATGATGGAGGGGATCACTCCAGGCCGAGCCGCCGCGTAGACCGGACCCACCGCCGAAAACTTTTAGACCTAACCCGAGGGAGTGAATGACCCCCGAGAACTTTTTTAAACCCCGATCCACCACCGGAAATTTTTTCCGAGCGAGAGAATGACCTTGGCCCACCCCCAAATATTTTTCCAAACCATTATGTAGCTGAAATTGTTTTAATAATTTATTTTTATTGGGAATTATTTCGGACGATCTCGGGAAAAATCGGCGTTTTTTTACACACCGCGTCTTCGGAGGGTGGGAAAGAGATAGAACATTACTTTAAAGCTAAAATCGGGGAGAGGGAAAGAGTCAGCGTTACATAGTGATACAAACACATTTTATTCTAAAGCTAAAAGTATTTCGAAGCGTTTCGATTTACTTTAAAGCTAAATCTGGGAGAGGAAAAGAGACAGCGCTACATAGTGATACAAACACATTTTATTAAAGCTAACAGTATTTCAAAGCGTTCCGATTTAACGTCGCTGCATATCGTGTGTAATTTGAATCTCCTCTAGCAGTCGTGCAGGATGGCGACATTTGGCAGCGCGAATCATAGAAAGAATTATGCGGCGTCAGCAGAAACTTTTTTCCATACCAATATGTGATGGAAAGTTTTCCCCAACACAGAGAAATAATAATAATTTTTTAATCACCGATATAGCAAACTGTTATGTAGCAAACAGACATATTTTTCCGAACCATTATGTAGCGAGCATTCTAAAGCTAACAGTATTTCAAAGCGTTCCGATTTAACGTCGCGGCGTATCGCGAGATTTCGCGAAATCTGACTCTTCTGGAGCAGCCGCGCTAGATGACGTCATTTGGCAGCGTGAAGAACAAAATACAATACATGTAGAAACGTCGAATCTTAAAATTATGCGGCATCAGCAGAAAAAATCTTTTCCATATCAACAGACATTTTTTTCCCAACGCAGAGAAAAAATAATTTTAATCCCCTCCCTCACCGATCTACCGAACCAATATGTAGCAAACACACTCTAAAGCTAACAATTTTTAAAAATGTTTTTCAATCTTAACATCGCAGCGTATCGCGCGATCACGTGTAATTTGAATCCCCCGTGATGGGACCGCCGTGCAAGATTACATCATTTGGTGGCGTAACGAACGCACGAATCATAAAAAGAATTATGTGGTGTCAGCAGAAATTGGTGAGGTGAGAAGGATGAAGACGGATAAATAAATAGAGAAATAATATGTTTAAGAAATTTAATTACAATTAAAAGAATATAAAAATATAAACAGAAATGAAATATAATTTAACATTTTTTTCCTACGAGCATCCGCTAAAATATCATTGATGACAGATGCTACCAGTTCGCAATCTACAAGATAATCCTCGTCGTAGTATTCGCTATCACATATTATTTTAGCAGCACGACGCGTATGTAATGTTTCGCAGGCAGCGTCGCCCTGTTACAACACAGTAACAAAAGTTTTAAAGTTTGTCCTCACATCTTCTGCAGTTTGATACAGCCGCGGATACACATAGCTTACACATGACTTAAGATTAAATAAAAATGATACTGTATTCAGTTTGAAATACAGCGACTTATTACGTAGTATCGTCTTTAGAATTGGAGGCGAGAATCATAGAAAGAATTATGCAGAGTCGATAGAAATTGATGACAAGTGAAGGAGGGAGACAGACAAGCAAATAGATTGCAATATTTGTAAAATGATTACATATTGTTCAATTAATTAAACAATAGAAATATAAAAATAGAATATAAATAGTGAATCAGCAGAACCATCTCTGTCTATCTCTCTCTCTCTCTCTCTCTCTCTGTCTGTCTCTGTCTCTCAATCTCTCGTTCTTTCTCCTTCTCTTTTTCTCTTCTTCACATCAATCGCAAGACAACATGAACATTCACGAACAGCTGATGGACTTCCTATTTACTTTTCGCGACATCATACATACATACTCTTCCACACAACACCTCGTCTACATTCATACGCACTCACGCTCTCGTGACCGAACCGAGTGCTCAGTTACACAGAACAGTAATATCTCAACAACATTCGCCAAAAGTGTTACGTATCTATTGTATCGCCTCAATTCTTTATCTCTAAATAAACCGCACGATTCTCAACATCTTTGAGTTCTCTCCATACAAATAGAATATAAAAATACAATATAAAAAAGACAAAAATATTATAATAATAATAAAAATAATAATTTAATTTATTGCCCACTTTTGCGTTACAATTTAACGATGAAATAATCTTTCCATTTCATTCTCATGATTGTGTCAGTGTAAGTCCCACCCTTCTAATGTATCCTGCTGTGTCTTAATAATTTTTTCTATTTTACAAGTGTTTCCTAATCTATTCTATGTTGTATAATATTCTTTTATCACTTTCCTGTTCTTCCCATGTTTTCCTTCTCCCTATTATCTCCCATAGAATAGCCAAGTTTTTCCCTCCTCCTCTAATTACCTCTTTCCAATTCCTAAATACAACACAATATAAATATAAATATAAAAGAAAATACAATTAAATAAGAAATATAATAAAAAAGAATATAATAAAATAAAAGTAAATACAATTAAAGAAGAAATATAATAAAAAGAATATAATAACATAATAAAAGAAAATAAAATAATAAAAAAAGAAAATACAATTAAATATCAAATATAATATAAAAAAGAAAAAATATAAAAATAGAATATAAATAGAATATAAATAGAATATAAAAATAAGAAATAAAAAAATAAAAATATAAAAACTCAATTCAATATAAAAATACAATATAAAGAAATAATATAATAAAAGAAAATAAAATAATAATAAAAGAAAATAGAATTAAATATTAAATATAATATAAAAAATAAAAATTGTAAAAATAGAATATAAATAGAATATAAAAAATGAAAAATAAAAAAAATAAAAAATATAAAAATTCAATATAAAAGTGCATTATAAAAAAATATAATAATAATAATAATAATAATAATAATAATTTAATTTATTGCCCACATTCGTGTTACAATTTAACGATCATATACTCTTTCCATTTCATTCCCGTGATTGTGTCAGTGTAAGTCCTACCTTTCTAATGTATCCTGCTGTGTCTTAACCAATTTTTCTATTTTACAAGTGTTTCCTAATCTATTTTATGTTGCATAATCATCTTTTATCACTTTCCTCTTCCTCCCATCTTTTCCTTCTCCCTATTATCTCCTGTAGAATAGCCAAGTTTATCCTTTCTCATCTAATTACCTCTTTCCAATTGCTGCCATTCTCTCCACTTACTTCACATGCTTCAATCACGTGTTTCACTGTTTCTTCCTCTTTCCTACAAAGCCTACATATCCTTCCATCTTTCGATATCCAATATTTACATGTCCTCGTTTCACTACCCTGTATGAATCTTCCTATCCATTCTAATTCTCCTCTCCTTTTTTTCTTCTTCCCTCATAAGTATTTCGACTTATCTCCTGATTTGCTTGCCACCTCTCTTAATTCTCTTAGGAACTTTGACTCTTTTATTTTCATCTCTCTTTCTTGTTCTTGGATGTATATACTTATCTGCTCTATTTTCGATCACACTTCTTACCAATAAAATATAAAAATACAATTGAAAAATAAAATAAAATAAAATAAAAGAAAATACAATTAAATAAGAAATATAATAAAAAAGAATAAAATAAAATAATAAATATAATATAAAAAGAAAAAAAACAAAAATAGAATATAAAAGAATATAATATAAAAAAGAAAAAATATAAAAATACAATAAAAATATAAGATAAAATACAATACAATATAAAAAAATAAATATAAATGAATATAAATGAAATTAAAAATATAAAAATACAATTAAAATAGATAATAAAATACAATACAATATAAAACTCAATAAAAATATAAAAGAAAATAAAAAAAATATATATATATATATATGAATATAAAAATATGAATTAAAAAATAAAAATATAAAAATTCAATATAAAAAATACATTATAAAAAGAAAAAATATAATAATAATAATAATAATAATTTAATTTGTTACCCACTTTTGTGTTACAATTTAACAATCATATACTCTTTCCATTTCATTCCCGTGATTGTGTCAGTGTAAGTCCTACCCTTCTAATGTATCCTGCTGTGTCTTAACAAATTTTTTTTATTTTACAAGTGTTTCCTAATCTATTTTATGTTGCATAATCATCTTTTATCACTTTCCTGTTCTTCCCATCTTTTCATTCTCCCTATTATCTCCTATAGAATAACCAAGTTTGTCCCTTCTCCTCTAATTACCTCTTTCCAATTGCTGCCACTCTCTCCACTTACTTCACATGCTTCAATCACGTGTTTCACTGTTTCTTCCTCTTTCTTACAAACCATACATATCCTTTCTTCTTTCTTCTTTCGATAGCCAGCCACGGATACCTCTCCAGACCTGACCCACGCCCGAAAATTTTTTATACCTAGCCGAGTGAGGAAATGACCTTGGCCCAACCCCAAAAATTTTTTCCAAACCAATATGTGATCGAATTTTCCCCCCAACACAGAGAAATAATAATTTATTTTTATCGGATGATGTTTCAGACAATGTCGGGAAAGATCGGCATTTTACAAACCATGTATTCGGAGGAAGGAAAGAGAGAGCATTACATTAAAATCTAAATTCGTGGAGGGAAAGAGAGAGCAATACTTAGCGTCGCAGCGTCTCGCGCGATCGTGCGTAATTTGACTCCTCTGGAGCAACCGCGTGCGATGACGTCATTCAACGGCGCGAAGAAGGCTCGAACGAAATAGAATTATGCAGTGTCTGCAAATGTTAGAATTATGTGGCGAAAGGAGAAGGAAGACGGGTAAATAAAATGTAGAAATAATATAAGTTTAAGAAATATATATTGTTATAGAAAAAAATATAAATATACAACTAAATAGAAATATAATAAAAAAGGAATATAATAATAAAATATAATAATAAAATGTTATAAAATAACACGGAATAAATAGTAAAAATAGAAAAAAATAGTAAAAATAGAAAAAAATAGAAAAAATAGAAAAAAATAGTAAAAATAGAAAAAATATATACAAATGAAATTAACTAAACAAATTAAAATCTATATAAATTAATCTCTCCGCGCTGCGTTGGCGGTGGCGCGAGCAAGATCCGGGAGCATGTCTAAAACATGTAAACGCAAATATAATATTAATACTTTCCGCACAATATCCTATCACAATATCACTTACCAGCAAGCCATCAATGGCTGCACTGATGTTGTCGCTGTCATCGCTGTCATCGTTGTCATCGGTGTCGGAGGATGAGGAGTCCTCGATGCTGTCCTCACCACCACCACCACCACCGACTGCTCCCTGCAAATCCTAGAACATAGAAACCTTGATATAATATTCACGTGTTAAACGTAAAAAAAAAACGTACAAAACATTGTTATGTACATACCTCCTGATTATTCCCCCACATCTCCTGGTCCTCGTCGGGCGCAATCCTGAATATTCCCATTATTTTTGGTTGGAACTATTGCCTTTAAAGAGACTGTTGCCGTCAAAGATTTGAAGACAACTGGTCACGCTGCATCTCCAGGCTCTTGCATTTAAAATCTTATCATGAAATCGAGAAGTGCGTAGCTTTGCAAAAGTAAGATGCTGTTGTTCTCCACATTCATTTTCGCTGACCATCCTCTCCTTCTTCACACGCATCTTCTTTCCCTTCTTCTTTGGACACACCAAGCGACTAGAACAAATCTCTTTGATCATGTATCGAACGGGTATCGAACGTGAATCGAACGTGAATCGTACCACTCTGAACGTGAATCGTACCCCTCTGAACGTGTATCAAACGGGTATCGAACGTGAATCGAACGTGAATCGTACCACTCTGAACGTGAATCGTACCACTCTGAACGTGAATCGTACCACTTCGAACATGCATCGAACGTGAATCGTACCACTTCGAACATGCATCGAACGTCAATCGTACCACTTCGAACATGCATCGAACGTCAATCGTACCACTTCGAACATGCATCGAACGTCAATCGTACCACTTCGAACGTCAATCGAACGTCAATCGTACCACTCTGAACGTGAATCGTACCACTCTGAACGTGAATCGTACCACTCTGAACGTGAATCGTACCACTCTGAACGTGAATCGTACCACTTCGAACATGCATCGAACATCAATCGTACCACTTCGAACGTGTATAGAACGTATATTGGACATGTAATGAACTACTTCGAACATGTAATGAACCACTTCGAACATGTATCGAACGTCAATCGTACCTCTTCGAACGTGTATGGTACCACTTCAAACGTGTATTGGACATGTAATGAACCACTTCGAACATGTAATGAACCACTTCGAACATGTATCGAACGTCAATCGTACCTCTTCGAACGTGTATGGTACCACTTCGATCGTGTATTGGACGTGTAATGAACGGCTTTGAACGGGTATTGAACGGCTTTGATCGGGTATCGTCGTAATCTAGCGTACATCACATGTCGGAAGTTGGGGAGGGTGAAGAAAAACATTTTCATATACATTAAAAATTGATTATATTTAAATTATTGAATATTTTAAATATATTTTAAATATTCATTTTAAATATTCATCAATTTTTAATGTATATGAAAATGTTTTTCTTCACCCTCCCCAACTTCCGACATGTGATGTACGCTAGATTACGACGATACCCGATCAAAGCCGTTCAATACCCGTTCAAAGCCGTTCATTACACGTCCAATACACGATCGAAGTGGTACCATACACGTTCGAAGAGGTACGATTGACGTTCGATACATGTTCGAAGTGGTTCATTACATGTCCAATACACGTTTGAAGTGGTACCATACACGTTCGAAGAGGTACGATTGACGTTCGATACATGTTCGAAGTGGTTCATTACATGTTCGAAGTAGTTCATTACATGTCCAATATACGTTCTATACACGTTCGAAGTGGTACGATTGACGTTCGATGCATGTTCGAAGTGGTACGATTCACGTTCAGAGTGGTACGATTCACGTTCAGAGTGGTACGATTCACGTTCAGAGTGGTACGATTGACGTTCGATTGACGTTCGAAGTGGTACGATTGACGTTCGATGCATGTTCGAAGTGGTACGATTGACGTTCGATGCATGTTCGAAGTGGTACGATTGACGTTCGATGCATGTTCGAAGTGGTACGATTCACGTTCGATGCATGTTCGAAGTGGTACGATTCACGTTCAGAGTGGTACGATTCACGTTCAGAGTGGTACGATTCACGTTCGATTCACGTTCGATACCCGTTTGATACACGTTCAGAGGGGTACGATTCACGTTCAGAGTGGTACGATTCACGTTCGATTCACGTTCGATACCCGTTCGATACATGATCAAAGAGATTTGTTCTAGTCGCTTGGTGTGTCCAAAGAAGAAGGGAAAGAAGATGCGTGTGAAGAAGGAGAGGATGGTCAGCGAAAATGAATGTGGAGAACAACAGCATCTTACTTTTGCAAAGCTACGCACTTCTCGATTTCATGATAAGATTTTAAATGCAAGAGCCTGGAGATGCAGCGTGACCAGTTGTCTTCAAATCTTTGACGGCAACAGTCTCTTTAAAGGCAATAGTTCCAACCAAAAATAATGGGAATATTCAGGATTGCGCCCGACGAGGACCAGGAGATGTGGGGGAATAATCAGGAGGTATGTACATAACAATGTTTTGTACGTTTTTTTTTTACGTTTAACACGTGAATATTATATCAAGGTTTCTATGTTCTAGGATTTGCAGGGAGCAGTCGGTGGTGGTGGTGGTGGTGAGGACAGCATCGAGGACTCCTCATCCTCCGACACCGATGACAACGATGACAGCGATGACAGCGACAACATCACTGCAGCCATTGATGGCTTGCTGGTAAGTGATATTGTGATAGGATATTGTGCGGAAAGTATTAATATTATATTTGCGTTTACATGTTTTAGACATGCTCCCGGATCTTGCTCGCGCCACCGCCAACGCAGCGCGGAGAGATTAATTTATATAGATTTTAATTTGTTTAGTTAATTTCATTTGTATATATTTTTTCTATTTTTACTATTTTTTTCTATTTTTTCTATTTTTTTCTATTTTTACTATTTTTTTCTATTTTTACTATTTATTCCGTGTTATTTTATAACATTTTATTATTATATTTTATTATTATATTCCTTTTTTATTATATTTCTATTTAGTTGTATATTTATATTTTTTTCTATAACAATATATATTTCTTAAACTTATATTATTTCTACATTTTATTTACCCGTCTTCCTTCTCCTTTCGCCACATAATTCTAACATTTGCAGACACTGCATAATTCTATTTCGTTCGAGCCTTCTTCGCGCCGTTGAATGACGTCATCGCACGCGGTTGCTCCAGAGGAGTCAAATTACGCACGATCGCGCGAGACGCTGCGACGCTAAGTATTGCTCTCTCTTTCCCTCCACGAATTTAGATTTTAATGTAATGCTCTCTCTTTCCTTCCTCCGAATACATGGTTTGTAAAATGCCGATCTTTCCCGACATTGTCTGAAACATCATCCGATAAAAATAAATTATTATTTCTCTGTGTTGGGGGGAAAATTCGATCACATATTGGTTTGGAAAAAATTTTTGGGGTTGGGCCAAGGTCATTTCCTCACTCGGCTAGGTATAAAAAATTTTCGGGCGTGGGTCAGGTCTGGAGAGGTATCCGTGGCTGGCTATCGAAAGAAGAAAGAAGAAAGGATATGTATGGTTTGTAAGAAAGAGGAAGAAACAGTGAAACACGTGATTGAAGCATGTGAAGTAAGTGGAGAGAGTGGCAGCAATTGGAAAGAGGTAATTAGAGGAGAAGGGACAAACTTGGTTATTCTATAGGAGATAATAGGGAGAATGAAAAGATGGGAAGAACAGGAAAGTGATAAAAGATGATTATGCAACATAAAATAGATTAGGAAACACTTGTAAAATAAAAAAAATTTGTTAAGACACAGCAGGATACATTAGAAGGGTAGGACTTACACTGACACAATCACGGGAATGAAATGGAAAGAGTATATGATTGTTAAATTGTAACACAAAAGTGGGTAACAAATTAAATTATTATTATTATTATTATTATATTTTTTCTTTTTATAATGTATTTTTTATATTGAATTTTTATATTTTTATTTTTTAATTCATATTTTTATATTCATATATATATATATATATTTTTTTTATTTTCTTTTATATTTTTATTGAGTTTTATATTGTATTGTATTTTATTATCTATTTTAATTGTATTTTTATATTTTTAATTTCATTTATATTCATTTATATTTATTTTTTTATATTGTATTGTATTTTATCTTATATTTTTATTGTATTTTTATATTTTTTCTTTTTTATATTATATTCTTTTATATTCTATTTTTGTTTTTTTTCTTTTTATATTATATTTATTATTTTATTTTATTCTTTTTTATTATATTTCTTATTTAATTGTATTTTCTTTTATTTTATTTTATTTTATTTTTCAATTGTATTTTTATATTTTATTGGTAAGAAGTGTGATCGAAAATAGAGCAGATAAGTATATACATCCAAGAACAAGAAAGAGAGATGAAAATAAAAGAGTCAAAGTTCCTAAGAGAATTAAGAGAGGTGGCAAGCAAATCAGGAGATAAGTCGAAATACTTATGAGGGAAGAAGAAAAAAGGAGAGGAGAATTAGAATGGATAGGAAGATTCATACAGGGTAGTGAAACGAGGACATGTAAATATTGGATATCGAAAGATGAAAGGATATGTAGGCTTTGTAGGAAAGAGGAAGAAACAGTGAAACACGTGATTGAAGCATGTGAAGTAAGTGGAGAGAATGACAGCAATTGGAAAGAGGTAATTAGATGAGAAAGGATAAACTTGGCTATTCTACAGGAGATAATAGGGAGAAGGAAAAGATGGGAGGAAGAGGAAAGTGATAAAAGATGATTATGCAACATAAAATAGATTAGGAAACACTTGTAAAATAGAAAAATTGGTTAAGACACAGCAGGATACATTAGAAAGGTAGGACTTACACTGACACAATCACGGGAATGAAATGGAAAGAGTATATGATCGTTAAATTGTAACACGAATGTGGGCAATAAATTAAATTATTATTATTATTATTATTATTATTATTATATTTTTTTTATAATGCACTTTTATATTGAATTTTTATATTTTTTATTTTTTTTATTTTTCATTTTTTATATTCTATTTATATTCTATTTTTACAATTTTTATTTTTTATATTATATTTAATATTTAATTCTATTTTCTTTTATTATTATTTTATTTTCTTTTATTATATTATTTCTTTATATTGTATTTTTATATTGAATTGAGTTTTTATATTTTTATTTTTTTATTTCTTATTTTTATATTCTATTTATATTCTATTTATATTCTATTTTTATATTTTTTCTTTTTTATATTATATTTGATATTTAATTGTATTTTCTTTTTTTATTATTTTATTTTCTTTTATTATGTTATTATATTCTTTTTATTATATTTCTTCTTTAATTGTATTTACTTTTATTTTATTATATTCTTTTTTATTATATTTCTTATTTAATTGTATTTTCTTTTATATTTATATTTATATTGTGTTGTATTTAGGAATTGGAAAGAGGTAATTAGAGGAGGAGGGAAAAACTTGGCTATTCTATGGGAGATAATAGGGAGAAGGAAAACATGGGAAGAACAGGAAAGTGATAAAAGAATATTATACAACATAGAATAGATTAGGAAACACTTGTAAAATAGAAAAAATTGTTAAGACACAGCAGGATACATTAGAAGGGTGGGTCTTACACTGACACAATCATGAGAATGAAATGGAAAGATTATTTCATCGTTAAATTGTAACGCAAAAGTGGGCAATAAATTAAATTATTATTTTTATTATTATTATAATATTTTTGTCTTTTTTATATTGTATTTTTATATTCTATTTGTATGGAGAGAACTCAAAGATGTTGAGAATCGTGCGGTTTATTTAGAGATAAAGAATTGAGGCGATACAATAGATACGTAACACTTTTGGCGAATGTTGTTGAGATATTACTGTTCTGTGTAACTGAGCACTCGGTTCGGTCACGAGAGCGTGAGTGCGTATGAATGTAGACGAGGTGTTGTGTGGAAGAGTATGTATGTATGATGTCGCGAAAAGTAAATAGGAAGTCCATCAGCTGTTCGTGAATGTTCATGTTGTCTTGCGATTGATGTGAAGAAGAGAAAAAGAGAAGGAGAAAGAACGAGAGATTGAGAGACAGAGACAGACAGAGAGAGAGAGAGAGAGAGAGAGAGATAGACAGAGATGGTTCTGCTGATTCACTATTTATATTCTATTTTTATATTTCTATTGTTTAATTAATTGAACAATACGTAATCATTTTACAAATATTGCAATCTATTTGCTTGTCTGTCTCCCTCCTTCACTTGTCATCAATTTCTATCGACTCTGCATAATTCTTTCTATGATTCTCGCCTCCAATTCTAAAGACGATACTACGTAATAAGTCGCTGTATTTCAAACTGAATACAGTATCATTTTTATTTAATCTTAAGTCATGTGTAAGCTATGAGTATCCGCGGCTGTATCAAACTGCAGAAGATGTGAGGACAAACTTTAAAACTTTTGTTACTGTGTTGTAACAGGGCGACGCTGCCTGCGAAACATTACATACGCGTCGTGCTGCTAAAATAATATGTGATAGCGAATACTACGACGAGGATTATCTTGTAGATTGCGAACTGGTAGCATCTGTCATCAATGATATTTTAGCGGATGCTCGTAGGAAAAAAATGTTAAATTATATTTCATTTCTGTTTATATTTTTATATTCTTTTAATTGTAATTAAATTTCTTAAACATATTATTTCTCTATTTATTTATCCGTCTTCATCCTTCTCACCTCACCAATTTCTGCTGACACCACATAATTCTTTTTATGATTCGTGCGTTCGTTACGCCACCAAATGATGTAATCTTGCACGGCGCACAGTGGTCGAAAATGACACAGTCGGCGTCAAAAATCAATTCCCACGCCAAATCGAAAGGAAAATTAACGCCCCTTGGTGTACTGGGGTATTAGGTATCGCTGATTACGAATCCGTTGCAGGATTTTTGAAAAAGAAGATGGCGGATCCAGTATGGCCGCTCAAAGTTGACAAAAATTGGAAAAATACGAATCCTACGAACGAAACACGTTGTTTATTCAAAACCTACAGCTATAACTATATATTTTATGAATCTAGAAATGTGCATCACACTCTATAGAATAATATTCTAATGAATAGTTGTTAAAAAATTATTGTTAACAATAAAAAAAACAACATTATTTACTAATTTTATCATTTCCGCGACAAATACTGCAAATACGTGATTAATCTAACCATTGAATATTTATCGGAGACGAAAATAAAGATTATTGTCATAAAAAAATGTTAGTATAATTGTTTATTAATAATTTGTTTAAACAATTTTTTAACAAAGTGACTGAAATCCATTTCATACAATCAAATTGATCATATTTTGTTGTAATATTAATATAAACAATTAATAACAATTAATTGTTGTTAAACAATTTGTTAACATAATAGATTTCAGTAATATTCAACAAGATAAGTGTAATTTGGAAGGTACATTGTTTTTATGACGTAGGTACCCACTAAGTAAGGATTCTTGGAAATTTCATCCGCAAGGGGGTGAAAAGGGGTAAAATTTATTTTCTCGGACTCCTTAATATCTCTTAGGTCCGATTAGATGTCACCTTGGTTTTCACTTACAACGGTTGCCCATACAAATACCTAAAACTCAATTTCAGGATTTTGCTCTAATCAACCCCTAAGGGGGTGAAAAGGGGTATAATTTGTTTTCACGGATCCCTCAAAAGCTCTTCGGTCCGATTCGATATCGATACTTGGTTTAAGCTTAGCAACACAAATGCCTAAAAACCAATTTCAAATTTTTACCCTATTCAACCCTTAAAGGGTTAACTCTGAATATGGTGTACTAAGTAAGTGTGCATTGAATTGGGGCATCTTAAGTTTTGAATAGTAGGTGTGAACGAACATATACCTACATATATAAATATCCGTTACACGGAGGTTACTTTACCGAAATTATATAAAAAATTGCTACAAAAAGCAGATATAAAAGTAATTCCTTTTAATTATTCTACCGTAGCGAAGCACGCGTATTTTTCTATACATAAATAAAAACCCTAAACCCAGTATTTGAACTTTTTAAACTTTTTTTACATTTTTCAATTTTATAATTTTTTCCGTGTTTTTTTTTATAATTTTTTGTTTACTTGAAGTTTATTAAATAAAATAATATTTATATTGATTAATGGTTTGTTATAACTAAAACTCATCGGCTGAATTTTCGTCATCCGACTCTTGTTCATTATTATTGGAAGAAATTAATAAGTTTTTAACTTGTTCACACAAGCCTTTAATTTTGTTTTGTTTGTGGACCCTCAAACCACTTATTATTGGGTCGGATGAAACCAACATAAAGTGCATTATGTCTTCATTACAAACAGAACGTGAAAACAGTCTACTAAACCGTAACCTAGCCTGCTTAAAAATTTTATTATTGGCTTCTTGAGCTTCCTCGGATAACCAACCAATGGGTAGCCCAAAAACCTTCATTATATTTGCACCGTGTATCAAAACTTTGTGTACACATGGAGGCATTTTGTACCAATCGTATAAGTCAACGAATAATGTTGCGGTGTCAAGTGTGTACTTTTCAAACTTATCAAAGTCAATGTCGTACCCACTTGTCAATACTTGTAAAATAATAGAAAATCGTTCTATTAAACGAATGTCTACTCCTGTTGCGTTTGCCGCTTTCTCGGGGTCATCAAAAAATCGCCTGGCTGTATTTCCATCATTGGTTGTTCCGTGACCCTGTTTCACCACATCTACAATCAGTGACATTTCCGATCGTATACGGTCTTGCACCAGGTTTTTTCGTTCCACTTTTAACTGCTTATCATCTCCTTTAGCGTAAAATTTTTCGAAATCTAAATTGTAGGCGATGTGCAGAATACATTCCATGAATCTAATACGACAATGGAGAGTCGATAGCCCGTAATAGTAGTGGTTTTCTTCAACGTGCAGTTTTTGAAGAAGGTCTAATTTATTCATTTGATTTGGGGTTGCTCTACATATGTTGCAAGATGTCGAAGATGCTTGACTTGTTAAGACGTTACATACTTTTCCATCCAGCATGGTACAATATAATTTGTGTGAAACATAATATTTTTTTCTTTTAATATTTACTTCTGTGATTTTTAAATTGTTAATTTTTTCATTTGTATATTTATATTCTTCTTGAATTTTTGTATTGGTTTCCTTCGTAAACTCAAATTTAATTGGCCTGCAAAGTCTCACGGAAGATGGACGTGTATTTCTCCATATCGTTTGTCCATCTGAGGACATTATGCTCAGTGGTACATATGATACCATAAATATCGAGCTATCAATATTTACCGATTCATTATTGTCCCACTTTTGCTTAAACACCTGTTGACCGGAAGCACCATCTAAACCCCATTTCCCATGTAGAATTAGCGCTTTTTTCGTAACGGTTTTTAAATTTTCCTTTGAAATTAATGAAAAAATTCTTACAACAGTAAGATCCAACAGCGATTGTAACTCAACTGCAGCACCAGTCTCAGTGATGGTTATATTTTCAGGATAGCACTGTTGCTTTCCTAACAATATTTTCTCGTACGGAGGATACTGCTTATTGCCAAATAAAATAAAATTATGCTTACGAAGATTTTCATACTTAGCTTTCGTTAATCCAATATCCATATACATTGCTAAATTTTTATTTATAAAATCATTATCATAATTCTTGGTCATTACAGACTCTGTTATTTCCACGCCCTCCACCGTGGGGTCTTGAATTGGAATAACAGCTTTTGATAAAATATTGTGGCTATAATTTCTTCGAAGTTCTTGGGCACGTCTCTGTTCTGTTCTAAGACTGCATTCCTCATTCTTTACACGCGGACGACCACGACTTCTTTCGATATTAGGTGGTGTACTTTCGTTTAAATCAGCAGAATTCTGATCTTCGAATACATATTCCAGTTCTTTAGTCAGGAAATCATTATACTTTCTTTCAAAATCAAAACGCACCCGTTTAACACTCGCCCAGTATTTGGAATACTGCCTGATAAAAGTTTTATTAATAAACTCACGAAGTTGGTGCAGATGTTGAGAATCATAGTTGTATGTGTTTTTGACCCTATTCATTATTACATCTAGCCTCGATTTTCTTTTATTTGTTTCAGACCATAACCATTCACACAACTGTTTTTGTTCAATTGTAAAAATCGACATTGTCTAACTTAATATAATTTTGAAAATACAAATTCAATAATAAATCAAAACTAAAATGAAAACTCGATATTTAAAAAGAATGTTTAAAAGGAAATAGGAAATAGTCCTGAAAAGGACTGAAATAGAATTTTTATATAAAAAAGCAGTAAAAGCTTTGATAAAGATTTGGGAAAAATTGGGAAATAGTCCTGAAAAGGAAAAATAGTGGTTGCGAAATCCTCGGAGTGTGACCAGCGTGCAGTGCTTCGTTTGGCCCATGCGAGTTCGGCGCTCTCCCCACTAGAGATCGGCGCTCTCCCCACTAGAGATCGGCGCTCTCCCCACTAGAGATCGGCGGGCTAAGCTACCGCTAATGGAGGGGGAAACACCTACAGGAGTGGTGGTTATGTGCGCGAGACTGACGCAGGCGCAGTTCCATTTAGTATGTAACTAGTATAGTTATCTTCGACATCTTGCAACATATGTAGAGCAACCCCAAATCAAATGAATAAATTAGACCTTCTTCAAAAACTGCACGTTGAAGAAAACCACTACTATTACGGGCTATCGACTCTCCATTGTCGTATTAGATTCATGGAATGTATTCTGCACATCGCCTACAATTTAGATTTCGAAAAATTTTACGCTAAAGGAGATGATAAGCAGTTAAAAGTGGAACGAAAAAACCTGGTGCAAGACCGTATACGATCGGAAATGTCACTGATTGTAGATGTGGTGAAACAGGGTCACGGAACAACCAATGATGGAAATACAGCCAGGCGATTTTTTGATGACCCCGAGAAAGCGGCAAACGCAACAGGAGTAGACATTCGTTTAATAGAACGATTTTCTATTATTTTACAAGTATTGACAAGTGGGTACGACATTGACTTTGATAAGTTTGAAAAGTACACACTTGACACCGCAACATTATTCGTTGACTTATACGATTGGTACAAAATGCCTCCATGTGTACACAAAGTTTTGATACACGGTGCAAATATAATGAAGGTTTTTGGGCTACCCATTGGTTGGTTATCCGAGGAAGCTCAAGAAGCCAATAATAAAATTTTTAAGCAGGCTAGGTTACGGTTTAGTAGACTGTTTTCACGTTCTGTTTGTAATGAAGACATAATGCACTTTATGTTGGTTTCATCCGACCCAATAATAAGTGGTTTGAGGGTCCACAAACAAAACAAAATTAAAGGCTTGTGTGAACAAGTTAAAAACTTATTAATTTCTTCCAATAATAATGAACAAGAGTCGGATGACGAAAATTCAGCCGATGAGTTTTAGTTATAACAAACCATTAATCAATATAAATATTATTTTATTTAATAAACTTCAAGTAAACAAAAAATTATAAAAAAAACACGGAAAAAATTATAAAATTGAAAAATGTAAAAAAAGTTTAAAAAGTTCAAATACTGGGTTTAGGGTTTTTATTTATGTATAGAAAAATACGCGTGCTTCGCTACGGTAGAATAATTAAAAGGAATTACTTTTATATCTGCTTTTTGTAGCAATTTTTTATATAATTTCGGTAAAGTAACCTCCGTGTAACGGATATTTATATATGTAGGTATATGTTCGTTCACACCTACTATTCAAAACTTAAGATGCCCCAATTCAATGCACACTTACTTAGTACACCATATTCAGAGTTAACCCTTTAAGGGTTGAATAGGGTAAAAATTTGAAATTGGTTTTTAGGCATTTGTGTTGCTAAGCTTAAACCAAGTATCGATATCGAATCGGACCGAAGAGCTTTTGAGGGATCCGTGAAAACAAATTATACCCCTTTTCACCCCCTTAGGGGTTGATTAGAGCAAAATCCTGAAATTGAGTTTTAGGTATTTGTATGGGCAACCGTTGTAAGTGAAAACCAAGGTGACATCTAATCGGACCTAAGAGATATTAAGGAGTCCGAGAAAATAAATTTTACCCCTTTTCACCCCCTTGCGGATGAAATTTCCAAGAATCCTTACTTAGTGGGTACCTACGTCATAAAAACAATGTACCTTCCAAATTACACTTATCTTGTTGAATATTACTGAAATCTATTATGTTAACAAATTGTTTAACAACAATTAATTGTTATTAATTGTTTATATTAATATTACAACAAAATATGATCAATTTGATTGTATGAAATGGATTTCAGTCACTTTGTTAAAAAATTGTTTAAACAAATTATTAATAAACAATTATACTAACATTTTTTTATGACAATAATCTTTATTTTCGTCTCCGATAAATATTCAATGGTTAGATTAATCACGTATTTGCAGTATTTGTCGCGGAAATGATAAAATTAGTAAATAATGTTGTTTTTTTATTGTTAACAATAATTTTTTAACAACTATTCATTAGAATATTATTCTATAGAGTGTGATGCACATTTCTAGATTCATAAAATATATAGTTATAGCTGTAGGTTTTGAATAAACAACGTGTTTCGTTCGTAGGATTCGTATTTTTCCAATTTTTGTCAACTTTGAGCGGCCATACTGGATCCGCCATCTTCTTTTTCAAAAATCCTGCAACGGATTCGTAATCAGCGATACCTAATACCCCAGTACACCAAGGGGCGTTAATTTTCCTTTCGATTTGGCGTGGGAATTGATTTTTGACGCCGACTGTGTCATTTTCGACCACTGTGCGGCGTAGCTAAAACAAATTTTAAATGATTTTATCCAGCTTCGATCCTCTGTTTGTTTGTTTGTATGTTTGTATGGTTCAAATCTGGCAACTCAAATTTAACCCACTTCCAAGTTCCAACTATCCATTTGTCTTGAAACTTTGCATGCGTGAGTATTTTGGATGACAATACAATATTTAAAAAAAAATTAACCTCGACCAAAAAGATATCTGGTTAAACTAAAAAAGATATCTAATTAAACTAAATGATGATAACTAATTAATTAAAAGTATTAAGAATTAATAATACCCTTTGCCGTGGGCTGTTTAAGTGGCACCACGGCAGCCGAATTGCTGCCACTGGCAACCGCCATTACTTCATCCTCATCTTCAGAATCTGAGAAAATAAATTAAAATAAATGTAAATATAATTTTTTTTTATTAATTATTTCATTCTACTGTAAGTTTATCATAATAATAATAAAACTTACTAGCCAGTAGGGCGTCCTCCTGTGTATTCTAAAAAAAATCATAAATAATTAATTAGTAAAAAAGATCAAGAGTTCATAAAAGCGGCGTATGATAGAAGAAAGAAAGTCATACGTTAACTATCAGTGGAAGTAGTAGTAACTGTACAGCAAGTAATACCACAAGGAGATATATTAGTCACGTTGAAACATATTCTAACTTATAACGCCAACGATTAGAAACATCAAACATATCTGAGTTGAATGTTGTTGCTTGCTGAGAAAGACTTGCTGAGTAGAATGAATAATAATAATAATCTGCTACGAGTATATACACTTACTGATAAAAGTTAAGAAACAAAATAGTCGTTTAGGATTTACTGTATATTCTTCATCTTCTGAGATGAAGAATACATTGGAAATAAAATTAGCACAAAGAGATAACATTTCATACGTCAATCCTACTAATATAATAAATGCGAAAGTATGTTTGGATGTTTGTTACTCAATCACGTCGTAACTACCCAACGGATATTTCTGAAATTTGGTATATACGTAGTCTAAGACCAGGAATAATATATAGGATACTTTTTATCCCGATTTTTTAACCGATCTGGACCAAATTTTTCATAATTAAAACGCTGCGGGAAATATAGGCTACAGAGGACATAGAGGACACCCCACCCCTCCCTCTTATTTTACCCTCTTGACACTCCGTGTTAATCGACATTTCACCCGGGCAACGCCGGGTACTTTAAGCTAGTATACAATAAATGTTTTTTCGAATATACGTGTCTAAAGTAGCTGACTAGCGCTCGAAAATATGAAAAATTATTGTCCTAACGCTAAGAAATATTGGAAAATTAAATGTTGTTAAACTGTATTTTAAAAAATATAGTGTTGTACAGCTCGTCGCAACACACATTTTTTCTATTTACAGTTCGTTTATCAAATCATTACTATTCGAGCTAAAAATTATAAACAAAAAATTTTTCATTGTCCAAAATCATTATTTTTTTAAACATAAATTGCGATAACTTGCGTAAATATTAAGGGATCGCTATGAGACTTGAAACATAAAACTCAGAAAATTCTAGCGAAGCCGTAAAATGTATGCACAAAACCCTTATGTTAAAAAATGTAATAATATTTCATTAAAAAGTAATACTGGATATAACCCATGTTTTTCATCGTTCGGCATTAAAAAGTATCGAGGCAATTTTGAGGTACATATAACTTGCAGCGACAAAGTTTTTCCTTAATATACAAGGAAGATTTTCACCAATTTTCACATTGATTAATAAATAATTGTAAAAGATATGACGATATATATCATTCTCGCACGGGGCCAACTGTCAACGCGAGTGCTACAACTGCTAAATAGCGCATTATACGCGGCTGTTGACTATTGGTGGCGCGCCAGATTTATATGTATCATCATATCTTCTACAATTATTCATTTATCAATGTGAAAATTGGTGAAAATCTTCCTTGTATATTAAGGAAAAACTTTGTCGCTGCAAGTTTTTAACAACTTTTTAGCAACTTTTTAACGGCGAACGTTGAAAAACATGGGTTATATCCAGTATTACTTTTTAATTAAATATTATTACATTTTTTAACATAAGGGTTTTGTGCATACATTTTACGGCTTCGCTAGAATTTTCTGAATTTTATGTTTCAAGTCTCATAGCGATCCCTTAATATTTACTCAAGTTATCGTAATTTATGTTTAAAAAAGTAATGATTTTGGACGATGAAAAATTTTCAAGGGTAAAGGGTGCAAGGGTAAAGGGTGCAAGGGTAAAGGGTGCAAGGGTAAAGGGTGCAAGGGTAAAGGGTGCAAGGGTAAAGGGTGCAAGGGTAAAGGGTGCAAGGGTAAAGGGTGCAAGGGTAAAGGGTGCAAGGGTAAAGGGTGCAAGGGTAAAGGGTGCAAGGGTAAAGGGGGCAAGGGTAAAGGGGGCAAGGGTAAAGGGTGCAAGGGTAAAGGGTGCAAGGGTAAAGGGTGCAAGGGTAAAGGGTGCAAGGGTAAAGGGTGCAAGGGTAAAGGGTGCAAGGGTAAAGGGTGCAAGGGTAAAGGGTGCAAGGGTAAAGGGTGCAAGGGTAAAGGGTGCAAGGGTAAAGGGTGCAAGGGTAAAGGGTGCAAGGGTAAAGGGTGCAAGGGTAAAGGGTGCAAGGGTAAAGGGTGCAAGGGTAAAGGGTGCAAGGGTAAAGGGTGCAAGGGTAAAGGGTGCAAGGGTAAAGGGTGCAAGGGTAAAGGGTGCAAGGGTAAAGGGTGCAAGGGTAAAGGGTGCAAGGGTAAAGGGTGCAAGGGTAAAGGGTGCAAGGGTAAAGGGTGCAAGGGTAAAGGGTGCAAGGGTAAAGGGTGCAAGGGTAAAGGGTGCAAGGGTAAAGGGTGCAAGGGTAAAGGGTGCAAGGGTAAAGGGTGCAAGGGTAAAGGGTGCAAGGGTAAAGGGTGCAAGGGTAAAGGGTGCAAGGGTAAAGGGTGCAAGGGTAAAGGGTGCAAGGGTAAAGGGTGCAAGGGTAAAGGGTGCAAGGGTAAAGGGTGCAAGGGTAAAGGGTGCAAGGGTAAAGGGTGCAAGGGTAAAGGGTGCAAGGGTAAAGGGTGCAAGGGTAAAGGGTGCAAGGGTAAAGGGTGCAAGGGTAAAGGGTGCAAGGGTAAAGGGTGCAAGGGTAAAGGGTGCAAGGGTAAAGGGTGCAAGGGTAAAGGGTGCAAGGGTAAAGGGTGCAAGGGTAAAGGGTGCAAGGGTAAAGGGTGCAAGGGTAAAGGGTGCAAGGGTAAAGGGTGCAAGGGTAAAGGGTGCAAGGGTAAAGGGTGCAAGGGTAAAGGGTGCAAGGGTAAAGGGTGCAAGGGTAAAGGGTGCAAGGGTAAAGGGTGCAAGGGTAAAGGGTGCAAGGGTAAAGGGTGCAAGGGTAAAGGGTGCAAGGGTAAAGGGTGCAAGGGTAAAGGGTGCAAGGGTAAAGGGTGCAAGGGTAAAGGGTGCAAGGGTAAAGGGTGCAAGGGTAAAGGGTGCAAGGGTAAAGGGTGCAAGGGTAAAGGGTGCAAGGGTAAAGGGTGCAAGGGTAAAGGGTGCAAGGGTAAAGGGTGCAAGGGTAAAGGGTGCAAGGGTAAAGGGTGCAAGGGTAAAGGGTGCAAGGGTAAAGGGTGCAAGGGTAAAGGGTGCAAGGGTAAAGGGTGCAAGGGTAAAGGGTGCAAGGGTAAAGGGTGCAAGGGTAAAGGGTGCAAGGGTAAAGGGTGCAAGGGTAAAGGGTGCAAGGGTAAAGGGTGCAAGGGTAAAGGGTGCAAGGGTAAAGGGTGCAAGGGTAAAGGGTGCAAGGGTAAAGGGTATAAGGATAAATGCTAAAGGTGTATCGGTATATAAGGGTATATAAAGGTATAAGGGTATAAGGGTATATAAGAGAAGGGTATAAGGGTATATAAGAGTATAAGGGTATATAAGGGTGTAAAGTTATAAAGGTATAGAAGGGTGTATATATAAGAGTATAAGGGTGTAAGGGAATATATATGAGTATAAGGGTAAAAGGGTATAACGGTATATAAGGGTGTAAGGGTATAAGGGTAGGTATATAAGAGTATAAGGGTATATAAGGGTGTAAAGTTATAAAGGTATAGAAGGGTGTATATATAAGAGTATAAGGGTGTAAGGGAATATATATGAGTAAAAGGGTATAAGGGTATAACGGTATATAAGGGTGTAAGGGTATAAGAGTAGGTATATAAGAGTATAAGGGTATATAAGGATATATACTCTGCGGAATGATCCCGAGATTCGACGAACGAAACATGTGTGCGAAACTGATAGGTGTGTGTGTAACGCGTAGTATACGTATTTGGTTGACGAAAATTTCGCCTGGAGAAGAAAATTTTTCTTACCATTTCTGACATTTCCATGAGACGATATTACGATATCTCTAGCATGCGTGGACCGATTTTTTCGGAATTGGTCTTATTCGAAAGCTTATATGCGGTTTGCATAAGGAAAATGCCTTTAAATTTAAAAAATATTGCAGGGGTGATGAGATATTATTGAAATAAGTTTCAGAATAGCCTGGCGACGAGTAAAGGATAGCGGTAGCGACAGTCGATACGATATATGCAGGGCTCGGAACTTCGGATTTCGGAAAATGGAGATACATGGCAGGGGCAGTCGACATTCATATACAGGGTGTCTTTTACTTATACAGGGTGTTACGTATACAGGGTGTCTTATATGTACGTAGTACAGGGTGTTTTCTCTTTCATGTACTTGGCGTCGAGACGCTACCGCGTCTCTAGATAGGAAAAAGTTGCTCAGAATGTGGAGTTTTACAACATATCCAAATATCATAAAAATCGGTGAGGAATCGCTAAAGTAAATAATTACCGAATCAATTTTTTTCCACACTTTTACGGGAAAAGTCATCTTTAATCAGTTATAAAATGTTTTATAAACATCCAATGTTAATGCGAAATTGTTACGCGATAGAGAATGGAATTCTACAGCTCCAGTTACAATTTTAAGTAAAAATAATCATTGGTTCAAGAGTTATGATGTACACCGTTTCTGAAAATGGTGTTTCGAGAACACCGGCTTTAAAGTAAGGTGCTCTATGCCAATACCGCTCTGCGAGGCCGTTACGCGACGGTGCACTCAATTACGTTCGCTGCTATAACTTCGACAATGATTTGAATTTCTACATGAAATTTTGTTTAAAATTTACATAAAGGACTTTCAAAATCAGTAAAAAAAAAATAATCGATTTTCTCAAGCTGACATAGTCCACTACCCCCGTTAAACGAGTCCAAACACGAAGCGATTTTACTTCCTTTTAATTATGAAAACACGATTAAAATTGAAAAAGTATTTGAGGCATTTGATGGAAGATTTTTCCTTAAGGCTGCCGTCTCAGCGGGCCTTGAATGTGTGCGTACGCTCACACAAGCTAAGAAAAGCGTGTACGTATACGCGTGTAGTAAACAATCCGTTTCAACCGACTTTCGTCCTGGAATCGGCCAGAAGGAAGTTTTTGCGGGTACAGTTGCCTCTAGCAGACATCAATGCAGGGTGGTCTGGTGCGTTTGAACGCTAATAACCACCATACGTTGAGATAATAATGAATTTATGAATCGAAAACTGACAGAATGAGGCTTCAAGGCTTCACCGTTGGTGGCGCTAGTGGTGTACCGCAGCACGTAGCACCAGCTTGACGTATACGCAGGGCCGACGCGAGGTTAGCTGGCGCCCGTATGCAAGAAAATTTTTGGTGCCCCAAAATTTTTGCACCTGTTTTCTATTTAATATGATTTGTCTTTACGGGGTGTACATTTCGTTTATGTGGGAGTTGGATTCCTTTATTATTAAGCGTGCGATATAGTTTTTTAGCGTCCCATTCTGCTGGCGCCCTTATGCGGCACATGACTTGCATAATGATTTCGCCGATCCTGCCTATACGCGATGTAGTAAACAAACCGTTTCAACCGACTTTCGTCCTGAAATCGGCAAGAAGAAGGTTTTTGCGGGTATAGTTGCCTCCGGTAGACATTCGTGCAGGGTGGTCTGGTGCGTTTGAACGCTAATAAGCATCGTACGTTGAAATAATAATGAATTTATGAATCGTGTACTGAGACAGACTCGAGAAATGACAGAATGAAGCTTCAAGGATTCTCCGCCCCAGCGCTGATGGTATTTTCGCGCCATTTACCATCAGAACCGGTAGAAGTCCAAGCTAGCCGATAAATATAGGAAAGACATAGTTGCCGAGACGTATCGAGAGGTATATCGCGCTGTTGCCGCATTTCCTCCATTACTATTTTCTCGTAAGGAAGGCTTGAATGAATCACGGCGAAGCTGCTAGAGAACAGAAATGGGCAAAGATAATATCTGGATAAACTCAAATAAAAGATACTACAGTATTGTCTTGTTACGGGTTCGGTTTGGGGTACACTATGTGGATTTTTCGCTATTTCCACCACTTCTGTTTCACTCCTGTCCGGCGAAGGCGAGAGCGAGATGGAACGAGAGCGAGCGAGAGGCACTGAAAGCGAGCGAGAGCGGTACGAGACAGACGACGGGATCATGTTTTGTCTCTCTCCATCTTTCGGACGCCTGACACTCCGTCCTTTGCATTGACGCCCGTCGCGCAGACAAAGCATTCCATCTCGCTCCCCCCTTCGGCCAGAAAGAAGCGAGAAACGAACACTCGGAATTAGGACTCTGTTTACGAAACGGGTTCAACGCCTGTCCCGACCAGCGAGGACTTGGGCTGTTCGGCGGCGGCTTGTAATCTCGGTTAGAGAGGCATACAGTGTTGATAAAAGGTAAAACGTGACGTTTTCAGTATTCAGTAACATACTTACTGCTGAGATTTTCCACATTAACCTCTTAGGCACGGCTGAGTTTTACGTGGGGCTGTTTCTCTGTACGGCAGAGTTCAACGCGAATTACGTGTAAACGATACAGTGAGCCGCTATAGTGGCGTGTCGTTCAGAAATATGACATCCGCGAAAGCCACTACAGTGGCGCGACGTGCCTAAGAATGAATTCAAATACGGTATAAATCGGATTATTTCTAGAACTGTACTAGATAATTAAATATAAATGCGTAACATTTCTAATCTATTTAATAATGCTAAAAATAATCCGATTTATATCGTGTTTAAATTCATTTTCGTCTGGAAAATCTCGCCAGTATGTTACTGAAACGTTCAAGCCGATACGATAGAAAATGTGAACGTTTTACATTCTATTAAAACAAACAAAATAAACAATCATTGAACAATCATATCATTATATTTTTTCACAAGAAAATATAAATATTGCCCTCACTACATACGTTACATTTCGCTCATTTGCTGCAACTACGACATATATTACTCAAAATTCACGATTTTTGGGGAAACGAGTTTTGTTAACGGGAAAAGTTTTGTTAGACAACAACCACTTTTTCTATACTAATAACTCAAAAACTGCAAATTTTGAGTTGTGTCGTTGTTACAGCAAATGAGCGATTTCATTACAATCGATTTGATATAATTGTAGGAAGACCGTCAATGGAGAAGAGGAATTACACAGAATGAGAGAAGATAATAAGAATTGCGAAGTGTAGAAGAGATAATGATACGCAAATAAGTATTGTTTCATTGATATGTTTCCTAACTTCACTACCCAACCTCTCTATCTTTCATTATTGCCATCCTCCTTTACGTTCAGCGAGGCTCTGACGCTAGACACTTCTCGATAGAAGGAACTGTGGCAACAGCGCGGCAGAGACAGATAGATCAGAAAATGTGGCAACTATGCGTAAAAAATTCGTCTACACAGAGTACCTGGAGATGTCACCTCTGTATATGTTCTTTTTATCGACCGGACTAGTTTCATTAGGGTCCGTCTGTTTACTGAGGACGCTTCGATCGATTCGGACCATAACAAACTTGAGACGGCAGCCTTAAATTCTTTAAATCGACTCAGGTATATGTTACATATATAATATAGCAAGGACATTATACTTCTCTCGCGTTCAGATTGGATATATGCTGCTTTATTACGTAGCGTGATCGACTCGCAGCTACATAGTCGCTGAGCAGTCGCGCTACCGTGCTGTCGTGCAATAAGTACTTTTGTTTCATAGAGGATTTTCGGTAAGCGGGAAAATATGGAAAGTGGGGGCGAGTATTGAATCCGCAAGGAAAGAAGCTAATTTAGAAAAGAAATTGATTTGTAGGACAGCTTGCTAATTAGAATTTAATCGTGGGCCGAAGCGCGGCCGAAGCACTTTAAAGCCGCTCACAAATTTGCTACGTAACCGCGTAGCGTAACACCGTAACGTAACAATGTGGACGGTATTCGTAACATCGTAGCGTACGAAAATTTAGATACGATGTTACCTACGTTACGAGGTTGTTCGGCCCAATGTCGGATTTTGACCGTCATATCAAAGGGATGTTACGTTTACCGCGCGAAAAAGTCTGGACGGGCATTCGTGCCCAGCCTATCAAGACCGCCGTTGTATGTGGACTGTGCGAGACACGGAGTGGAATAGTAAAGAAGCAACACTAGAATTTATCCAAGCATATAAGAAAAAGCAACGTATATGGGATATAAATTGCTTTTTCTGTACATAAAGGTACGTGTTTGCCACCATCGCTGCCGTTTTCCATTTTCCTTTTATAAAGCATACTGAATGTAAACTATAAGCTGCTGCATTGTGACTGAAAATCGTTCTCGGTTGAATGTCCGTAACAAACTGGAAACCTCTGTATGTGACACTCGTATGACACGTTAGGCTATGAAGTTCGGGAACTTAAATTTTTAACCCTAACACACCGTAATGTAAAGTTACGGTATTACGTTACGCGGTTACGTAACAAATCTGTACACGCGGCTCAAGATCAGTATCTGTAGGATTTTTTGGCCGACGCTTCTGATTTAAAGTCAAATTTTCGAAATTGAAGATGGCAAATCTAATATGTCTAAGCGAAATTACAGAAAATGGATTTAATCGTTAGAAACTTAGCGCGTATAGATTGTCGGGGACGTTGGTTACATATATATGAGGAAATCATTATAAGGATCGAAATTTTAATGTGTGCTACCAATCTAATATTGTAGATCAAATTGTAAAATTTCAAATGGTGGATCGACGTTTCGTATTTTTAGAATTTTGTACACATCTCATAAATGTGTAGGTAATTTGCATGTTTACGGGGATATTATACCCAAAAATTCGATTTTTTCTTTGATTTTCTAATAGTTTAGGATTTCGAAAATATGTCCCTAAAATATTAAGGTGAAATTCGCAAAACTCCCAGAGTTATAAGGGCTTACGGCCGCAGCGTGGCCGGCAGTCGTTCCCTCGATCCTTGTATGTAAAGAGACTACCTATGACTGCCAGCAGAGGAGAGAGAGCTGCCCAACATGATTTTTTTTAAGCTGAGAAAGGTTTTCTCTGGGTCATTCCACGCCAAATCGATCACTTTTTTCCCTCGATGTCTCGGATTGTGTTTAAACTTGAATATGTTGTAGTCCTCGTGGAATTGGGGGGGGGGGGGTAAGTCATCATTTTGTCGATTTCGAGTTTGTTTAAAAAATACAGGTCCTTGAATTTTGCGACTTTTGCCTATTTTCGTGAAAATGGGTTGTACTTATGAATTTTTATCTCGAAAACTATTTGTCGGATTTAGTTGGTTCTTACAGCATTTTAATGTGGAAGGATCTGCATTCCTGAATAATTTTTGTTTAGATCGAAAAATTAGCATTGCAACATTAAAAATTATAAACAAATTTTTATTTTGCAAATTCGGGCTCGAGGTCGCGATTTTGAAAATCCGAAAACACTACTACCATGCTCCTTGAAGTTTTTTCTACAAAATAAGCCTATGGCCAGGATGGTGCAGCCAGGTAAGCAGCCCGGGTGCCTCGCGGACGCTCCGCTATTACGTTCGGCGGACCGTACCGCTACCATGCCACATTACTATCAAAGAGGTCTAAAAGCAATATCGATGGATCCCGTACTCGTCTGAATGTTGCAATTTATACCTGCAGCAGAACTTTACTAACCCACTCTTGGCCAATGACTTTTTTATAATAATCAGATTTCGAAGTATGGAAACTACGGGAAGGTGGTGGGCTGCTTCCATCAGGGAGGGGGATAAGGATGGGTTAAGAAGGATGGCATGGTAGTGGAGTAATTCCGGCCAAATGCCTTTTTCTGTGTTACTACTCCCAATTTTGTTACAACGCAAATTTATGCTTTCTCGGTCATACTAATACCAACTAGACAGACACGTCAAACTATCAATTAATATAAAAAAATTAACAAATGTGTAACTTGTTCAAATTTTATAGCATTTACTGCTTATGTGGCCGGAATTACCCCGTTTTCCCCTAAGTTACAGAAACTAGTCATTATGTATCGTAACTTCAGTCGTACAGGTCGTAACTGCATGAAAAACTTTAAACGCGTTTTTCTCGAAAGAAATTTTTTAAATCGGGCGCACATTTTTCTCAAAAACTACTGGACCGATTGAGCTAAAATTTTACACACATTCAAAGTGAATGTGTACCTATAGTCCGAACCAGAATTATATCAATAGTTTTAATACAACCTCCCCCACACTTCGTTTTAGCTCAAGAAAAGTAAAACAAAATCAAATGCAAATTCTTAAACAGCTGTGATTTCGGCAGCAATGTACGGACTTGGTTACATCTGGTTCGGGCGATAACTACACTCATATAGATTAAAAAAATCTTTGGTACATTCTGCCCCCTTTAGTTAAAATGTCCTATCTAGCATTTTGAAACAACCGTGAAAACTGAAGTTTTATCATTTACTTTATACCGTCCTTTTTCCCGAAATTCAAATTAAAACATGTTGTCATTATTTCGTAACAGCCTAATATATTTTTTTGTAATAGGAATACCGGTAGGTAATGTATTATTAACGTACCAATTAATTAAATGTTTTCGATACGATATTATAACCATTTGGAAAGAAGTTAGGTTAAATACATTAGACTGTTTATAAATCTTTACGAAGCACGTAGAGTTTTCTAACTTTACTTAAAAAGTAAAAGACGTGTGGAACTTCAAATATTTCAACATATCTCAAAAAATTAAAAAATGCTACATAGGACAGTTTAACTAAGGAGGGCAGCATTCGTTTCAGATTACTGGGACGGCCGCAATTCATGCGCCCGATGGGGCCGGTTTTTGATGACACGATCTGCGTTTCGGCGTGTAACTTGTACAAATTTCTATATAATCCGTTCCAAAAATTTGTGTTGATAGTTCAAACATTACTAAATATATGTGCAAAACCCCTGCTCTGTAGGTGCGATAGGTTCGTCAGAATTAATTTCCAAATATCACCTTCAAAAACGAGTGTCTAGACGAGAATACCCCCTTAAGGCTGCCGTCTCAGCGGGCCTTGAATGTGTGCGTACGCTCACACAAGCTAAGAAAAGCGTGTACGTATACGCGTGTAGTAAACAATCCGTTTCAACCGACTTTCGTCCTGGAATCGGCCAGAAGGAAGTTTTTGCGGGTACAGTTGCCTCTAGCAGACATCAGTGCAGGGTGGTCTGGTGCGTTTGAACGCTAATAACCACCGTACGTTGAGATAATAATGAATTTATGAATCGAAAACTGACAGAATGAGGCTTCAAGGCTTCTCCGTTGGTGGCGCTAGTGGTATACCGCAGCACGTAGCACCAGCGTGACGTATACGCAGGGCCGACGCGAGGTTAGCTGGCGCCCGTATGCAAGAAAATTTTTGGTGCCCCCAAATTTTTGCACCTGTTTTCTATTTAATATGATTTGTCTTTACGGGGTGTACATTTCGTTTATGTGGGAGTTGGATTCCTTTATTATTAAGCGTGCGATATAGTTTTTTAGCGTCCCATTCTGCTGGCGCCCTTATGCGGCACATGACTTGCATAATGATTTCGCCGATCCTGCCTATACGCGATGTAGTAAACAAACCGTTTCAACCGACTTTCGTCCTGGAATCGGCAAGAAGAAGGTTTTTGCGGGTATAGTTGCCTCCGGTAGACATTCGTGCAGGGTGGTCTGGTGCGTTTGAACGCTAATAAGCATCGTACGTTGAAATAATAATGAATTTATGAATCGTGTACTGAGACAGACTCGAGAAATGACAGAATGAAGCTTCAAGGATTCTCCGCCCCAGCGCTGATGGTATTTTCGCGCCATTTACCATCAGAACCGGTAGAAGTCCAAGCTAGCCGATAAATATAGGAAAGACATAGTTGCCGAGACGTATCGAGAGGTATATCGCGCTGTTGCCGCATTTCCTCTATTACTATTTTCTCGTAAGGAAGGCTTGAATGAATCACGGCGAAGCTGCTAGAGAACAGAAATGGGCAAAGATAATATCTGGATAAACTCAAATAAAAGATACTACAGTATTGTCTTGTTACGGGTTCGGTTTGGGGTACACTATGTGGATTTTTCGCTATTTCCACCACTTCTGTTTCACTCCTGTCCGGCGAAGGCGAGAGCGAGATGGAACGAGAGCGAGCGAGAGCCACTGAAAGCGAGCGAGGACGGTACGAGACAGACGACGCGTTGATGTTTTGTCTCGCTCCGTCTTTCGGACGCCTGACACTCCGTCCTTTGTGTTCGCGGCCGTCGCGCAGGCAAAGCTTTCCATATCGCTCCCCCCTTCGGCCAGAAAGAAGCGAGAAACGAACACTCGGAATTAGGGATCTGTTCACAACAGGAGCCCCACATCGGTTCCGATCAGCGACGACATACGGAGACAATACTATACACACAGATTCAACATAACTTACTTTTGCAACAGTTTTTTCTAACTTGGCCGCCCTCTCCTCCGCCTTCTTCTCCTTATCCTCCTTCTTCTCCTCTTTCCTCTCCTCCTGCTTCTCCTTCTCCCCCTCTCCTCCACTCTCCGCCGATACGGCGGGTACAGTATCTTTCATCTGGAAATGAAATGATGAATGTATTATTTTATGGCAAATAGTAGGATTGTACAGCGTGATTCTCTCGCTAGAGCCCTCAAAGACAATAGTCTAACCCCGGGTTTACACCAAGGCGAACAAGAACAAATACATTGTTCGCGAACGTTTTCGTCTGTTCTTGCCGTGTCCACACCGCCGCAAACATGAACAAAACTCAGTATAAGAATCGTATATGAACGTTTTGTTCTATTTACGACGGTGTGAACACGGCAACAATAAACGAAAACGTTTGCGAACAATGTTTTTGTTCGTGTTCGCGTTGGTGTAAACCCGGGGTAAGAGCTGGCTACATAAGAACTGTGATTGCATCGAGACATGTGGACCCCTATGTAGCCAGCTCTCGGTTACAATGCCGCCAATAAACCGCGTCTCGCTGAGTTTCGTGGAAGTGACGAAATCCACGTTCTGCATTTCTCAACAGATCTTTGCGAAAATGGCGTCAATCAATGTCGTGCCGATGAAAGTGGCCCCACGCATCGTTAAAAATAGTCCGATTTACATGACATGATTTTAATCGGGAGAACGCCAGGAATTCATTGGTATCACTGCCATATCGATGCGATGAAGAATAAAGAATTTTTCAATACGTCGTAGTAAATCTCGTCACGAGCATCGAAATTCACAAAACTCAGCGAGGCGCGGCTTATTGGCGGCATCGCCTTTGAATACTCTAGCTAGAGAGTCACTCACAATCAGTATAATAATATACAATATAATACTTACATTTTTCGAATTAGCCATACTCGCCCTGTGTCGCTTGCTTGGAACTGACTGAGTGGCAAGGATCCCCGGGCCCTAGCTACCGCTGCTGGAGGGGGAAACACCTACAGGAACGGTGGTTATGTGTGCGTGACTGATGCAGGCGCAGTTCACGCACACACGACCACCGCTCCTGTAGGTGTTTCCCCCTCCAGCAGCGGTAGATGGAGCCCGCCGATTCCTGACTGACTGTGCCGTTGCACGTGGTCTGTAAAGTGTCATTTGTTTTAGAACGCACCACAGACGAATCTTCGGATTCACGTTTCGCGTTCACGGTTCGCGTTTACGTTTTTTGTTTTTTGAGTTGCGTTGCGTTGCATTGTGTTTGTGTTGTGTTTGTTGGTTTAGTGTAAAATGAGTGGCACTCTAAATGTGAATATGTAGGATGTGCAAGAAGATATGGACAATAATTCTCCGTCTCGTCCGCGAAAATTACGTGCGTACGCAACGAGATTATCGAAACGGAAAGTATATCGCGTAAAGAGAATGTCTTTAGCCCTTCAGAAGAAGAAAAAAGAAGGCGCAAAAACGGCAGACGACACTGCCGTAGAACAATATCTAGAAGAAGTGGCCGGGGAACGTCTTGTAGAGGAACCATCAACCTCCGACGGACGACATCATACGCGACAAGAGATAATGTACTCGCCATCCGATGAAGATACTGATACGGTCAGTTCCGGAGAAACTGAAGAGGCACTTGAAGAATTTGATATACAAAGTAACGAAGAGGAAAACTTCGTTATAGAAAAAGTTGGGAAGGACGAGCCACAAGAGCAATCGAGTCTCCTAAATAGCAACGATATAATGAATTTCCCAAATGTGCTTGCTCAATTGCAAAAAATAGGTAAGCATGCAAAAGGTAGGGAAGACTGTGGCATTGAACACCTAAGAATAACTGGTGTGAAACGGCGTGGCTTCAAGAGCATCTTCAGCGTAATGTGCACTTTATGCCATTACAAAGCTGAAATCTGCAATCAATCGGACGAAGCCGAAGAAGTGGATTGCAATCAGGGCGCCGTTAATGCAACAATTTTATGTGGAGGCAGTTATGCCCAGTTGCAACACACTTTTGCAGGAGTGAACATACGTTGCATGTCGAAGAGAGACTTCGTGAAGGATCAAGATGAATTCGTCAAGTCCGCAATTGCCGCTGCAGAAGAAGAGATGCTAGCAGCGGCTGAAGAAGAAAAACGTTTGGCGATTGAAAGAGGCGACGTTCTTTCCGGATCAGGGATCCCTCACATCCCCGTTGTGGCTGACGGAAGCTGGATGAAGAGATCCTACCGCAGTAGTTGTTACGATTCTGCGTCTGGAGTCGGCGTGATAGTTGGCTATCACACGAAAAAAGTTTTATTTTACGGCGTTCGAAATAAAGTTTGCAGAATTTGTCGGATTGCTGCGAAAAACAAGAAAGAACCCCGAAAGCACACATGCTTCAAAAACTGGAACGCATCTCGAGCATCGACTGCTATGGAAAGTGATGCTATAGTAGAAGGATTCAAGACTAGCGTAGAAAAACGTGGACTCGTTTATTCTACTTTGATTGCCGATGGGGACAGCAGCGTGTATAAGAAGATTATTGATGCTGATCCATACAAGAGACAGATTCGTGTAAAAAAAATTGAATGCACGAATCATTTGTTGCGAAACTTCTGTACAAAAATGAAAGCGATTGTGAAGAAGACTACACCTGGACCATTGCGGCAATCTGTGGAAAGTAGCATTCGCCGGATGCGCACGGACATCGTAAAAGCCGCAAAGTTTAGATACAATCAGAATGTATCAATCGAAGAAAAAACAAGGAATTTGCATGGCGATATACAGAATGTTCCGAGCCACGTGTTTGGTGAACACAAAGAGTGTGCACAACTAAAATATTTCTGCGATGGAAAGAATAAAGAGAATGAAAGAAACATCGTTCCAGAATTGACGAAAATTGGAGTGTACCAGGACATAAAAGAAGCACTTCGTCCAGTGTTAGCTCATGCGGAGAGCTTACTCTATAACACGAATAATAACGCTGTGGAAAGCTTGAACGCAATAATTGCCAAGTACATTGGCGGAAAAAGATTAAATTTCGCCGAAAGAGGATCCTATACAGGAAGATGTGCAGCTGCTGTCGTGGAGTACAACAGTAACCAAGTGCACTCGCGATTGAATGCGGTAATGAAGAAGAAAACTCCCGAGGTTGTTCTCCAAATGGAAGAAAAGAAAAAGAAAGAAAAGGAAAAGAGAGCTGCAAAACAGAAGGAACCGAAGACTGCGCGATATGTACGCAAGCAATTGCCCTCGCAGAAAGATTCCGATTATGGACAAAATGCGCAGAAGCCAGACATGCCGTCCGAAATGTATGAACTGGAGCGGGAAAAGCATATGCAAATGCTCAAGGACTGGCAAGAGAAAAGACACGCTATCGAAGACGAAACCATTGGACAAGCAAAGAACCGCAGATGGTTGCAGTACAGGTCCAAATTGTTGACAGCATCCAATTTTGGACAAGTGTGCCGTCGCCGACGTGACACGCCTTGCGCAAATGCAGTAAAGTCATTTCTGTATCCGCGGATAATTAGTGCACCCGCCGTGGAATACGGAAAAGAATGCGAGAATATTGCTCGCGAAGAATTGAAGAAGCAATACACGGATATTGCAGAATGTGGAATTTTCATCGACAGTTCCATCCCCTTCTTAGGAGCTTCACCGGATGGAATCATCGGTCAAGAGGGTATTTTGGAAATTAAATGCCCCAAATCAGCGGAGAACTTTACGCCGGAAGAAGCTATGGAAAAAGTACCCGCTGTCCGGCGCATGTTCACACGTAAAACAGGTATTTCAATGAGCAAAACGCATCACTATTATTATCAAGTACAAGGTCAGTTACATATTACTGACAGAAAGTACTGTATATTTTGCCTTTGGACCCCGAAGGGGCTGAAATCTATAAAAGTAGAGAGAGATGATGCGTTTTGGGAAACAGAAATGGAGCCAAAACTGGTTCAATTTTATTTAGAATGCATGCTACCCGAATTAATAGATAGTCGGCACAATAGGTGCATGCCTATTCGGGAGCCAGAATTTATACTGGAGGAGAGAGCGAAAGAAAAACCTAAAAGCTTGAAAAAGCGAAAAAGGTCTCCAGTTGAAAATAGTGAAACTGTTGCAACGGTCCGGCGTCGCACCGCGTTGTAAAGCGCGGGACCACTGACTCCGTCAGTGGTCATAAGTGCCAGCAATGGCACTTTTACTCGCTGATCATACGATCACGCGAGTCGATCGACGCCGCCGTCACTTTGCCAAGAAAGTGACGAAAGATATAATAAATTTGATCGATCCGGCGTCGCACCGCGTTGTAAAGCGCGGGACCACTGACTCCGTCAGTGGTCATAAGTGCCAGCAATGGCACTTTTACTCGCTGATCATACGATCACGCGAGTCGATCGACGCCGCCGTCACTTTGCCAAGAAAGTGACGAAAGATATAATAAATTTGATCGATCCGGCGTCGCACCGCGTTGTAAAGCGCGGGACCACTGACTCCGTCAGTGGTCATAAGTGCCAGCAATGGCACTTTTACTCGCTGATCATACGATCACGCGAGTCGATCGACGCCGCCGTCACATTCCTAAGAAAATGACGAAGGAAATATTAAATTTAATTCACCCTTTAATTTTTTCAGACATATTTCTAAGTTTACAGGAGCAGATAGACAGAATTCAAGGGGACCGGAATGAGAAGGCGGCACCTAGAGGGGGTTTTTAGTGGGTATACCGGAGACCGGGGAGTCCCACATAACCCTTTATGCATACCCCGGCAATACTGTAGCCGGGGTATGCATAAAGCATTTTCCCCCTCTGAAAAAAAAAAAAGCTGATATATATGTACGGGCGTCGCAGGTATGCATGATGTTCGACGAATTATGGAAACAAATTTTTACTGTTATACCAAACTTACCGAAATGTCTGCGATTATATGTTACAGGCGGACCTTTTACCAAATTACTGCAAACATGGTATATGGGACAGTAATGCCAGGACAAATGGAATAAGTACCATATTTCAGGTAAAGTTTAACAGCTTATAAATCTACATTAAAATTTTGTACGCTTATAAAACAACCCTATTTCCTAATGTGTATCATAATGTGTTACAGACCCACACTGCCTACGTCATCTTTCATTATGAGCGACCTGGGAAAATTGTAGGAAGACCGTCAATGGAGAAGAGGAATTACACAGAATGAGAGAAGATAATGTTGCAATATTGTCTCGTTAGCGGATCGCTGGTCGGGATCGGCGCACAGTGGGACGGATCGACGTTTAGGTAGGCATTCGCTTCATTTCTTACATATTTCATCATTTATTGATTATAATCTAAGATTACAGGTAATATATTGTATAATAAATACAATAATCTTTTTTTTTCTCGTCGCTCTTTTTAATAATGGGACTTCAAGTGTCCCTTCATGTTGATTTCCATATATATACATCCATATATATGGATCGGGGCTTATTAATAAATTATTTAGAACATCTTGATTTGTCTTTTTTCGGCTGCTCTTTTTGCGTATAATTCGCAGTAGTTTTTAAAATCATTATTTCGGGCGTTCTGGGCTTCCTCAGTTAAATATTCTAAAAAAAATTTATATTTCCATTTTTAGAAAATGATCAGCTTTTACACATTGGAATAGTTTTAGTTAGTCTTTTTCTGGTAATGAAAAATATAAACGCTTATATTCTATTGCCAAATTAAGATTTTTTGTTACCATTTTCGTATTTTTCTAAATTAAAAGAATTGTTCGTATTTGTCCGTAAATTCAAGCACACCTCATAATCCTGGATAGATTCAATTTCACAAAATTCAATTACTCATATCCGACCACATCCGACCCTTTGAAAAATTGATATTTTTTTGCACAAACGCAGGTGCAAGTCAGGAGAAATATACTATTTTGCTCCAATTTTTTATATGCAATAATAATTGTGCAAATTGAATGTTTTTAACTTTAAATTACACTAATTGAGTAATGTTCAAATATAATAATAATGAGTAATATATGTTGGAAGTGAGGCACGCAGGGGTGTGCAAAATTCGATTCCAATCACTCTCTGATTACATACATGATTCATTCTTATTTATCTAGCGTATCATTCATACTTTTGCACGTTGCACACCCCTGCGTGCCTCACTTCCAACATATATTACTCATTATTATTATATTTGAACATTACTCAATTAGTGTAATTTAAAGTTAAAAACATTCAATTTGCACAATTATTATTGCAAATAAAAAATTGGAGCAAAATAATATATTTCTCCTGACTTGCACCTGCGTTTGTGCAAAAAAATATCAATTTTTCAAAGGGTCGGATGTGGTCGGATATGAGTAATTGAATTTTGTGAAATTGAATCTATCCAGGATTATGAGGTGTGCTTGAATTTATGGACAAATACGAACAATTCTTTTAATTTAGAAAAATACGAAAATGGTAACAAAAAATCTTAATTTGGCAATAGAATATAAGCGTTTATATTTTTCATTACCAGAAAAAGACTAACTAAAACTATTCCAATGTGTAAAAGCTGATCATTTTCTAAAAATGGAAATATAAATTTTTTTTAGAATATTTAACTGAGGAAGCCCAGAACGCCCGAAATAATGATTTTAAAAACTACTGCGAATTATACGCAAAAAGAGCAGCCGAAAAAAGACAAATCAAGATGTTCTAAATAATTTATTAATAAGCCCCGATCCATATATATGGATGTATATATATGGAAATCAACATGAAGGGACACTTGAAGTCCCATTATTAAAAAGAGCGACGAGAAAAAAATGATTATTGTATTTATTATACAATATATTACCTGTAATCTTAGATTATAATCAATAAATGATGAAATATGTAAGAAATGAAGCGAATGCCTACCTAAATGTCGATCCGTCCCACTGTGCGGCGTTTAGCCCGTATCGAGAACAGATTCCCTAATGGGGATAACGAAAAGTCCACATCGTGTACACCAAACCTAGCCGCTAATCAGACAATACTGTATTCTTGGAAAAATATACACTTTTTTATCTGTAATTGTCCATTTCAAGGGGGCGAAAGCTTGAATGTCGAATTTCAATTCTCCAATGAAGTTGGATTGATTTATTGTGATGACTGTAACTTGATTAGAGAGAAAAAAATATATAAAAAAATGTTCTGTTAAACAATTTTGTCAAAAAGGCACTGACAACTAAAAAATACTTCTATTCTTGTACTACAATTTCGATGGTGTTTTTTAACTTTAAATAAAAACGTGGAGCAGGATATTTCGTAACAGAATATGAATCAATTTAGTACAGCATCAAGTGTCGAAATAAATTTATTGCGAGATATCCTGCTCTACGATTTTATTTATAGTGAAAATACACCATCGAAATTGTGGTGTAGTGGACCGTCGAACTTGAGAAAGATTTATTTTCTCAGGGTTAGGCGGTTCCTCACTCAAGTGCGTACCGCGGGCGACCGGGCCGAGGCGTAGGCAATAAACATGACGATTGCCAGGACACCTCGGTTCGGTTGCGACAGCCTTGACTTTACTCGAAGGTATCGTGGGAAAAGGATTCTCCCTCAAAAACGGTTTGGGTATTTTTCCACCCTCTGCTTTCCGGACGACCGTTGAGCGTCCATGGAAATCGGCAGAAGAAAACCAGCCGCCGAACGCGACGCTTCGTTCATGCGGTGTGTTGACCATTGTGTGCTCTCCATTTTCAATATCGTTATTAATAAAGTTAGTCATTGTTATTGTTAATATCGTGTTGTAATATTCACCCTCACGGACCACTCCTACAGCAGTATAAGAAAATAATTATTTTTTAGTTCAATGCATTTTTAATAAAATCGTTTATTATAAATTTTTTATTTTCTAGTTTTTAGTGTTCGTGGATTTACATTTCATAGCTCAAACTTCTTTACAAATATCTTTTATTGTTGTATGCACTACATATGCAGTTTAACAATTTGCTTGAACCCTACAGTGCTAAAAGTTCGTAAAGAACACGAGTGGTTGATTTTAAGTTGATTGGATTTGTGGTTATGGGTTCTAATTTACTGGTGACTGGGTAATTTTTTCACCCCCTTCGAGTTTTTTTCATAATTTTGTATTGTCATCCAAACTACGCACCCCTGCAAAGGTTTCAAACAATTGGATAGTTGGAAGTGGATTAAAATTGAGTTTCCAGATTTGAATCAAACATACAAACAAACAGGGGATCGTAGCTGAATAAAATCGTTTAATGAGACATTCCAAAATATACGTATTGTTAGTACTGATCTCTAGTTTATGTTGATAAATTTTTACAATCGTGGAATAACAATTCCGAAGAAAAGCATGTACAAAAGTATTAAATTGAAATATACTTTTGTCCAAATAGATGTTTTAAAAAAAATGATTGCGTTATTCAATTTGTATTTAGACAACAGACAATTCTTGTTGATAAAAAAGATAATTTGATCTATAGTTAGATACAAAAGAAAGCGTCATATGTTTTTAAAAGAACTATAGCATTTATAGATTTCATTGCGATCGGCGTGTTACACTTCAGTGATGTACCTTATTCAAATTCTATGCTTTGAAATTACACATTGATTATACAAAATCTTACATCCGTTTACGTATAAATAAAAACTATTAATACGCAAATTAGTATTGTTTCATTGACATGTTTCCTAACTTCACTACCCAACCTCTCTATCTTTTATTATTGCTATCCTCTTTTACGTTCAGCGAGGCTCTGACGCTAGCCACAGCTCTCGTGCCGTGTTCCTTCGAGCTTCTCGATAGAAGGAACTGTGGCAACAGCGCGGCAGAGACAGAGTGAAAATGTGGTAACTATGCGTAAAAAATTCGTCTACACAGAGTACCTGGAGATGTCACCTCTGTATATGTTCTTTTTATCGACCGGACTAGTTTCATTAGGGTCCGTCTGTTTACTGAGGACGCTTCGGTCGATTCGGACCATAACAAACTTGAGACGGCAGCCTTAAGCATGTGTTCGTCTGGATTCATACGCGACCTTATAGTTGATTTTTAATGTTACATATTTTTAGAATACCTGATTCACTTAACGTTTTATTACGAAATCATATTTTATTATGTGCAATCTTGTTTGAGACGTAGGATTTGTGCGTCAGGAAACAAATCCTTGATACGCTTATGTACGTGCCTTAAACTTGGAATGTATGGATCGGAAGATGTTAATAGAAAATTTATTATGTCCTCATTTGTATGTGAGAGAGAGAGAGAGAGGGAGGGAGGGAGAGAGAGAGAGAGGGAGGGAGGGAGGGAGAGAGAGAGAGAGAGAGAGGGAGAGAGGGAGCGAGGGAGAGAGGGAGAGAGGGGGAGAGAGAGAGAGAGAGCGGCGGTCAAAAAGCCCACAGATACTGATCTTCTTAGGGTGCGTTCCAATTCAGGCAGTGAGTGCAGAGAATGCAGCGTAGTCGCTGCGCGCATTCATATCGTTCCGTTTCGTTACTGCGGTTCATGCGTTCTTGGAATTTGAAAATGCTACTATGGAGAAAGAAACGTTGTTTACAATAACCTTGACACTATTACATAATAGTGATGAAAGCGAAAATGAAGATGATTAGAAACAGAGAAATTCAAATAATCAAAGATTGTAGAAACGAACACGCATGCGCGCTGCGCAGTGACTACTTCACCTCTGAAATTTCTGCGTTTGCTGCACGCTCGCTGCACTGGAAGTGGCATCGTATTGGTGGAAAGCGAGAGAAATTCTAGGGAATCGTACGATGCCACCAATACGATGCCACCAATTTCATGCACTCATTGCGGTAAATTGGAACGCACCCTTAAAGTGCTGTATAATTCGCTAAATCAATAACAATCAGCAACGAAATTCAAAATTCGGGCCGGACAGATCGGTGGAGAATTTAATTGCGAAGAATTTAAAACAAAAACGCCAAGTTTACTGAAAAATTACGACCTGCAGATTGATTTGAACACAAAATGTCATTATGTACGACACTGCGACGCCAACGTAGGTATTCCTCTCCCCCCCCCCCCCCCACACGATGTCCCCACTCCACCCCTCCCAATGGTCCCATCTACTCCGACTTTGCGGGACCGCAGCACACGACACGGCAGTTACCGCTGAACCGTCGACGGAAAAGGCACCGAAGGACTTTCCTTGATATTCATAGTGACATCTACTCAGTATTGCACCATAGCGCAGTATTTTGTACTTTTTAATTATTGTAGTACATTCTTTTTAGTTTATTTAGTGTATTATTTAGTAAACTATCGTGTCTTTTAATATTCTTGTACAAGTGTTATAGTTAGCGTTTTCTTCAAGTGTATAAGTGTATAAATATTACAGGAAAGTTCTATATCCATTCTCTTTCGTTACTATATTCTCTTGTCTAAACTACAGTCAGTTTTGTCTCTCTCCTTTTTTACCGCAATAATGACTGGCAAAATAAAGTCAAACAAACATTATAATATAAAATCAAACACATATTATGTTCGCGCCAAGAGAGCTGCAAATAGGTCCATTCAGGAAGTCACAGCCACAACATCATCAGATGCTACTTCCCCGCATTCATCTTCACCCGGTACTAGTTCACAGTCAGTTTTCCAATCACCACCTCCCGATCTCACTACCACTAATTCCCCATGTTCTTTTAATATCGCTCAGAGTAATGTAGATTTCCTTGAGAATGTGGAAGAAATGAAAAATTTCGCCGCATTCGAAAATTCTCACACCACCACTGACAGTCCTGATTTATCTTCGTCAATATCACAGTGGGTCGTAAAGCATAATATTTCGCATCGAGCAATCAATGATTTATTACACATTTTAAAAGGATCAATTTCAAGCCATTTACCCTCAGATGCCAGGACCCTTTTAAAAACACCGAGAACTTTAGAGTTTAAACCTGTCGAACCAGGATATTATTACCATTTTGGTTTCAAATCCACTATTCAAAAACTTGTACAATTTGTAGATTTATCACATATTAAAGACAACACAATTTACATTAATATAAATGTCGACGGTTTACCACTTTTTAAAAGCACTTTGAGTCAAGTTTACCCAACTTAGCCTGCATTGCCGGATTCAATAAAGTGGAAATGATTGGAATTTATCAGGGGCTTCAAAAGCCCAATGATGCAAACTCGTTCCTAAAAGAATTCACCACAGAGGCCATAGATGTAATTAACAACGGAATTCATATTAACGATCATTTATACCACTTGAAAATAAAATCATTCCTATGTGATGTACCCGCTAAATCCTTCATCAAATACACGAAAGGCCATGCCGGCTATTCGTCTTGCACGAAATGCTGCATCGAAGGTACCCGTATAAACAATAGAACATGCTTTCCTGAAACACATAGCCCTTTGAGGACAGATGCCGACTTCAGGTCACAAACTGACGAAGAGCACCACAATGGCACTTCAATTCTACAGACTATTCCTCACCTCGACATGATAAATTCCTTCCCGCTAGATTACATGCATCTCATTTGTCTCGGCGTAGTCAAGAAATTACTTTCAAATCTGTGGTGTTGTGGCACTCCCTCTACCAAAATATCACAAGAGTCAATATCCAACATATCATCGTCATTAGTAAACCTGTCTATCAGTATTCCAAAAGAATTGAACAGGAAGCGTCGAAGCTTGGATGATATACACAGATGGAAAGCAACAGAATTCCGTCAATTTTTATTGTATACAGGGCCAGTCGTTTTGTTAAACAATATTAGTACTGATAGGTATTTCAATTTTCTAGCACTCCACGCCGCATGTATCATTTTGTCTCACAAAACACATTTGATTCATTTCGATTATGCATTCGAATTATTAGAGTATTTTGTCGAAACATTTAAACTCTTATATGGATCCGAACACATTTCACACAATGTTCACAATCTATTACACGTAGTAGATGATGTCAAAAATCACGGCCCCTTTGACAATTTTAGTTGCTTTCCCTTCGAAAACTTTTTGCAATGTGTTAAGAAATGTATTAGGAAGAAAGAGAAGCCATTGCAGCAGATTGTCAAGCGTCAACTAGAGAAATCTCTTTGGAGCACAGAAACAGTACCCGATCATTCTAAATATCCGATTTTCAAGAAAAAACATTTTCGCGGGCCATTAATAGCAAATATTGGTATTTCACAGCAATTTAAGAGTATTATTTTCAATAATTTTACCTTACAGATCGGGCACCCCAACAATTGCTGCCGTCTTAATGATGGCAGCACTATTATTTTAGAGAATATTATTATGTCCGAAAACAATCAGAAATTAATTGGCAGAAAATTTTACCAATTACTAGATTTTTATGACGAACCGTGTCAATCTTCCAAGTTGGGAATTTTCCTTTCGCGATGTAACAACTTAGGCCCGCTTCAAATTTTCAACGTAACGGAAATAGCACAGAAGTGTATCAAATTACAAACTCCAAATAACATTATAATATTCCCTCTGCTTCACTCTACTCTTCCGACATACAAATAACATACGCGTCCAATGTTTCTGCTGTATTACGATAGTGCCCGACACTGTTTTCTGCCGATCCGTCACGCGATCATTCAGGTTTCGAGGTATTCTGTTTTCAATGTTCATACTTCTAAGCTAAGAATACATACTTACAAATTTCTTATGTATTATTTATCTTCCCCGGTATTTGCTGGCATAGAAATGGCAAGCAATCCGACATGGACGATTGTCGAATTCGTCGAAGATGGTACCGTCGAAGCAGTTCCATCAAATTGTATGGACGGAGACAGGTGCTACTGGCCAAATTTGCCACGTAGTCGAATGACACGAGCCATAAAAAACTGCGAAGCAGTGAACGCAAGTTGGCCAGTATACAAAATAAAAAAGTTCCACATTGCAACGTATGAGAACTAATTAATATTGGAACATCAGGTGGGTAAATGGAAAGGAAAAATATGCTGTTCAATTATTTTTCTTACTTTGTGTAAACGATTCTATCACATTCTTATTCTGTATGTTTTCTATAATGAAGTAAATTCCATGGGTTTGCAAATAGTGGGGCATACTAATCCCAATAAGTGTTTAACACGCTTACCCTTGTTTTTTCGTCGAAGCGTTGCCTGTTATTATTTTACATGATGCGTTTCTGGTCGTACCTAGGGGAGTACATAAATAAGGAATTCTCCGTTTTCAAATACGCTAGCATAGCAACATCGAAAGATTCCAACTGCCATTTTCGTTTTCACGGTCAATCAACTTTTCAATTTGATTCCTTATATGTCCCATTTCGCACGTAAATCCTCCCGGAAACGGTTGGAGACACCTTGTATATATATCGACTGTAGCTGCCGTGTATCTTTACTCGAAAAACGGCTATTCCAATCTTACCTGAAACTCATTTCATTATGAATAATATTGATTTAGAACCGAATGTAATGTCTTATCGAAATTCTTGTTGAAGGTGTAGCAGAAAACTGAGTGATTAGGGGCACCTCCGGGACGGTACGATGCGGCGGAGGAAGGGGATCGTGGTGGTTTTTAGTGGGTAAACTTGCGACAAAGGTTGGGCAAAATGTAATGTAATCACAACTTACAAATTACGATTAAAATGTAAATGCGTAGTTGATTACACATTATTTTCTGTAATCAACTATACCATTACATTTTAATCGTAATTTGTAAGTTGTAATTAGAATACATTTTGCCCAACTCTGCCTGCAAGGAGTCCCACACTACCCGGCACACAACATCTCGCCGGGTGTGCGTAATGCATTTTCCCCACGTAAAAAAAAACTAAAAAAAAACAGGTTGACTGAAGATCAATGCGGACCATGTGTTATTTTAATTTTAACGAGTCACACGATAGGTAATTTTTAAAGCGCACAACAAGCTACTTAGTTGTGGCGCCAGGGGGCTGGTTTTACGTTACATTAATTATTAGCGATATATGATGAGTAAACTGTCATGTTTTCTTCTTTAGTGGCCCTTAATAAGTCTGCGCATCCCTGAAGTTGAGTCAACATCCCGCAACAAAGCACGATTCACGAGCCTGGTGAAGCGCAACATTATAGAAAAATCGCTGCTGCCGCCTTCCCTGGACACATCGACGCTTGAGTAACATCACGTGTACTTGTATTCTGCTACGTTCAACAAATTATGTCCATTATAAGTGCATATGTTTATAAGTAGTATAAGTATTTTCAAAGTCACAGTGCACCTTTAACATTAGATTTACCGACGACGATGAATATTCTCTTCTTTTCTAAGGTGTGTCAACATAACAGAATTTTAAAATCCCTGACCTCGACATGTAGTAGCGATTTTCAACCTTATTCTGCGATGTTTAAGAGTTTGTAGTTCCGAGCAACGCTAACCGATTCAGATGAAATATGCATATATCTTACTTGAATCTATAAAAGGCATTTTGTAAATTTTCAATAGAAGCTCGGAAAAGAAAGTCTGAAAAATTAACTTTCCCCGTTTTTTTTGTTATTTCGAAAAATTCGATTTTTTTATTCAAAACGGCGAAAACACGATATATGTAGTAACCTGATTCTTCTAACTTCGGAAAAACACCCAACTCGTTTCGTCCAATTTTAAAAAAGTTAAGCGAACGTAAACAGTGTACGTATAGGGTAAGTGTGGGTATTACTGCGGATGCCCCGATTACTGCGGATATTCTAAAACAGATCATATTTAATGTTAGAAAGTACATAATCTCTTGAAAATTTTTAATAAAATTATTTTAAACTCTATTATAGGTAATTTTTAATAAATATGTACAGCAAAGTTATTATTAATTCTTTTATCGTAGTTTGAAATTCGTCAAGGCGAAACTTCGGTCGATTCCCGATATGGCGGTCATGAACACCTACTAGAAAAACATTTATATTTTTGTTATTAATAGTAATACATGTAATGTAGCATTATTGCTCGGTAGAATAAGAGTTATTTTTCCAGAAAAACAATCAATCAGTCGTCTACATTTTAGTTTTAATTTTTATTTGTCACCGCAGTATTAGGTGCAGTACTTTACACCATGTGCATGTATTACTGCGGACCGACCATTGCGCCACCTAACCTTTCTTCCGACCGTATTCACTTCTGTCTACGTAACCTGCAAAGGTATTAAGGTTATGTTTCGCCTGACATCAGACCGCAGTAATACATGCGCAGTAACTGATGTTTCGTTAGTAACTGGCACGCAGTAATACATGCATGTCCGCAGTAACTCATGCAATGACATTGATCGACAAATCTCTGTGTTTTTAATTAACTGTACATATTACCCCGCCCTCATATTTTTTTATGGAATTATTAAGGTCCCACCTTTCTTTTAAAAAAAGAAGGAGGAACTTTCATTCATTTGAACGCCGTATCGAGGGTTCTAAAGTTAACCTACCTTAAAAGTCCGCAGTAATACCCACACTTACCCTATATAATGAAATACGTAAGGAAGATAATTATAATAAAGTAGCGAAACGTCGTGCTGGTCTGAAAATAATAAAAAAATATCGTAATATTGCTGTAACGAATAATAATATACGAACCAAAAATAACAAAGAAACTTATATTAGAAAACTTTCCAAAATTATTAGCATGCCGTCCGGAGGAGCAAGTAGATTGGAAGCTGAGCGTATAATAAAATGGTGTTTTCATATTCGGCAAAAGTGCATTTTGAAAATCAGGAAACTGTTGAAAGATTGTAAAGAAAAAGTGGAAGATTCCTTAACGCGCGCAGCAGAATGTTTAGAAGTTGACGACAGGATTAATGCTTTGTGTGGAGAATCCAGACATACTTCTTCTTCAGAATCATATTATGCGGAAAGTTCGTACCATCTTTTCAGCGGTTCTGAATCAATCATATTGAATTCGGCAGGGAAAGCTATAAACGTTCTACCTGTATTGCAATCAAAGAAGACGACAAAGGCATGGCATTGTAGTTATCTTTGTAAAACAAAAGATGTTGAAATTCTGAATAATTTACAGGATTTCTTCAAACGATTGTTAGAATGCTCATTAAAAAAGGTACATAAGTTGAACAACCATATCAGTAGCTGTTCTAATAAAGTGCATGCTGAAAAAATTGTTCATTCTCATGGTTGTTACATAAACCCTAAACTATGTAAGTCCAATTTTTTAGCCATTGAGATTTTGGCACCTCACTTTCCGAATTTACGACATTTGAAGAGAATGATATACAAAATAGCGAGCATTTATAAAGACCAATTACATAATTTAGACAAAGCCTTGAACGATAATGACCTTGAAACACTTCAACGAATAACACTGCAAGCTCGGAAAGAAGCTGAAGCGTTACAAAAAAATAATACTGAAATAATAAGCTTGAACGAAGAAGAGATTATATCTCGATATTATTTAGCATTTAGAGCTTTCACAAAGCGGTCTATGGACACACCACGCATCCCGTGCGTTTCCTGCGAGAAACTCTGTTTTCAACGAGAGGTTCGTAAGCTTGATATTTCTAAGAGAACATATAAGGGAAATGTACTGCAAACGTTGTTAAATCATATTGGATACAAAGTTGGTGACATGCATTTTATTTGCCGATATTGCCACGATAAAATTCGCAACGATTCCATACCACTAAAATGTATTTTAAATAAGCTTGATGTACGTTCAGTTCCAGAAATAGCAGTGTTGAACGATTACGAGCGAATTCTCATTCAAAGAGCTAAACCGTTTCAAACGATTGTGAGAATGGATACAGTAATGCGTAAAAATATGCCACATAAACATATGTTTCCAAAAGTAAAGGGGAGAACATTTCATCTTCCTTTGCCGTTAGAAGAAAATTTAAAAAAAATCTGTCCTCCGACTGAACCTTTAAATCAAAATCATGAATTATACATATTGGTGCGGGGCGTCCCAACAAAATCTAAAATAGTTTGGGAAAAGTTAGTTGATTTGAAGAAAGTATGGAATGCCTTAGTGTGGTTGAAAGCCAACAATCCTCTATACTCGGAAATTGTTTTACCACAATCGCACAATTTATTGCTGAGTGCCAAATTACCACATACAGAATTTCAAGAAGAAGTTGTTGCCAATGATAATAATAACGAATCTATCGAGGACGTTGAAGGTGAAACACTTAATATCGATGAAAACAACAAACGTGCATTATTAACGTAAATGTCACAATCTGATTCATATTATGAGCAGTTTACGATTTATCCAATGTACGACAAAAGGGTTAATGAATCTGCTACCGCACTCTATCAAATGCTTAAAGTTCATGACATTCCGTTGGGCCATCGTGCTGAACACTTAGATGTGAAATGTTTCCCAGATTTATATCCTTATGGGGTAAATGGACAGCATGAAGAAAGATTGGTACATTTGACTGATCATGAATTCATTAAGTCCAAACTGATGTCCAAGCATTCGCAATTTCGATTGAACATGCAATATATTTTTCATTTATTAAACGATACCAATATGCGGCAATTGAACGCTGGAATTTTTCACAAAATGAACGTCGTAAATCCACGTGAAAAATACACAGCTGCTGGTTTTCTAGAGCAACTCTCTAAAGATCAGCTACAAACGAACTTGAACACTATTTTTTCCAGATTACGTAATACAGCACAGTATTGGCGAAAACCGAGAAATGATTTGAACTGTATGATACACCATTATGGACCAGCTACATGGTTCCTCACGCTCAATCCAAGTGAATGGTTATGGACAGATTTAATAGAATTTCTTCGTGAAGTAAACGGCCCATCGGTGGCTAAAATGTCCCCGAACGAACTCATTGCTTCTGATCCCGTTTCAACTGCTCGATTTATAGATAATACATTCCACGCTATGCTGGATTTCATTTGTTCGCCCGACAATCCGATTGGCAAGGTCACTCATTACTTTTGGCGCAGAGAATATCAAACCAGGGGATTACAACATTTTCATCTTTTAATGTAGATTGAAGATGCTCCCATAATCGATAAATCAACGAAGGAAGAAGTAGCAGCATTCATAATGAAATACGTCACTTGCAGATTACCATCACCGCATGTGTCGCCAGAATTATATAGACGAGTAATTGCACATCAAATGCATAAATGCAATAGTTCCTGTCTACGCAACAAAGAAACTAAAAATTCCTTCTGTAAAGTATGTAGATTTTCATTTCCACGTCCAGTTACAGATACTTTGATAATAAGGGATGTGGCTGTTTCTATGGGTGCTAGAAAACAATTGAAAGCAAAAGGTAGACTCTATGATCTTCCACGTTCAATAAAGGAAGTCCGTATCAATGATTTTAATGCTCCCATTCTCACGGTTTGGAGAGGTAACATGGATATACAATATATTGGGGAAAAGACAGGGTTGGTAACATGTTACTGTACTAAGTGTGTATCAAAGCCGGAAAAAAGTTACGCTGCGGACACTATGGCAACAATAAATTCTACTAAGTCATTGGCTAGTCTTCTATGCAACCTTGGAATGCGCATGCTAAATCATGGAGAATGTGGAGCGCCTGAATGCGCTGATACTCTATTAGGATTATCATTGCATGGAACTAAAAAAAATGGAACTAAAAAAGGATGTGAAATCAAAATGAGCTGCAAGTACATCACAAAAAAAAGAAAATAATATAATCACACAAAAAAAGAAAATAATATAATTACAATATAAAAAAAGATGTGAAATCAAAATGAGCTGCAAGTACATAAAGGTACTTTCCAACTGCGCTTAAGGGGGTAGACACGTCACGTGGTCTGGCCGATTCGGCAGGTCGGTATTACAGCAGTTTTTTTCTGCACTGAAGTGGTATTACCCATAGACATGCCGCTGCCTGATGCACGCGAGGGGGAGCTGTTTGCTATTTCCGGATTCTATTCAGAATAAGGAAAGAAATTCTCAGCTGTTGCGTTGTACTTATAAAAATTTAAACGGAAAGTCGGCTGGTACTGCAAACACAGAAAATTCATTGTACATTTCAATTACTTGACACATTTTTGTTCTGGTTACAGATGAAACTTGGGTACATTTCGCCGTGGACAGGAACTTTATATGGGCCAAATGATGGAAATCTCAACAATGAACACAAGAAAATAGTGATTTTATATAACCGACAAAGTAAAATTATATATTTTATACATTATTGTAACATTGTAAAAGTCTTTATTCAAATAAATTGGGAGAAACTTGAAACAGACAGTATTATTATTGAGAAATACCTTTCATACATACTCCTATCCAAATTCCAAACCTGCAATTTATCTAAGGCGGAGAAGTATTCAACGCAGAGGCGCAGAGTTTTCGAAAGGCCTTCGACTCAGAAATTCAGCATATCTCCTTTCGCTTCATGTTCTCCTGATACATCGCTCCAAAATCTGGCCAAAATTTTCAGAACGCTCTAAAATGAGCTTTGTAACAGGATAACATGATGTCGAAAGAGGTGGCACTAAGTTAGCACCTTCGGAGAGAGAATCTAAGGCGGAGAAGTATTCGACGCAGAGTCGCAGAGGTTTCGAAAGGCTTTCGACGCAGAATTTCAGCATACCTCCTTTCGCTTCATGTTCTCCTGATACATCGCTCCAAAATCTGGCCAAAATTTTCAGAACGCTCTAAAATGAGCTTCGTAACAGGATAACATGATGTCGAAAGAGGTGGCACTAAGTTAGCGCCTTCGGAGAGAGAATCTAAGGCGGAGAAGTATTCGACGCAGAGTCGCAGAGGTTTCGAAAGGCTTTCAACGCAGAATTTCAGCATACCTCCTTTCGCTTCATGTTCTCCTGATACATCGCTCCAAAATCTGGCCAAAATTTTCAGAACGCTCTAAAATTGAGCTTTGTAACAGGAGAACATGCGGTCGAAAGAGGCGGCAGAACGAGTGAATTTGCTCTTTAAAACATTGCATTAACGTAGAGTTTTAAAAGCAGCTCAGCATGGAAGTTTAGGTGTTCTGTTTAGCATGTCTTTTATATGTGATTTGGAATAAGCAGGATAGGAAGTAGTGGAAGAGAAAGGCTTATTAAATAATAGTGCTCTTTTATCACTTAACTGCATTTTATTGAAAAAAGTGAAATACAATACAATGAAATCTTACAAATGCGTTTGTAATATAGAAGATAAATAGATGTGAAGATAAATTCATAATTCTGATAAAGCCATGTCTTGCGCAATTTTCAAATCCGTGACTACACTCCAAAATGCAGTCAATGATCGCATGTAACCAGTGCTGTCTTTAGGCATGTACACGCTGGGCGGTCGCCAGGGGACCCATGGCAGTAGGCGCCCACAATTCTGAATTTAAGTCCTATTCCCGTGGGTGGACAGCGGCCTCTGAGGGCCCCAGTGCATTGCTTAGCCCAGAGTTTCAAGACTTTCAAAACCTTCAAGGTCTATAAAGACTCTAGACTTTTCAAGACTTTCAAGAGTTTTAAGCTTCGAATCCTGTTAAAAGTGCTTAAAAGTACTCGCCTGATATTCAAGACAGATTCGAAGCGGTTCAAAGCACTTCGAATCCAATCACTACCTGCGGGAGTGTTAGTAACAGCGTGAATTTTTAATATTTTTCGGCGTACGATACGTGAAAGGGTTCTACGACACGCAAAGTACTAATAAACAATGTCATCTTGCAATTTATAGCTTACACGGGCTTTGAAGAAATACCATTTTTGAGCGCCATAGTGTCTTGATACCCAAAATGTATTTTCGGCGAGAAATCCGCGTGAGTCGTTGACAAGCCGAGTCAAAGCATAGCGTAGCTAAAGCCTGCTGCCTGCCTTCAAACAAGTCACACGTATACAAGCACGCACACACCTTTCAGCATTTGAACCCATTTCAAAGTAGTTGCTGAGTTGGACGCTGTTCATGAGCAGAGGTCGTTAAATTCAGTCCTCAAATTATGAGTCGGTAACACAGTTAGGGTGGTGACACGAAGTCCCATAAGGTGATAGGTCTATTCTATACCTCGTCTGTGGTTTTGCTATGATTCCACGTTGACAGTTCTCCCGAGTAGGCGCCATCTCGTATCCACTAGCTGAACTAAATTTGTCACGTGACTTGCTCTGTATTATCGCCAATATGGCGGAACTCGTATTTGGGAATGCAATCACGGGCTGACGTTGTTTGTCCTTATATGAGCAGATTTTTGACTGGGTGAGGTCTCATTCGAAAGAGGAAGGTTCGATGCAGCCCGCTCTGGTCATCGTTTGAGTCAGAAAACTCTTTTAGTAACCTACAAATACATGGAATCTGCGAGTGCATTTTGTCGAATATTTCTCTACTTTGGACACTCGTATTATTACATATCAACACAATCTCTTTGAACCATGACCAGAGCGGGCTGTATTGAACCTTCATCTTTCGAATGAGACCTCGCCCAGCCCAAAATTTGCTCATATAAGGACAAACAACGTCAGCGCGCAAACCCATGTTTCGGGCCAGATTATGTCGGTCTTCAGAGCGCTGCATTACCCGTGTCTACCCCCTTAAGATGACACAACTACATATACACAGCTAAAATGCTGTGTTATTCCATTACTCATATTGCGGACATTTTAATTAACCCATCAAAAATAATCCCATTTAAAAACATTGTCGTAAATTATTATTAGCTTTACAAAATTAATGATATACAAAAATTGCGCCAATTATCACAATGGCTATTTATACAAAGAAAAAATCACAATGGTACAATGAAAAAATGTATTAAATAATATTAAGCAGATATATTTTTATACAAATAAATATTTTAATACGAATAAATATTTTATTCAAAATACTTGGCGCTGCTCTCCGAATTGGTGTTGCTAAACTGAATAAATATGTATAAATTGCAACAATCTTTTTCTTTCTTTCCTGTGCGTGCGTTCGTGGATGTGTGTATGTGCATATGCTACGTATGATGTATTTTAGATCGCAGCGCCAAGTATTTTGAATAAAATATTTATTCTTATTAAAATATTTATTTGTATAAAAATATATCTGCTTAATATTATTTAATACATTTTTTCATTGTATCATTGTGATTTTTTCTTTGTATAAATAGCCATTGTGATAATTGGCGCAATTTTTGTATATCATTAATTTTGTAAAGCTAATAATTATTTACGACAATGTTTTTAAATGGGATTCTTTTTGATGGGTTAATTAAAATGTCCGCGATATGAGTAATGGAATAACACAGCATTTTAGCTGTGTATATGTAGTTGTGTCATCTTAAGCGCAGTTGGAAAGTACCTTTATGTACTTGCAGCTCATTTTGATTTCACATCTTTTTTTATATTGTAAGTAGATTATTTTCTTTTTTTGTGTGATTATATTATTTTCTTTTTTTTTGTGATGTACTTGCAGCTCATTTTGATTTCACATCTTTTTTTATATTGTAATCATATTTTTTATTTTTTATTTATGTGATTATATTTTTTTGTTAATTATACTTTATTCGTCCTTGACTCTTTCATATTTCTTTGTCTTTTTTTGTGTTTATCTGAGGCGTGCTTTACAAAAATACGCGACGCGTGTCTCGATGCCAGAGAAGTGCCGTTTATTCCAGCGCACCGCGTCCCTAAGCTCCCGAGCCTTCCCGAGGCTCGCCGAAGATTGTAAATACTGAATGCCTACGCCGACGAATATGGCCGTAGTCAATTATTTCGTAATTATTTCTTTTTTCTTTCTTCGATGAAGAAAATGACACAAACACATATCGTACTATCCAGTACTTACAATCTTCAGCGAGCCTCGGGAAGGCTCGGGAGTGTAAGAAAGCAGAAAGTGATTCGGAAATATTAACTGAGGCAGAAGAGAATGGAAAAAAGAAGAGGAAGAGAAAAGTTATAAATTACAATAGTGATGACGAATCTAATCAAGAAACTGAAAAACAAATAAAAATCAAATACCCAGTTCCCCCCAAAAATATGTTAAAGGTATGTAGTCAAATTCAACACTGCTATTTTATAACAATGGATAATATGCGTAACATACATATCAATATTTTATGTTATATGTATAGATCCCCTACTTATTGAGCCAGTATCGGAAGCCACAGCGCTTACATCATGTACGAACGAGTGTAATGTTGGTAAGTACGTATACAGAAACTTATTTTGAATGGTATATACAATAAAATTATATAATTGTGAATTTTGAAGAATAAAGAACCTTTTATTGTAGGACTTTACTATGGTGCATCTAAGCCAAACGATGCTAATAGTTATGTTCGTCCCTTTGTTGATGAATGTATTGATTTGGAAAATAACGGTATTATAATAAATGACAAAAAGTATGCTTTTCGAGTGAGCTGCATAACAGCTGATGCCCCTGCGAGAGCCTTTTTAAAGTGTATCAAGTCACATAATTCTCTTCACGCTTGTGAAAAATGTACGCAAGAAGGTACATTCCTTGACAGAACTACGTGGCAATATACTTCGAACTTGAATCTTAGAACTGACTTAGGCTTTAATAATGAAGAATATGAACATCACCAGATAAAAAAAACTATTCTTACAGAACTCGATATAGGATTAGTGATGCAGGTGCCATTAGATTATATGCACTTAGTGTGTTTAGGTGTAATGAAAAAACTTATTGGTGTTTGGATTGATAAGGGGCCAAAGAAATGTAGGTTGAATTTTTTAAAAGTATATAGAATATCAGAAAGATTGGAAAAAATTAAAAAAAAGCATTACCCAACAGAGTTTTCTAGGCGACCACGTCATATGCATTTGTTTAAACATTGGAAAGCTACAGAATTTCGATCTTTTTTTCTATACCTAGGCCCTGTTGTTTTACCAAACATCCTACCACAAAATTTGTATGAACATTTTTTAGTATTGCATTGTGCAATTTATATATTATGTAGCGATTTTAGTGTAAACTCTGAATGGCGACAATATGCCGATAATTTGTTACATTGTTTTGTTGAGAACATCCCGATCTTTTACGCCAAAGAACTTCTAGTATACAATTTTCATAATCTTTTACATTTAACAGCTGATGCTACAAATTTTGGCAAGCTAGATAATTTCTCTGCTTTCCCTTTCGAAAATTTTATGACTAAAATCAAAAGAATGGTCCGATCCCACAACCACCCGCTAGAACAAGTAGTTAAAAGATTGGGTGAATTAAAATCTATCCGCAAATTGTCACCAAGATTAAAAGTGGTAAAAAAGAAAAACAAAATTGTTAAAGTAATTTTAGATGGCATTTATATTATAAACATTAATTCATGCTTTAATACAAAATACGGAGATATTGTTGTTATAAAGGCAATTGAAGAAATCACTGGTAGTTCCTTTTATAAATTAAAATGCGAGTACTTTTTATATAAGACTGACTATTATAAGGAACCTATAGAAAGTAGTCGTATAGGTATATTGAAAGTTAGTCGTAAAAAAGAAAAATGTATTTGGTCATCAGATTTAAATAAGAAATGCTTATTGTTACCTAACTTTAAAGAGAATAATAATCATGAAAGCTTTATTTGCATTCCTTTTGCTAGTATGACGCTCTGTAATTATAATTATAAACTTTTATAAACGTACGAATATGATTTATAATAAATATCTTAATATTATGCATATACCTAAATTGTTTTCACTTCCGATTAACTGGTAAAATTGAAAATATCAAGAAGCAACCGTACAGGCAGATACTTTTTAATTTTACCAGTTGAAATTCTAACGTTTTCCCATTACCTATAAATAGTAAGTATAATTCAAAATCCAACCGTGTGCCTACCGTTCGATTACTATTACATAAAGTACGGTAGGCCCTATAAATAGTTGGGCAACAGTGGGAAAACCTACCTTGGCCCTCTGTTGTTGGCCCAACCTGAAAAAAAGTGCCAAATCTAACTGTTGGCCAACTAATATTATGTGCGTGGACCAACTGCATGCCAACAACAAATGCTACTAGGGCTTTTTGATGGGATTATATGTATACTTGGCGCTCTTTTTTGTACCTTTTTGTGAAAAGGTAATTTTGTTGGGATTTCACACATTTTGTAGTGTTTACTGATATTAATTTACGACAATTTTTTAAATTCTGATGTGCGTTAAATTGCATGTGTAATATCGTACTGTGTAGTTTTGAGATTGATGATTGATATGGAGCCCAAATGGAAGCATTCTTCTTTCAGCTGTTCCATAGCGTGTTAATTTTTGTTGGCTTATTTATTTATTATCATTTTTTGTAAGAACAAAATATAAAGATCTTTAGCGCCGTTGGGCCATTGCCTTTTTTTAATTTGCACGTCATCAGCTTCAATCCAACTACTAGTCATTCCTTCTTCTTTACATATACTGGTGTAATGGCCATCCTCAATACATGAACCTCTATGAAATATAGCATTCAGAACTTTATATGATTGTCCAGCTATTAATACTTTGGTTGTGGGAATAGTACATATATTAAATTTACGTATTGCTTTGACTATTTTATCATCTTGTAATGAAAATAATAGTAAACGAATAATAACTATATCTTTCGTCAATATTAATTCATTCTTAAACATAATATCATTTCCTGTACACTGTTCACATGATCCGTTATCTGATTCATACCAATGTGAAAATGTAACGTTTAATAAATCGTTAAGATTATAGCTTCTTTTTTTCAAATTGTTAATATTTAGTTGTATTGAAACAACTAAATTATCAGAAGTAATTCTTTTTGTATAATCACAAGATTTACATCGAGTAGTAGAAGTTACTTGATGCTCTACCAACTGTTTTATACAATCATATTCTGTGCACAAGGTTATAAGAAATTCGAATACATCTCGTTTTAAGTTTATTGAAAAATGTTGTCCTAAACTTTGCCGTACTGTATATGTATTTAAATTGCGCATTCCATTTTCATATTGATGCATTAATATCTTCAAAACATTTGATGATTCATTACAATTAAACAATTGCTTCCCTGCTGGAACTGCTAGTTAGAACCGCATTAAATTTTTTTTAATCCGGATTGATGCGGTTTTCTTCCCGTAAATTGCAGATTGAACCAGATGAAATATTTTCTATCAGTTTCAAACCGGATATGCATGTAAAAATCATGATGGTATCTATCTGTATTTCCTAGCACAATTTGTCATCGGTTCTGCTCGGATTCACACGAAGTAACTCGCATATTACTAGTAAACTTCTTGAGTAACTTTGTTCATTTTTTTAAGCTGGTTCTCTCTGGAAATCCGGATCCAAACCAAAATGGAATCTATTGATCTTTTCAAGTTATTTTGCTACCAGTTCTTACACAGATTTGCATATCGTATATGCATGTTCAAACACACATATTTCCGGATGAAGTAGACTCAAATTTTTAGTTGTTTATAACTAGAATCTAGAAGTGTAGACCAAAATTCAGATGATACTCATCAGTTTTTCCAAGCCATTTTACTACCTGGTTTTATTTGTATTCATGACACATTTATGGTCCCTCGACCGATTTACTCAGGTTATCAAGGAATCGTCATCGAATCTAGAGACGCGGTAGCGTCTCGACGCCAAGTACATGAAAGAAAAGACACCTTGTATATGCCTGTCGCTGCCGTGTATCTTTACTCGACGCACAGCTATTCCAACCTAACCTGAAACTTATTTCATTAATATCTCATCACGCCTGCAATATTTTTTAAATTTAAAGGCATTTTTCTTATGTAAACCGCATATAAGCTTTCGAATAAGACCAATTTCAATAAAATCGGTCCACGCATGACAGAGATATCGTAATATCATGTCATGTATCTGTCAGAAACGGTAAGATTTTTCTTCTGATGCTTCTCCCAAATTTTCGTCGACATAATACGTATACGCTAGGGTGTATCGAAAAAACTAAAAGTGGTTGTAGCGATTGAGCCTAGTGCGGAAAAGTTGTCGGTTGACATTACTAAAACATGTGTAAAATTTTAACTTAATCAGTTAATATCTTCTGTTCTGTCCACAGGCTCAAAGTATCAAAACTTTACCGAAATAATTGGGAAATACCGAACTTTCTAAAAGCAACTTATTCCAAAACGATATTTGTGTCAAAACGATTCAAACGGACAAACTGCCGCACAATATCCATCTCATGTCGTGTCATCCTCCAAGAATGTAGAAAAGGTTGAGGTTAAGAGAAATTTATAGAGAAAAAAGGAAAAAATTTCCCTACTCACGGCCGAGAAAGTATTCAGTGTTTTTTTTACAACTCTTCGCCCGCTTCTGTTTCATTTAGTGTTGCTAGAAAGAGACTCAGAACTCACCATGTGAAGGTGGTTGCACCTTGAGTTCAACCCCCTACCCATTACCCAACCAACCACCCATGAAGAACTAAAAAATTATGTCTTAAGTATTTTTATGAAATCTGCTTTTGTATTGAATACTGGGAGTTCAGCTCTTGCCTCCAGTGTGGCTCGAATATAGCCATCTCTTGCAACTTCTCCACATACCTTTGAAGATGCCTCCGTGACTAGCTTTACGGTTCGCTCTACTGCCTGAGTGTGAGATGGGAACTTATAGTAGTCCCAGTCAATTGGTATAGGACTCGCTAGTGAGCTCTGCAGCTCATCAGAAGTTACATGAGATAGAACAGGAGGTGCGAAGACCTCGCAAGAAGACCAATCTATCATGTGGACATAGTTGTTTGCCTGAAAATTCAATGGAGGCACACAGAACGTGCGTATAGGGCTAGAATCAACTGCAGTGGCTCTGGCCTCTATAATTTTTCTAACGGCTGTAACCAAAATTCCTTATCATCTCTATCCTTTAGTTCTTTAAACCATCGGGGAGCTTGTTCAACAAATGATACAGCGTCACATGCCATATACATTTCATAATCTTTGAGCTTTGAAGGTAATCTTATGTTTCTTTTTCCTCTCCTATTTTCACTTTCAGTTCTATTTTCTAACTCTATTTGATTTAAATTTTCTTCTCTTTCTTCTACACTTTCATATTCTGTTTCACTTTCTGAATTCACGTTGCTATTAGATCCTCCTATTGGAGGTGTAACCTCTAATCTTACATCGTTTTCCTCATCTTTGTTTTCGCTTTCACATATTATTTGTACATTACTTTTACCTTGGTACATAGATTTTTCATCTATCAACGTGTCTCTTGAAATTATAACCTTCCCTTTCGTTAAGTCCCATAGCCTATAACCATTTTTAGCATAACCTATGAATATACACTTTTCTGACTTGACATCAAATTTATTTCTTAATTCTTTCGGTATATGAGTATATGCAACTGAACCAAAAATTCTTAAATTGTTCACATTAGGTTTCCTACCGTACCATATTTCTGCCGGTGTGATGCCTGGTAAACTCGCACTTGGACTTCTATTTATAATGTACGCCGCTGTCCTTATAGCCTCATTCCAAAATTCCTTTGAAATGTTTGCATCACTAATCATTGACCTTGCCTTATCCACTAAGCTCCTATTGTATCGCTCGGCTTTGCCGTTTTGCTGAGGTGTGTATGGAACAGTATAGTCAATACTTATTCCATTTTCTTTGCAATATATTCTAAATTTGTTTGAAGTGTATTCTCCTCCATTATCACACCTTAACACAGATACTCTTTGGTTAAACATTGCCTGTGCCATCTGAACATACTCCTTAAACTTATCAAAAACTTCATCTTTATTTTTAATCATATAAACGCAAACGAATCCAGAATAGCCATCAATAAATGTTACAAAATATCTATAGCCATCATACGACATCGGAGTTATTGGCCCACATACATCAGAGTGCACAATTTCTAATATTCTCCTACTCATATTTCTTGTTCCAAATACTGATCTAGTCATCTTCCCTTTTATGCATGCTTCACATGTCTCAACGCTATTTAATTATACATCATTAATGCCATCAACCATATTTTCTTTTATCAGTTTACTTAAACTTGTATAACCAATGTGACCATATCTTCTATGCCACAATGTTGCTGATTCACTTTCAACTTCTACATTTAAGCATTCATTTTTTTCTACTTTAAAATTAATCTCATATAAATTATCTCTATATCCCACACCTATTGTACTTTTATTTTTTATTAATTGCACTTGACCATTTTCAAATACTAATTTTATATTTGACATTTCTAATTTTTTAACTGATAAGAGATTTCTTCTCAACTTAGGCACATATAATACATTTTGAATCTTACATTTAAATTCTTTTCCACCTGCTTGACTTAGTACATTAATAGTTCCTATTCCTTTTGCTTCTAAATAATACTTATCTTTTGCAATCGCGATTTATTGGTTCGTTTAATATTATTAATTCTGAGAAACAATCCTTCTCTTTTACCAAGTGATCTGTACAGCCAGAGTCAATAAAAAATATAATATTACTCGCACTTACAGTCCTTTGATTCTTTTCCATACCACTCATGAAACATATACCACCATCTTCTTGTGGTTCTTTCATCTGATTGCGCTCAGTGTAGTTCCCTCTTCGAGTATTTTGGTATCCTCTGTTCCTTCCTCTCAGATTCCTTGGATTGGACCCTCGATATATTTCTGTTCCGTTGTTTCCATGGGTAACTCCTCTAAATTGGCCATCTCTCTGGTAACCGTTTCCATATTTGTATGGTTTCTTTGATTCCTCCGCATACGTCCTTTTACAATTCCTTTTAAAATGTCCATATTCGCCACACCCATAGCAAACTCAATATCTTTTTGATACAAACGCTGCTGCTCCAGAAGTTTCCTCTGTGATACGTCCACAGCCTTCATTCTTTTTCTCTGCTTCAATTTTTAACTTAGCTTTTACAACGTCAAATGTTAGACTGTCTGTTGGCATGTTTTCCAATATCGTGACCACAGTTTCATACGACTTTGGTAGAGAGAGAAGTAAATTACATATTGCGTCTTCGTCTTTTATTTCTACCCCAGACAATTTTAATTGGTACAGTAATTCCTCAAATTTGAGAATAAAATCCTCTAGACATTCCTCCTCCTTCATTCTCATTGCCATTAGTTTTCTTTTCAAAAATAACTGCCCTGGTAGGCCCCTTTTTCATATATTTCTTTTAAGCTTTCCCACATGCTATACGCCGTTACTTTATTTCTAATAATGTCAATTTGATTATTATTCACGCATTGAACAATAGTTGATTTACATTTATTGTCCTTCTTTTTCGCTTCTTCCCTTTCAATTGGATCAGGATAATCTTCATCCTTAAATTCTCTATTAATCATTTCTACTACACCTTGTTCAACAAGTAGTGTCGTTACGCGAAATTTCCATGCGTGATAATTATTTCCTGCCAACGGATCAATATTGTAATAATTCTTTATACTCACAGCCATTTCTGTAGGCTTTTGTTAACCAGTTTCCTTTTGTGCGACACACGTGGTCAACCACGAGGTTAGAATCGATTTCTTCCAATTTATAATCCTATTACATCGGACTACCCTGGACCCATAACCTGTTATTTATTAGGTTAATAATACAAAGACTACTTTTCTTCAGTCCAATGGATCAATATATTCGTTCTAACTGTTATATATATTAAACCTTGTTTCAATCACACTATGCTCGTCCATACCATACTGTCCAAGCCACAGGAAGAGAGTGACTCAAGTTCCAAATCCACTCATTCGTCGAACGCGGCGCTACATATCAACCGGTTACACGCACTTAAATACAAATGAGAGAGCATTACTTATCCAATAATTGGCACCACCAGATTTCGGTGTAACGTGTCCAATATACTTTGCACCCGGTTCCTTTATTAGACAATAATGGCCTTCGACAATTGTTTTGCGATAATATTTATTATTTCGTTTCTCTTGGAACGATGTCTGGTCATGTCGACAGTCAAAGTATAGGCCCTTCACTTGCATAGTACTCTCTGACTGTACTCCGATCTGCAGTTCAGAGCGAACCCTTAATTGTTCTCTGGCTATTTTGCTCTTATCCGTAACAAGCGAACTGTCACTCCTAGAAACTAAGCCAATGTCCTGGAGTTTCACACGCTGTATGAAACTCCAAACCTATCTGCAGCAAGAGCTGTTTTTGTGAGCTTCGCTCGCATTTGAGAAGTAGAGACTAAGAGTGTATTAGGTCGAAAGTTGTCATCAGAATCAGAATCAGTCACTTCTGTGGACTTCAGAGATTGAACAAGGGAAGAAGCAACGCCTGAAGTAGTGGTCTCACGGCGATATGAACGTTTGAGGGCACCTGCCTCTCTTCGCTCAGCCCGTTTTTTTAGTTTTTCTGTCTCAATAAGATCAGGACAACCAATAACCATCCGTCTAACACCTCTTTGATCAGAGAGAAAATCTCGTTCTTTTAATGGTACCTTTTGCAGTTTAGGGCAAGAGCAATGTGCAAAGTCTGCACATTTGCAAGAAACAACATCGAAAAGCTTGCATGCGTGTTCTTTAAATGTATCAATCTTGATCCGTATGTTCACACTTTCATTATACTTTCGATTGTCACTTCTCATGGAAATGTATTTTTTGTGATAAGCGTGTATTTTGGCAATAACACGTTTTTCAGTTACTGCTGGAATAGATGCTTTATCATACAACGCTAGAATCTGTGCGGCAACATTTGCTGCAATATCAGAAAAGGAAGGCTCCTTGTTACCTCCTGACTTCTGTCCAAGATATCGCCTCTGATAGGCACAACATCTGAGAACATCCTCATGTGTTGGAAGATTGTTGCCAAAATCCTTGGGATGTCCGAAAAAAGGACAGTCAAAAGTTTGTCGAAGGGAAAACTTTGAGGGTTTTGACATTTCTTACTGGCTTAAAGTACTCGCTTAGGAAAATCGCTTAAGAAAATCGCTGAAGAAAATCGCTTAAGAAAAAACACGCCGTTGCCCGGGCTTCTTATATTCATCTACTGCTGTATCCCACCTGCGAGAAGCGCTCGGTCGGGTCGCCACCTGGCGGTAGTGTTGCGTCCAAAGCAATGTCAATGCGAACTAAATACACAGCGGTACTAGCGTGACACTTAGTGGTGGATAAATATCGATAGTCGTGACCATCGATGGTGGTCGATATTAATCGATAATTTGACGTAACTATCGATAAATTATCGATTGTTTTCGAAACGTCTTTCTCTCTCACACGATATCGGCGCATGCGCATTACGGTCGAATGGGGCATATACTTCTCTCGCTCGCACATGTCTTTCTTTCTCGCACCATGTTGGCGACAGTTTCAAGCATTCAATAAGACCTCCATAGTATATGCTCTAAGATATAACCGTCATCTTTATTGGAAAAAAGTAGCAATAATTGAATATAATTGATGTTCAACGCCAAATAGAAAAAAATGCAAAATGAAGAATATAGGAAATGTTTAAAAAAAAATAATAGTGTACGAAAATAGCCATTGATTTTTATTTAAGAAAATGATTACGTCCACATTTTTTGATTTTATTCTAGACCTCTTTTGAGAAACGATTTGTTCAGTTTTACTGAAAATTCTTTCAGACTCTACAGAAGTCGCCGGAATACAAAGGTATTTCCTGCATAAATCTGGAAGTGGTTGCAGTTCTTCATTACTCTAAAAATATTACAATAGTTATTATTTTAATTTAACAATTGTTATCAAAATAATAAACATTTTAAATAGCAAGTTACCTTCCAATATAATAAGGGATCTGATTTCTCTGAAGAATTATTCTTCTCCAAATACTGTCGCTTACATATAATTACGTCAGCTTGGACACTTTTTGCTTTTATTTCATTGCGCTCGCCAATAAATGAAAGGAGTGATTTCTTTTTGGGTGAAATCTTTTCTGGAGAATTTTCTTTGTTTTCACTCGTTTTTTTTGTTAAAACATGCACCTCCTTCTCAAGAAACAGCGACGCTTGATGTGCATTTTCAATTACATGAAACCCCTCTTTTTTAAATCTAGGGTCTATAATTGTTGCTATTCTGGGAATACTCCTTGTTTCATAAGGAAAGAGTCTTTTTTTAATGGATGTAAGTAGACCCGAACGTAGTAATATTCCTTCTTCTGATTTAAGTACTACACTATTTAAACTGTTATATATTCCAAAAGTGATAGGCACTATTAATGATATAGTCACGTATTGTGCACCCGAAACTTGTTTTGTCGCTATTTCAAAAATTTCCAAACATTCTTTTATGTCACGTAATATCATTATATCCTTCATTGGCAATGGACTGGGAGCTTTCTGAAGCTTTAAAAGAACTTGATTCATGGAATCTTTTGTTTCAATTATACGGCTTAACATGTATAATGCACTATTCCAACGTGTTGAAACATCTTGAATTAATTTCCGTGGATTTTCCTTTTTTCGCAATTTATTATGTTCATTTTTGTTTTTCTCATGCTTGATTTGTTCTTCTTTGAACATTTCTGTAGCAGTTGAACTGCGTTTCATGTATGTAACTATTTCTCTGCACCTACTTAATATAGCTTTTATAGACTCTAAATTCAGGTTTTCTTGCACAACTAAATTTAGAGTGTGTGCAAAGCACGGTAAGTGTTTAATTTTTAAAATTTCAACCATTTTAATCATGTTGGCAGCGTTATCTGTTACTACACAGACTACCTTATCACTAATTTGCCATTCTTTGAATATTTCCAACATCGTATCAGCCAAATTTTCAGACGTATGTGCTGTATTTAAATATCTTGTCGATAGTACCGCAGTTTGTAATTTAAAATCTGCGTCGATAAATTGGCAAGTTACAGTTATATAAGACTCTGTAGCTATCGACGTCCAGGTATCTGTGGTTATTGCAATATAATTTATGTTGTGCAATATTTGTTTTAATTTGTTGCACCCTTCTAAATACAGGGTTTTCATTATTTTTTCTCTTAACGTATATTTGCTAGGCAGTACGTATCTTGGGTTAAGCAATTGAACAAACTTTTGAAACCCAACGTCATTCACTACATTATAAGGCTGATAATCTGTGGCAATTATCATGGCTAATGTATGGTCTAATTCCTTTTTCTTTTGAGAAGTACTGTCATACTGAAATGGTCTCTTGAAAAAAGGGCTAATTGACTTATAACTAGATTGATTTGAACTGTGTTGGCTGGCGAAACTGGTACTTGCACTGGTACTGGCACTGGTATTGGCACTGGTACTGGCACTGGTATTGGCACTGGTACTGGCACTGGCATTGGCACTGGTACTCGTACCGGTACTGACACTGGTACTGGTACTAGCAATTGTATTGTCATTGTAATTTATATTATACAGTGTTGGATGGAATCTCTTAATGTGGTCTTTTAAATTTGTCGTATTCCCGCTAGTCTTATATTCTTTACCACAGGTAATGCATTTTGCATATTTCTTATTGTTGGATTTTTTTAAATATTTCCATACTAAAGATATTTTATTCCTATTATGTTTAGGTATAAAATCAGAGTTCATACTACCTATTGTATCATTCGATTCTGTGTCCGGTAGTTCATCGTCATTTTCTCGTATGAAAAAAAAAGAAAAATTGATAAAAATATAGCATTCTACTATTTCATCTTCTACGTATTATATTAATCATTACTTACCATCTCTTTTCCTTCTCTTTGGCATTGGCAAACATTTGTCCACGGGAATCATTTTGATTAAGTATTCTCTAGTCTCAAATATCACAATAAAAATTGGTTATAGCTGTCGTGTTTTTGAAATTCAAACCATTCAAACACGTGTATAGCGTCACGACAATGGGAAACCAAGTGGAGGCGTGACTTAGATATCAGCGCTGCGGTGGTAAGTTGGCAAACAATTGACAGTAGTCTGGATCCCACCAAACATTCCGAATAAGTATTTATTAATATAATAAGTAATAATTTGGTGTTCCAAAAAATTTAAAAACGCTCGTTTTTCACAATATGTCTATATAAACACTGATAATCATATGGATTTCGACGAATTTCGACTTACTCTCAGTAGTTCAATTTTCTGTCACTAGTTGGCGTATCGAAATTCTTGGTTTCCCAATGAACAGAATGGAGGGGAGAAGACTATCGATCACCATCAATAATTATATAGACCCATCGATTGTGTTCGATATTGAAAAACTATCGATAATTATCGATAGCACATCGATAGTTCTCCACCACTAGTGACACTACTGGCGATTGTTGCGTATTTTCGCGGTGATTTTAAGGACAGAACGCAGGTTGGTGCCCGTGGAGCGCTGAGCCGCTCTGCTCGTCAGAGTGCGCGGGTGTTATGAATAAAAAGAAACTATTTGTTCTGGTAAAACTGGTATATATTCTTAATAAATTTAAGGAATTGCTTTGTAAGTGAAATCTGCACTTGTACATTCAAGCGTCAAAAAAGTTCTGCCTTCTCCGAGTCCTCCGTCGTTGCTCCTTCCTTCCTCGAACGTGGTGCCCCTTCCATCCCTGGGCGTCCTCCCAGTCCTTTGGCCAATCAGGATGAGGGATGAGCCGGATTCAAAGGGTAGGTTGTCCCGCGGATGTCCGTCCGCCCCCGCGAATCGACGTCCATCTTTCCCTCAGTCTTCGGGTGGTGGTGGAAACTCGGTGGAAGCGCGCTTTTCCGTTACACAGCGGGGTGCACACGTGGGAAGAGAAAGTTGGCTCGGCTACGAGGGTCGAGTAGACTACTCTTGAAGAGAATTTATGACTTCCTTAGCATCGCCAACACTTCTGGTGTCAATCAACACTCCTAAAGTCTAACAAAGGACAAGGACTTCTCAAGAGATTACGTGACTTAGAAGAAACTCGCGATTCGTTTCGGGGTTCGTTAATAGGTATCCTCTTCCTGCCCTCGAGCTCTGCCCAAGATCTTTCCCACGAATGCCACCCGCATTGCGCATCCTTTATAATACTTCTTAATCATACGCAAGTATCTACTTTCAAACTTCGCTCCTAATTTACCTATCGATTATATACATTTCTGTGACTACGTTCGCGTAATCACGCAACACGATAAATTGGATATTTCTCAATTATTTCAGCAAAATTTCGAAATTTGAGCCTCTGGACAGAACAGAAGATACTAACTGATTAAGTTCAAATTTTACACATGTTTTAGTAATGTCAACCGACAACTTTTCCGCACTAGGCTCAACCGCTACAACCACTTTTAGTTTTTTCGATACACCCTAGTATACGCGTTACACATACACACCTTCAGCCAACACATGTTTCGTTCTTCGTTCGTCGACTCTCGGGATTATTCGGCGGGGATCGTCGTCCGTCATTGTACATACATATATATATACTATTTTGAATTTTATAACCTACCAAGTGCTAAGTGTCAAATAAAGTAAGTTGTCCGAATTTGAAATGTCACGAGTTTTTACACTACATAGGAGACTGAATTATTGTCTCAATTAATAAGGTAAGTCGCCAAAATTTTTTTAATTGATTTCTTATGTAGAGTCGCAGACTTGGAAGTTGTTCGGAGATGGTTCGACTGCGAAGCATCTCCTTTCACACAAGTTTCTGGAAATTTGTATCATGCATGTACAAAATAATATATTGTAGTAAAAAATTACATTGCATTTAAATTGCCAGATACTTGTTTTTGTATATACCAGCAATTTAGAGTTTTTATGTAAAGCTTATTATATATTATAGAAATGAAGGGGACGCACAGGCTTGGATAGTAGAATTGAAGGGGACGCACAGGCTTGGATGGATAGAAATGAAGAGAATGCACAGGCTTGGAGGTTGTCCGGAGAAGATTAAATAGATATATAGATAGACAGAGCATCTTGTTTCGCACAAGTTTCTGGAAAATTGTCAAATAAGGTAAATCGACAAAAATTGTCAAAAGACATAGCATTAAGAATTAATAAGAAAATAGATTATTTATGGTGAACTCCTTGCAATGTAGAGCAAGTCACATTAGTGAAGAAAGTACGCTGAAAACACATCTCCCTTGATGCTTTTCAATCTTTTGTGAAAGACATTCGTAATACTTTAATAAAATCCACAGTACTTTCCACGCTATTTATTAATTTTTTAGATTCCCATTATTTCAATTCACCAATAAACATACTAAATTATTATTAGTTTTATTCCAACACCAATAAATTGTGCGTTAAAAATATTGGATCTCCTGATTCATTTTCGCTGAATTATTACCATTAGCATTTAAATTTCCTGCAACAAGACTTTCTGCCATACGCTCTCACCTGCTTTGGATACATTATGTAGTCTCTACACTCACTATAGCAAAAGGCCACTCTATTTCTATAAATAATTAATAAGTTCTACGTTAAGTTGTATATAATTATTAAAATGTGGCTTTATATATATATATATATTTACAGATAATCATCAAAGCAGAAGATGATGCAGTGTGATCTACGTTGGACTATGTACGCACAAATTTTCACGTAGGGTTTTGCATACGCAATTATTCATTCAATGTGAGCACGTGTGATAATTTATATAAATAATTAGTAAATTTGTCCTATTTTTCAGTTAACGATGCAGATGAAGAAAATTATTTTAACAGCTGAAAGAGAAAGTAACTCTGCTGCATGAGCAAATGAAATAACCACATTTTTATGTATGAAAATAAAGAATTTATTTTTTTATTGGCCGCCGCCACGTCCACGGCCCCGCCCCCATCCACGACCCCGGCTCTGGCCACGTCCCCGGCCCCGGCCACGGCCGCAAGCTGCTTCGCGCACTATGTACTGCACACAAAGTACTATACATTCATATAATACATATAGATCGGCAATGCAGTGCACATGTTTTTTGGGGGAAGGTGTTAAACTTACGTAGAATTTATCCTTAATCAAAAAATAATAAAAGTACACTCGCTGAGCTGCTTTGCGCTATTCCGAGTAAGCTTTACTGGCTACAAACTAGCTTTATCTTCTAACATCACTCGATAGGCTGCAGTGCGCCGTAAACGCGTGGACGTGTAACGAAGATAGATCAGAATTTATAATTTATTGGGATTTCCTTACTTTATCCTTACTTTTAGTACCCGTGACAGGGAAAAATTTGTAAAAAAGAAGAAGCTGAAATTCTGAATCCCAAAAAAAACTTCAAAAAAGTAAAAAAATATGACGCCAAGAACATGAATTATCTTTGTAAAAAGAAGTGAGATCCCCATAAAAAACTTTAAAAAAGTAAAAAAATTACGCCAAGTACATGAATTAGCTTTGTAAAAAGAAGTGAGATCCCCCAAAAAAACTATAAAAAAGTAAAAGAATTACGCCAAGTACATGAATTTGTTGTGCTAAGGCGCCTGAGGCCGAGATTCTGGTAGCGAATCTCAGAGGTGCTCCGGGCGTCCTTCGCAGTTGCTGTACACGGGCTCCGAAGATTCGGGTAGAGGTGCCGTGGCAGAAGGATTCGGAGGGAATCCGAAGGGTAGGGGATCGTGGCAGGTTAAAGAGTTGGAACTCACCGCAAGGTTTAAACAAGGTTTATTCTGTCCCGATCTGGGTGACAGGTAACGCGTACTGTAACGTCGGTGTTCTGATTACAAGAGAGCCACTCGTGGCTTGTACATTGTTCTTATACTCTAATCGGGGTGAAGTGGAGACCATCGGGGTCTCCATCTTTGACCCGCTTTGGGTATTTCGCCATGTGCTGACGGTTCTCGATGCGCTTCCGAGAGTCCTTACGCGGCTGTGCCGGTTTTCGGCTGTTCGGTTGCGGCAATCGGTATGTACGCGGTGTCGTTGCCCTTAGGCGTTGGTTGGGTTACAACATCCCTCCCCCCCACTGATATGTATATACTACTGGATAGCGTATCCCGTGTTAAAACCGTGTGCCGACTTGAAGATCCCGGCGCCATTTTAATCTGAGTAAGATTCTCACTTTGCAGCGGTAAATTTGAACGGTAATAAAGGGAGATATACGTAACGAATAAGTGCATGTAAAAAATTATTATTTTACATAAAAGATGTAATAAAAAATAAACGTACATAAAACAAAAGGAAATGTATAGGTGGCCCAAAATAAGAAAATAGATAATGAACTGATTAAGTTTAAGATAAAAACACATTAAATATAAATATGATAACATTTTTATTAAATGCAATAAAAGTACACTATACTTCAGGTCATTTTAGAAGGAACCTGTCGACCGACAAGTTCAGACCTGTTCTGCACATGTTGGCGCTCATTGGTGCCGAAACAAGCTACTATTGGTTATACCCCAAACAAACGCTCTCTCAAAGCCAATGAGCTCATTCTACATGCGCGAAATGGGTTCCTTCTAAAATGACTTCAAGTATATAATAAGATATAAAATTATATGACAGATATAAAAATTGACGTAAATTTAAAATATATATCGCATAAAACTGTCCAAAAATGGTAGGAATGCTTCCAGGGAGAAGACAACCTTTGCCAGTGCCTTCTTGGAAACATTATTTTTCGAAATGACTGGAACATAACATGGCGTTTTTTGATGGCACAAAATTGGAGCCCAAACCCATGTTGTCTAGCCATTCTGCGGCTATCAACGGAAAACTATATGAAACAAACAAAAATATTTTTTATTTCCTTAGGAATATTTATGAGTAAGAAGTTCCACTTAACCTACAAGTAGCATATAAATGTTATTTTTACCTACCTGTGATATGTCAAATCGTCCCCCAATTTTTTTGCACCACAAAACATGCACGTTCTCACCATTTTTATTCTGTCGTAATCAGGCATCAACTACGTATTGCTTGTTTGCTTTGGCCAGCTATGACTTCACGTCGCTGTGTGACGTCACACTTGAGAATCTTACTCAGATCAAAATGGCTTCTATTCGGCACAAGCCGCCTATCCTCCTTCACTATCCAGTAGTATATATAGATCAGTGCTCCCCCCTTAAGGAAAGGGTGCTTAGGGGAATTTTATTCATACAATTTCCCGGTATCCTAGAACGTCCTGATCTCGGTGTAGTCGCTGCTTGCGGCGGATTCGCGAGTGTTTCCTACATTAGGGTTGGATGCCGAACGTTTCGGCCTTCGTTTTTCTACGGTTTTTGGTATTTGCATTTTTCGGCGTAGTTGGTAGTCGCGTCTTAACAAGTATATGACGAGTACAATAAGTATTATTAGCACCGTAGTTGTCGTTGTCGGATGTACAATTTTCCAGGTCGTTAATCCCGGTTGGTAATCGCTATTAGTTAGATCGCTTTCTGCTTGGTTGAGTTGAGTATACAGCGCTGAGAATTCGGCTGGGTTTTTTAAGAGTTTATCTAACTGGAAGCGTGTAAGGGGGTGTGTAGGTTCGCCCTTTTGTGTTTTATTTATTCCCGTTGTGATATCGCATCGCGGTGCTGTTGGCATTTCGAAGTCCTGACTATATGCTGTTTTCTGCTTTTTTATTACTGCGTTTTTACTTCGGATGTCACAATTTCCCGTAATCCTAAGAATTCCTGTCTTATCTATATCGGTGTGTTCAGGTTGTCGCTCGTTACATTGAATAGTTAGTGTCTCGGGTTGGTGCGCCGCGAATATCCATGTGTCCGCGCGCGAGGTGCCTATCCACATCGTGTGGTTTGCCGCTATGTTTTTTATTTCGCATTTTTTTGGGAATTGGTCCGAGGGTTGCAGCCACAGGCTTGCTTCGCACTCGAGGTCGTCATTCACGCTGTGCGCGATCATTGGTCGTTCGCAATAATATTCTGCGGCTATTTGTTTACATCCCTTCAATTCTTCTTGATTTGTAAGTACATATTGATTGCTGCTCGCGTCGATGACGAGTATTGGCGTTCTTATGACTAATAACGCGTATGTGCTGTCGTGCAAGTGGATCGGGGCCGGATTTGCCTCGATCACTGTGAATGTTTGTGAAGAAATTAAGGGGACGGTTATTACTGCTATTAAGGTGGTCTTATCGAAATACGCTGTAATCGATGATAGTTTTTCGATTACGTTGGCGTTTTCTAGTTTCGGCGCTATAGGAAACGTGAGTCCGTCCGGAAGGTGTTGTACGGCGATTTGTAACAATTTTGTAATTTGTGCGCTCGATAGTACGTTTGTGTTGATCACGCCTCCTTTTAGGCCGGTGTAGTATTGCAACACGTCGTCTACGTCTTGAGTCAGGTCAGTCAGTAGGTCGTTTAACGTGTTGAAATGGTCTCCTACGTCGGCTCTTTGTGTTTGTTGTATCAGTGCTGTTTCTATTCGCGTCTGTAGCAGTCTCGTTTGCCTTGCTAGTATTTCTTCGTTATGTTTTATCGTTTTTTCCGCGTTGTGTAAATGGTGTAGTGTATTGTTTGTTATTTGAATTTGTGTGTTTCATAGCGGACATTAATGTTTTTTGTGTTCCGTCTAATTGCGATAGGTGATTGTTAATCCGTTCGGCGTCGTCGGCGTTCATAGTCCCGAATATGGTTTTTGCTAAGGACCCTATTCCGTTGATTAATCCCCGACGCTTATCTGGCACATACGTAGGCATTTCTACTACCTGCTCTATTCTTTTACACAATTTCCCTTCTCTTCTAAGTAATGCGCTTAGCCGGTGTCCGCACGTTGGTTGTATCACGATTTGTCTTTCGCATCGGCGTTGTATCTCGTTTACATAGGAAGTTATTTGTTGGTTTCTTTCAAGGAGGGTGTCCGTTTTCAGGTGGGTCACGATCTTCCACGAATTCGTTACCATGTGGAGTTTCCCAAGGTGCATAAAGTGGATACCTGCTTTATGCTTGATCGGTGATATCGTATACAAGGCCTGGCCGCCAGTCGGCACCGCTTCGATTAGGCTCCCCACCATTACGGTACTCCTGAAACAATAAAGTCGGGTGCTATCCCCTCCTATTTTGCCTAGTTCACGCTTGCTATATATTCTGGCCCTGTCGCGAATTTTACTTTAATCGTTTCTTTGATCTCTTTTTGTGTTTTACCCGCCATGTATTCGGAGGATCTTCGTGCCGTAAGTACTCTTGCTTTTACTTGAAGGTTTTTATTATTTTTTCCCCTTTGTTGGCTGTCATCGTCCTATTGTTATTGTTAGATGTATGCCGAGCGTCGTATTCGCGGGTATATCTCTATTAATGAGATGCGTTCCATCCGATTGGAGCGGGCTCTGCACCGCAGTTTTTTGGACACCCTGTGGGAGGAAGGGTATCCTTCGTGGGCCCTTTCTAGCGATACCTTTGCCTTGAGGAGGTTGTTTGGATTATCATGCATGCATGAGGAGGTAAGCATTTTTTTGTGACCCTTTGTTGCTCCTTTTGTTTTCCGTTTGTCATCTTTATGTTCCCCTTTTTTTGTAGGAAGAGGATTGGGGTCAAAATGATGCGTGAGGCGCCTTCCTCCTAGTGTAATGGCCTCTTTTTTTTTAAATATACTATTATTTTACCTATTCGACGTGTTTTCCTAGTTATTTCCTTCCATGTATCCACGTCTTATTTCTGTTTATAGTTTTTAGTTATTGGTTGTTTTTTTTTTAGGCAGTTCCGTTGCCTATTCTATGAAATGTTTAAGCCTATTCGTATGCGTGTGTAAGGTTTTCTTTCCCTTTTTTATTGCTACGTTTACTTTAGAGTTTTTTTCTATTATTGTGTAGGGGCCTATCCATTTATTATCTAGCTTTTTCGATCTTCCAGGTAGAGCCATACTTTGTCGCCTACTTTATATTTTATTTCGCGCGTTTTTGTGTCGTATGCTTCTTTTGATTTTATTTTTGCGTCTTGAAGTTTTTCTCTCGCTGTTTCGTTTGTTATTCTTATTCGTTCTCTTGCTTCCTGCGCATAGTCTTCGTAGTTGTATGTCTGTCTAGGCAGGGTTTTTACGCGGTTGGTAGTAACGCCGTTCTTCCATACATTAATTCGTAGGGCGTAAAACCTGTCGCTGTATGGGGGGTTGTATTGTATGTAAACATTGCATAAGGTAGCCATTTGTCCCAGTCTGCCTGGTCTCTGTTTATGTAGTGTCGTAAGTATTCTACTAGGGTTCTATGTGATCTTTCTAGTGCTCCATTGGATTGTGGGTGATATGCAGTTGTTTGTAGTTTTGTTATTCGGAATAACTTACATATATTTTTAAACATATCGCTGAGGAAGTTTGCCCCCTGGTTCGTTAGTATTTTTTCGGGTATACCATATACGCAAATGATTCTTTCAACTACTGCTTCCGCTATTGTCACTGCTTCCTGGTTTGGTAGAGGGATCGCCTTGCTAAATTTCGTCAGAAGGTCTTGGAAGGTTAATATGTAGATGTTTCCTTGGTTGCTTTCCGGCAGAGGCCCTACTATATCTAATGCTACCTTTTCCAAGGGGTTTCGCGGTGTGTCGGTGATCTCCATTGGTGCCCTATTTTTTCGACCTATTTTGTTTTTCTGACAGAGACTATATTTTTGTATGTAATTCTGGATGTCTTTATTCATCCCTGGCCATCTGTATTTTTGTTTTATTCTTTTCGTTGTTCTCTGAACGCCTTGATGTCCTCCTGGGGGGGTGCAATGGTATTCGTGAAGGATTTGCTGTTTCGCTTCCTCGTCGGTGACCTCGGTTGGCTGTGTTTCTTCTCTGCCGTTTTGCAGTGTGTGTACATTCCTGCTTAGTGCGTCCGCATTTGTGTTTTTCTTTCCTGACTTATGTATGATTTCGTAGTCATACTCGGCTAATAGAATTTTCCATCTTATTAGTCTGGATCCTGGGTCCTGTACCCTAAATAGCCATATCAGTGCCTTATGGTCTGTTACTACCTTAAATGGGGTACCGTAGACGTACGGCCGGAAGTGTTTAACTGCCCAGACTACGGCTAGTAATTCTTTTTCCGTCGTGCTATAATTTCTTTCGGCTTTATTTAGTACCCGGCTTGCGTATGCAATTGGTTTATCTTCGCCTATTTTCCCTTGTGACAGTATTGCGCCTAGTGCTACGTCGGATGCGTCGGTTGTTACTATAAATTCTTTTGTGAAATCCGGATAGATTAACAAGGGTGCCGTGGTCAGGGCCTCCTTCAGTGTCTCAAAAGCGTTTTGTTGCTCGGCTGTCCATGTAAATTCGACCTTACTGCTCGTAATGCTCGACAAGGGTTTAGCTATTTTTGAATATTCCGGAATGAATCTACGCTAATATCCTGCTAACCCTAAGAATGCTTGCAATTCTTTTAGTTTTGTTGAAGCGGGGAATTCTCTTACAGCTTTAGTTTTCTCGGGATTTGGTTTCATCCCTTCAGGGGTAATTATATGGCCCAGGAATCCTACCACTTTGCGCAAAAATGCGCATTTTTCCGGTTGTAGTTTTAAGTTATTTTTGCGAAGGGTGTCAAGAATTTTCCGCAGACGCATATTGTGTTCCTTTAAGCTGGCTCCGTAGATGACTATATCGTCGAGGTAGACGAAACAGTCTATTCCTTGTAGTCCGACCAGCGCAGCGTTCATTGCTCGCTGGAACGTCGCGGGTGCGTTTTTTAATCCGAAGGGCATGCGGTTGAATTCGAAATGACCCTGTGGGGTTGAAAACGCTGTCTTACATTTATCGCGTTCGTCCATCGGAATCTGGTGGTATCCGGACGCCAAATCGAGTGTTGTGAAGTATTGCGCTTTCCCTAGTTGGTCTAGTATGTCTGTGATGTTGGGTAGTGGGAATGAATCGCCTATAGTGATTTCGTTAAGTTTCCTATAGTCGATTACTACGCGATATCTCTTTTTACCCTCGTCGTCGGGTTTTTTAGGTACCACCAGTAATGGTGCGTTCCATGGACTGGCGCTGTGACGGATAATACCGTCGTGTAGCATCTGTTCCACTTGTTTTTGCACTTCCCGCTTGTGAACTTCAGGTAATCTGTATGGCTTGACGTTGCAGGGTGCCGTGTCGCGTTTTATAGGGATTCGGTGGCCGGTTACGGTGGCCTTTGTTAGTTGATCACCCGGTAGATGGAACGTGTCGTGATATTCTTTGCATATTTCGTTAATCGCTTCCTTTTCTTCTTTGTTCATGTGCTTGCGATCTACCTGATCTAAAACTCGGGCGATGCGCGCTGTCAGCGATTCTCTTGCGGTCAACGCCCGGACGGCTGCGGCGCTATCGCTGTATTGAATTATTTCGTTCTCCGGTATCTCACTTAGCCGGACTCGCGGCATGATTATTATTTTTGCTTTCGTAGTTGCATTTACAATACAGGCTACGCATTTCCCGTTTTTGGGTCTTGTTAGCCCTTCTCCTAAATGTACGCCTTCCGCTAACTGTTGTTTTTCTATTATCCCGTCTTGAACGCTGTCCGTGGGAATCATTACTAGCTGTTGTGCGCGTGCAGGTATAGTTATTTTTGTGCTTTTGTTTAGAATCTTCCATGATTTTTCATCTATTAATACGCTGTGCTTGGGGTAGCTTATGGTTATTCCGGTTTCTTTAAGAAAGTCTTCTCCCAGTAACCCGTCTGCGTCTCTTAAGGTATTTCCTTCTATTACGTACAAGGGATGTATTACCTTTTCCCGTTTATATTGAATGTGGCCTCTATTTTCCCTAATGTTTCTGTTTTTTCCCCTGAGAATGTAATAAGATGGACATCGCTTTGTTTCATTATTACCTTGTCGGGGAGAGCTCTTTTAGCGATCAGAGATACTTCTGCCCCGCTATCTATTAGCATTAATGTATGCTTATTTTTACTATCCTCTATTTCTACTTCTATACTATCTGATGTGTGTCCACTCTTGGAGAGGGATCCTATTTTGATCATGCGATAGGTTTTTGCAGATTCTTGGGTAGGTGGATCGCGTTCCGGTGACCATGAGCTATCGCGGCTGCCTTGCGAGGAATGTGCACTGTCGGCGCTTCTAGGCCGTGACTGTCGTTTTCCACCTGAGGTCGGTCTCTGGTTCTCTGTTTTATTTCCTGTTGATTTCTCGCTTTTCCCCTTGGCTGTTACCGCTTGTATTCGCCGATTGTTTTCCGAAAAAAATGTTTTCCCGTTTGGCTTATCTTTATCTTTGTTTTTCCAACATTCTTTAGTGTCGTGTCCCGCGCGTTTACAATCATTGCAGTAGCGAGATGCTTTCTTATTTTTATCCTGCGAAGAGTAGTTCGCCCCCCGTGACGCTGATCGTTTCGTGATTGACCGCTCTTGATCTATTGCTATCGCGATGGCTTCTTGTAAGTCGGCGGGTCCCCGGGCTTTTACTAAAACCTTTAGGTCGTCGCGAAGTCCGTCCTCGAATATCGTCAATGTTTGTTTTTTGAATATTTTTACGTTCGCGTGTCTTTCAAGCAGACTATCCTTATCATCGATCCCGGTCGCGATCAGTTCTCTTAGCAATTTTGATACACGGTTTCCGTATTGATGTGCGGTTTCATTGGGGCCCTGTCTGCTATGTAGCAGTTCCCTTTGTACGGTTGAGGCTATTCGAGGGGGTTTATAGACCGAAGTTAACGCGTCCTCTAAGTTTTGCATTGATAGTATTTGACGCGTTTGTACTTCCTCTAAGGCGTCGCCTCCAACCCGCATAGAGATTATTCCTTGTAGCATTTGGCTTTTTCTTCCGCTGTCCGGCATGAGTTGTATACGTACTTGCAAGCGGTTAGGAACCCAGGTAGTTCCGAGGGGTCCTTCCCGTTGAACAGGGGTAAAGCTTTTACTATGTGGAATATTTCTCGAGTGACCGTTCTTTCTGGTATGGAGTTGGGGTCGTCTAACTCGAAATTAGGGGGAACGAATAAACTGGCGCGCCTCGGTTCCTCTCTAGTCTCGTGGGCGGTATTGAAGTGGACCGTGTTCCTATCTGAGGGGCCGGGGGTGGCGTGCGTAGAGTTCATCGTTTCCCTTAGCCTTTCTATTTCGCGATCTATCGAGTCCTGTAGTGGACCTTCCCTTGCCTCTATGGCTCCCATCCTATCATTCAGAGTTATTACTCCGTCAGTAACGCTAGCTAAAGAAGTGGTCAGCCCCTCGAGTAGTCGTTCTAGGTTTGCTAATCGGCCTTCGAGGCCTACGGAACTCTGTCCGGTGTTTCCGCTTGTGGTTGCCGAAGGGGTGGTCGACATAATGTTATTGGGAGCTTGTTCTCCGCTCGAAATTAAACTATAATCTAACTCGGTGTATGGATATAGTCTCCTGGCGGTTAGGTGTCCGGCGTGACTTGACGCGATTGGTACTACGGTCGGAACGCTCTGTCCTTCGCTAGTTTCTACGTCTAAAACAAGTCGCGTACGGTCTCCGATTTCCCGGAAAGTTTCGAATGTCGCGTCGAAAAGTGGTTCAGTGGAGGGTTTCGTACGGACCTTAACGAATCTACGCGGAACACTTCGGCGGATTGCTCCAGGCGAAAGGATTTCTTTTCGCTCGGTTAATTCTAAATTACGCTCGATATCTGCATCTAAGGAATTTGCACGGCGCATGAGAACGGTGGCGTGAGGCCCGGTTTCGCTGGTAGTGGTATTTCGCACTTACAGCACAAGAAGCAGGTGATGCATCGCTCGTCTCGGTGTCACTAGCAGATTTTTTCGGCGGCGTCCTCTGTGGGTGTCCGTCCGTACTGCGTAGTGGGTTGCTCTGTTGTTGATTTGGTCGTTGTCTCCGCTAGGTCCTGTTGATCTCGTCGGGCAGGCTTGTTCCTCACGTTAGCAGGATCCCACCGCTGCCACCAAGTTTGTTGTGCTAAGGCGCCTGAGGCCGAGATTCTGGTAGCGAATCTCAGAGGTGCTCCGGGCGTCCTTCGCAGTTGCTGTACACGGGCTCCGAAGATTCGGGTAGAGGTGCCGTGGCAGAAGGATTCGGAGGGAATCCGAAGGGTAGGGGATCGTGGCAGGTTAAAGAGTTGGAACTCACCGCAAGGTTTAAACAAGGTTTATTCTGTCCCGATCTGGGTGACAGGTAACGCGTACTGTAACGTCGGTGTTCTGATTACAAGAGAGCCACTCGTGGCTTGTACATTGTTCTTATACTCTAATCGGGGTGAAGTGGGGACCATCGGGGTCTCCATCTTTGACCCGCTTTGGGTATTTCGCCATGTGCTGACGGTTCTCGATGCGCTTCCGAGAGTCCTTACGCGGCTGTGCCGGTTTTCGGCTGTTTGGTTGCGGCAATCGGTATGTACGCGGTGTCGTTGCCCTTAGGCGTTGGTTGGGTTACAACAAATTAGCTTTGTAAAAAGAAGTGAAATCCCCAAAAAAAACTTTAAAAAAGTAAAAAAATTACGCCAAATACATGAATTAGCTTTGTAAAAAGAAGTGAGATCCCCAAAAAAAACTTTAAAAAAGTAAAAAATACGCCAAGTACATGAAAATGTCGAGGACAAAAAAAGTATTATCAAAAATCACAAAAAAAAAGAAAATAGTATACATGAAAATGTCGAGGAAAAAAAAGAGTATTATCAACAAATAAATATAAAAAAACACAAAAAAACACAAAAAAACATGAAAAAGTCAAGGACGAATAAAGTATAATTAACAAAAAAATATAATTACATTAATAAAAAATAAAAAATATGATTACAATATAAAAAAAAATGTGAAATCAAAATGAGCTGCAAGTACATCACAAAAAAAAAGAAAATAATATAATCACACAAAAAAAGAAAATAATCTAATTACAATATAAAAAAAGATGTGAAATCAAAATGAGCTGCAAGTACATAAAGGTACTTTCCAACTGCGCTTAAGAAGACACAACTACATATACACAGCTAAAATGCTGTGTTATTCCATTACTCATATCGCGGACATTTTAATAACCCATCAAAAAGAATCCCATTTAAAAACATTGTCGTAAATAATTATTAGCTTTACAAAATTAATGATATACAAAAATTGCGCCAATTATCACAATGGCTATTTATACAAAGAAAAAATCACAATGGTACAATGAAAAAATGTATTAAATAATATTAAGCAGATATATTTTTATACAAATAAATATTTTAATACGAATAAATATTTTATTCAAAATACTTGGCGCTGCGATCTAAAATACATCATACGTAACATATGCACATACACACATCCACGAACGCACGCACAGGAAAGAAAGAAAAAGATTGTTGCAATTTATACATATTTATTCAGTTTAGCAACACCAATTCGGAGAGCAGCGCCAAGTATTTTGAATAAAATATTTATTCGTATTAAAATATTTATTTGTGTAACAATATATCTGCTTAATATTATTTAATACATTTTTTCATTGTACCATTGTGATTTTTTCTTTGTATAAATAGCCATTGTGATAATTGGCGCAATTTTTGTATATCATTAATTTTGTAAAGCTAATAATAATTTACGACAATGTTTTTAAATGGGATTCTTTTTGATGGGTTAATTAAAATGTCCGCAATATGAGTAATGGAATAACACAGCATTTTAGCTGTGTATATGTAGTTGTCTCATCTTAAGCGCAGTTGGAAAGTACCTTTATGTACTTGCAGCTCATTTTGATTTCACATCTTTTTTTATATTGTAATTAGATTATTTTCTTTTTTTGTGTGATTATATTATTTTCTGTTTTTGTGTGATTATATTATTTTCTTTTTTTTTTGTGATGTACTTGCAGCTCATTTTGATTTCACATCCTTTTTTATATTGTAATTATATTATTTTCTTTTTTATGTGAATATATTATTTTCTGTTTTTGTGTGATTATATTATTTTCTGTTTTTTGTGATGTACTTGCAGCTCATTTTGATTTCACATCTTTTTTTATATTGTAATCATATTTTTTATTTTTTATTTATGTGATTATATTTTTTTGTTAATATATATATACTTGGCGCGAGACACTACCGTGTCTCTTGATAGAATAAGAGATACATTTGTTGACATGTTAAGAATATTTGGATACGAAATTCAGGTGTTAAAGAAAAACATTTAATTAAATTTGCAATAATTGAATGTAATTAAATATTTTTACAAAAAGGTACAAAAAAGAGCGCCAAGCATTTAATCCCTTCAAAAAGAATCACGTTTAAAAACATTGTCGTAAATTAATACCCGTAAAATCACAATGGTACAATAAAAAAATGTATTAAATAATATTAAGCAGATATATTTTTATACAAATAAATATTTTAATACGAATAAATCACAAAAAAAAATAGAAGAAAATATACAATATAAAGAAATATATGAAATCAAAATGAGCTGCAAGCACATAAAGGTTCTTTCCAACTGCGCTTAAGATGACACAACTACATATACGCAGCTAAAATGCTGTGTTCATACATTCCACTACTCATATCGCGGATATTTTATAAATAATGTGAAGATAAAATGTAACATCTAGACATTTGCCTAGATGTCCGCGGCCTGGAAGTCAAATACTTGGCGTGGCCAGGCAAGGTATTCTCAGATCATCAATATCCATACCCTCCCTCTCGCAGGCCTTCAGATAATTTGTCCATTTAAAACTCAGACAATACGAGTACGTTTTCATTCTATTGCGTTTTAAAATAATTGTAATTGTAAGATCATTCATCGACACCGATACCTATCCTCTCACAAGCTTTCACATAATTTATCAATTTAAAACTCTGACAATATAAATACACATTCTTTGTTTTGCGTTTTTAAATAATTCTTATTCATCAACACCTTGACCTTGCCTGGCCACGCCAAGTATTTGACTTCCAGGCCGCGGACATCTAGGCAAATGTCTAGATGTTATTGAATGTAATTAAATATTTTTCATTCACCTGAAGTTTCTTATCTAAACCTTCCGATTTTTTCTATTATTATTGGCATAATTGGACATTATTTTGCCAACAATAATTGATAATGCCAACAAATATATCTCTTACTCTACATTTTGTATAAGATACTTAATTGTAAAAAATACAAGTAGAGATAAGGATTAGTGACTGGCTCAGATTTTTCTTTGAAAAATGTTCCTTGTATTCAATTTAACAGTTTGCTTAAACGCTATAGTGCTAAGTAGTTATATTAATTACTTATACCACATTGTTCATGTATGTACATATATATTCCTTCGTTCGCGACCTTCATATACATGGTGTTCCTCTTCGTTTTCGAGACAATTAACTTTAAACTTCACGTAAATATGCGTGCATCGTAGGCGCTTGAGACGCACGTGGAGGTCAGGGGAATGTTATACGGGCAGTATATTGTTGACCGATACATCATAGCCAGATTTCACCCCAAGCAGGAACCGATGAGTTCTATATAATTATCATAATTATTACCAGTATTACATCATGCATACCTGCGACACCCGTACCAGCCTGGTGCACTTTGCCTGAACCGTACTCAGTTCAACCATTGTTCACTCCTTATCACATTCTTACAGAAGCTGTGTCTCTATATTGCTGTTCGAAGTACAACTTGGCACTATGCATCGTCAATGTACTGTTGGTCCTCTCCGTCCTTTCCCTGCAGCTAACAAAAATCATTTTTCTGTCTCTTAATAGCATTTAACGAGTGCATTTCAAAATCATTTTTAATATTTTTTACAGTAAACTGAAAGTTTTTGATAATAGAGTTTATAACCTAAAAATATAAAAACATCACGAATATTCAAATAAACAAGTGTCTCAAATGTAACTCAGACCGTACATAAAACTATCTTACCTGTCACCCTCTTTGCAGTTGCTCCATTCTTCTGCACATTCATTGTAAGTTATTAAACAGTAAACACATGTAAACACTAGCATTTCACTTATTTTCACTAATAAGACAGTATAAGTCTCAGCCGATCGTGAATTGTTGCGTGTTTTCGCGGTGATTTTAAGAACAGAACGCGGATTGATGCCCGTGGAGCGCTGAACCGCTCTGCTCGTCAGAGTGCGCGGGTGTTATAAATAAATGAGAATATTTGTTCTGGTAAAACTTGTAGGTATATTCTTAATAAATTTAAGAGATAGCTTTTCAGTGAGAACAAGACTTGTACATTCAAGAATCAAAATCGTTCTGCCTTCACGGGGTCCTCCGTCGTTGCTCCTTCCCTCCTCGAACGTGGTGCCCCTTCCATCCCTAGGCGTCCTCACAGCCCTTTGGCCAATCAGGATGAGGGATGAGCCGGATTCAAAGGGTAGGCTGTCCCATGGATGTCCGTCCGCCCCCGCGAATCTACGTCCATCTTTTCCTCCGTCTTCGGGTGGTGGTGGAAACTCGGTGGAAGCGCGCGTTTCCGTTACACAGCGGGGTGCACACGTGGGAAGAGAAAGTTGGCTCGGCTACGAGGGTCGAGAAGACAACTCTTGAAGAGAATTTATGACTGCCTTAGCGTCGCTAACACTTCTGGAGTCAATCAACACTCCTAAAACTAACAAAGGATAAGGCCTTCTCAAGAGATTACGTGACTTAGAAGAAACTCGCGATTCGTTTCGGGTTTCGTTAATATTTATCCTCTTCCTGCCTTCGAGCTCTGCCCAAGATCTTTCCCACGAATGCCACCGGCATTGCGCATCCTTTATAATATTTCTTAATCATACGCAAATATCTATTTTCAAACTTCGCTCCTAATTTATCTATCGATTATATACATTTCCGTGACTACGTTCACGTAATCACGCAACAGTATGTACAGACACAATCACAACTATACCGCGACAGCAACGCCACCTAAATTATGAAAGCCTGCTGCTTCCGGTCTAAACGCTATTCCGGAAGTTCCTATCTTAGTTTCTGCCCCCTGAATAGACCTGTCATTACAGACTCGGAAGCGCCGAGCTCACGGACAGCTCCGAGCTGCTCCGGCGTAGTATGCGCGAGGTGGGGGAAATTCTCGAGGGAACCCGTCCCGAATCTGGCATCAGTGGTTATAGCCTTTCGTGTCTCACGTTCTGAAATACACCGAAAGACCTCAGCACCGTTCCCAACGGTGCTCGAAAAATGAGCACCGTCGGGAACGGTGCCGAGCACCGTAAAATCCGGTGCTGTGCCCATTCAATGCGGTGCTCAAAACCAAACGCATTCAGAATCTGTGGTTGGTGCTGTTGCGTACCGCGCAACCTCGAGTTGGTAACAATGTGTTTTCACTATAGAAAGATTTGGGATTTTCTGCTACGAGGTTATCTGCCATGATAATTAGCTAAAGTTTAAATTTGACGCTTTCTTAAATAAAAATGCGAATTGTATATTTGAAGACATTATAATTAAGTTTAGTTTATGTTCATTAGGATGCGTTGGGTTGTTATATTGTAATCTATAATTTCTGTACACGTCATAGATTTAATCAATGCGAAGCCAACATGTTTGAATTTCGACTTTTGCATGGCATATAAGGAAGCAGCTCGATGTATTAGCTTTTGTCACTTTTGCCGTAGAAACGTAAAAAATAACAACTCAAGAGATCGTCAGACCAATCTTGCCTGTATTAGCGATAACACGTTTATTTCTGAGCTCAGTTACAATAGTTACAATTCATATTTCCATTTTTAAGTTGTTGAGAGTTATAATAAAACAGTTAGGAATATAAAGATATCAAATAGTTGTATAATTGAAGTGTTAATTTATTTAAACGCGAACGCGCGACTCCGAGCAAAGCGGTTCTGCGCTTCACGGGCATCGACCCAGCCCCTAGGACCATCGCCGGCTGCAGGACCACGCAACAGTGCAAATATCGGTGCTGGGCACCGTTCACAACGGTGTTCCTGATGAACGCGCACTGAAATCATCGATGCATTGCTATCTTCCATCTTTGTTTTCCATAAGTATTCGCCATTCGTCGTTGTTTTCGATACGCGCATGGTACACGGGATAAGGTCTGCACCGTTGAGTTCGTGTATGAAAATTAATGGATCTATCTGGCTGGCTTATTAATTAATAGTTCAATTAATAAACTAAGAATAAGCCACATTATAATCTGGCTAACAAACAGTTCCGAATATGCTTTTAACAAATGTGAATTTCAAATGCAAATGTAACCTATAATCATATCATTTTATTTAAACTTTGAATGTTATAATAATTTACGAGGTCTATCCATATACGCATATGCACGCATACACTTTCTTGAATACCCAGTATACCATGATGCATACCTAAGTACATTTATTAATCTTTAGTAATCATTTATAAAACATTATCTGGAAGTCTGCAAAGCGTGGCGTGGAAAAATGCACTTGATAGCGACAATCAGCGACAATCAACGACAATGGCGACATCGAAAAAGAACAGACTGCACGAAAACATGGATGCGCGTTCATCAGGAACACCGTTGTGAACGGTGCCCAGCACCGATATTTGCACCAATCACAGATTGTGAATGCGTTTGGTTTTAAGCACCGCATTGAATGGGGCCAGCACCGGATTTTACGGTGCTCGGCACCGTTCCCGACGATGTTCGGCATCGTTCCCGACGGTGCTCATTTTTCGAGCACCGTTGGGAACGGTGCTGAGGACTTTCCGTGTACGCTGTTACACTATCGTGTGAACGTAGCTAGAGAATTATATACAATCGATATGTTGTTGCGCGGCCGTCTCCTTTTGGCCTGTTTGAGTTTATTGCCATGCCTTTTGGTTTGAGGAATGCAGCTCAGACAATTAGATTTTTCTGTGGAACCGCAGATGTTGATTTATGTGGGGGATATCCGATTAGAAAGATTACGTGACTAATTGAAGAACTCAAGAACACGTCCGTTAGAACTGAGATCAGAATATATAATAATAATTTTACAGACAGTCTAATAAAATCCCTAGCAACTAATAAACAGGAGAACAATTAATTATAAATATTAAAAGCTCACTTCATTCAAACCTCAATCAATCAATAAGTTACAAAGTCATTCGATAAGTTATAAAGTCGCGCGCAAACAGGCATACCACATACTAACACGAAACCCCACAGTGCACGGTGTTGCGACTCCCATCTGGCGGCGTGTAGTATAAGCTTCGGAAGCGCCGAGTTCGGATTGAATCACCTGAATGTAATGGGAAAGGGAGACAAAGTGAAGTTCGCACAAGGCCGAGGTGTTTGAAAATAGTTAGAGATCCTTTAATGAGAGGACTTCAAGATTATAAATTAATCGATACCCCCTTGCAAATGGGTGTTTGAATAAATGAACCGCACTTTGATCCTTTCTCCTAAGTGAAATTCCAGAGCTAGGGTAAAGGACCCAATTACTGGCAGCCAACCCAATTACTGTCACCTTAAGCTATTTTACTTAAACGTTTATTTATTCGTTATTTTAAGTAAAATAGCTTAAGGTGGCAGTAATTGGGTTGGCTGCCAGTAATTGGGTCCTTTACCCTATGTTGTTAAACGCTTGATTCTCAAAATCGACCAAGAGGAATTTAGTTTGTTTGGCTTAGTTGTTAAGGACATCTTAAAAAAATAAAAAACGGTTGTAAGAGCGTTCGCTTGGAAAGCGTCACTCGAGCCCCGAAAGTAAAAGTGAACGGACGTACATATTAATAAAATTTCTCAAAGATTTATTTTGTGATAAAATCGTTTCTTGAATTGATTATAGTTATAAGTTATTGTGTTCAAATCGTTTTATTCAATTATTATTATCGTTTTCATTATATTTATTACACAAAAATCCGCGTCCAAGGAGCAGAACGCCTTAGCGTTCCACGGGCATCGTCCTGCGCCGAATTCACTACGAAGGATCCAGAGGAACCAGCCGGCCACGCAACAAATTGGTGACAGCGGTGGGATACTTCAAATTCGCCGGATCGTGGACGCAGGATTCGAAGAGCAGCCATCGGCCAACTTGTGCAGTCCCTCTTTCCTGGGTTTTTGGACGGTTTCCCCCGGAACACGGGTGAATGCCAGAGGGAAGTGACTTCGGACGACCGTACCAGTTTTTCCTGAAGCCACACACACTCCACCAGAGGACCTTCTTCGCTGAGATCAATCAGGACAACGGGGCGACATCAAACACTCGTCTGCAACTGTGTGAGAGATCGTAGTTTAATTAAAATACTCAATTTATGGGCCAATTGTTAAGTTAAAGTTTTACAGTTTGTCGTTGCATTGAGTTTAGTTATTAGTGGATAGGATAGAGTTCCGTATTTACACTATGAAAATGTTGCGTAGAAGTAAGAATTTATCAAAGCGTAAGAGACGACAACTACGTTCGGGTTGCTTACGGGGTTTCGAAATCGAGGATGTATCTGCTGAAACGATGCAAGTAAAGCGCCCTATTACTTTCTCACAATCTCGAACATTAAGTATTTTGCCGACACAAGTAGTAAGGCAACGGGGATTTTAACTCAGGTCCTCTGAGGGGAGCCGGGGGCGGGGGGAAGTGAGGGCCCGCGGGGGAGCGCGGCGGAGGGAAACATGGGCGCGGGGCCTGCGGAGTGGGGGAAGCCACAATCGTGGAGGAGATCACTCCAGGCCGAGCCGCCCCGGAGACCGGGCCCACCGCCGAAAACTTTTTAGATCTAACCGGAGGGAGTGAATGACCCTCTAAAAAATTTCTGGGGGGCGGATCCTGTATGAAAAACCTCTTTTTCAGACTCGATCCGCTCCCCAGAAATTTTTCCCCCCAAATATTTTTCCAAATTAAAATTATGTGGCAAAAGGAGAAGGACGGGTAAATAAATTGAGAAATAATATACGTTTAAAAGTGATTATATATTGTTACAAAAGAATAATGAAAAGAATAAAAGAATAAAAGAATAAAAGAGAATAAGAGAATAAGAGAATAAGAGAATAAGAGAATAAGAGAATAAGAGAATAAGAGAATAAGAGAATAAGGGAATAAGGGAATAAGGGAATAAGGGAATAAGGGAATAAGGGAATAAGGGAATAAGGGAATAAGGGAATAAGGGAATAAGGGAATAAGGGAATAAGGGAATAAGGGAATAAGGGAATAAGGGAATAAGGGAATAAGGGAATAAGGGAATAAGGGAATAAGGGAATAAGGGAATAAGGGAATAAGGGAATAAGGGAATAAGGGAATAAGGGAATAAGGGAATAAAGGGAATAAGGGAACGAGGGAACGAGGGAACGAGGGAACGAGGGAACGAGGGAACGAGGGAACGAGGGAACGAGGGAACGAGGGAACGAGGGAACGAGGGAACGAGGGAACGTGGGAACGAGGGAACGAGGGAACGAGGGAACGAGACAATGAGAGAATGAGATAATGAGAGAATGAGAGAATGAGAGAATGAGAGAATGAGAGAATGAGAGAGTGAGAGAGTGAGAGAGTGAGAGAGTGAGAGAGTGAGAGAGTGAGAGAGTGAGAGAGTGAGAGAGTGAGAGAGTGAGAGAGTGAGAGAGTGAGAGAGTGAGAGAGTGAGAGAGTGAGAGAGTGAGAGAGTGAGAGAGTGAGAGAGTGAGAGAGTGAGAGAGTGAGAGAGTGAGAGAGTGAGAGAGTGAGAGAGTGAGAGAGTGAGAGAGTGAGAGAGTGAGAGAGTGAGAGAGTGAGAGAGTGAGAGAGTGAGAGAGTGAGAGAGTGAGAGAGTGAGAGAGTGAGAGAGTGAGAGAGTGAGAGAGTGAGAGAGTGAGAGAGTGAGAGAGTGAGAGAGTGAGAGAGTGAGAGAGTGAGAGAATGAAAGAATGAAAGAATGAAAGAATGAAAGAATGAAAGAATGAAAGAATGAAAGAATGAAAGAATGAAAGAATGAAAGAATGAAAGAATGAAAGAATGAAAGAATGAGAGAATGAGAGAATGAGAGAATGAGAGAATGAGAGAATGAGAGAATGAGAGAATGAGAGAATGAGAGAATGAGAGAATGAGAGAATGAGAGAATGAGAGAATGAGAGAATGAGAGAATGAGAGAATGAGAGAATGAGAGAATGAGAGAATGAGAGAATGAGAGAATGAGAGAATGAGAGAATGAGAGAATGAGAGAATGAGAGAATGAGAGAATGAGAGAATGAGAGAATGAGAGAATGAGAGAATGAGAGAATGAGAGAATGAGAGAATGAGAGAATGAGAGAATGACAGAATGAAAGAATGAAAGAATGAAAGAATGAAAGAATGAAAGAATGAAAGAATGAAAGAATGAAAGAATGAAAGAATGAAAGAATGAAAGAATGAAAGAATGAAAGAATGAAAGAATGAAAGAATGAAAGAATGAAAGAATGAAAGTGGAAAGTGGAAGAGTTGGAAATGATGAGAGGAAGAGGGGAGCTGAGGGGAGAGGAGTTAGTAAGTAGGGGAAGGAGGTTAGAGGAGGTGGAAAGATGGGAAAGAATAAGGGAATCGAGGTACAATAGGTGGTATGGAGTAGTGAAGGGGCCGGGGGTGCCGGGATACTTGAGGAGGGAGTGGGGGGAAAGTAGATGGAGAAGAATGGCAAGATTTAGGTTGGGGAGCGAGATGAGAGGCGGGAGGTATTGGGAGGAGGAGGAGGACAGAAAATGCAGGGTATGTGGTTGGGGGAGGAAACGTGGGAGCATATGTGGGAGGTTTGTGCAGGATGTGGGGGGAGAGGGGGTGGCAGGAGGTGGTAAGGGAGGTACTGAGTGACGAGGGAGGGGGAGAAGAGTGGATGAGGAAGGTGGAAGAAAGGAGGGGAGGTGGAGTGGAGGGATGGAAGTATAAGGATTGAGAGTGAAAGGAGGCGAGCGGAAGCGGGGGTCAGATGGGGGTAGGAGAGGGGAAGGAGAAGCGTGCGTGGCGGGACAGGCGAGCGAGCGAGCGAGCGGGTGAATTAGTGTGTAAGAGCGGATACGATAAGGTTAGGGTTAAGGTTTAATGTTAAAAATGTAAGAGAAGAAGCGTGGGCGGATTGTAAACCCTGAGGAGAAGCAATAAAGTACTACTACTACATACCTGCGGAGGCGGCGACGGCTGCGGCGACCCCCAATCGATCGACCACGTCGGTGACGGTGGCGAGTTCTAAAAAGATAGAAACCCACGAATGCCTGATTTAATTTCACTCGGTGTCAACGGTTAAACGCGATAAATATAAAAATATTGATAAGTACATACCTCGGGGTCGCACTCCGGGGCAATCCTGAATAACTCCATTGTAATTCACATTTCAAAATCCAACTGTCACCGTCAAAGATTTGAAGACGACTGGTCTCGCTACATCTCTTGGCCCTCCTATCACGAAATGAAGAAGTGTGTGTGTGTGTAGCTTTGCAAAGTAAGATGCCTTTGTTCTTCGCCATCTTCGTCACAGGCCACCTGCATTTTCGCTGACCACCATCTCCTTATTCATACATGTTTTCTTCCCCTTCTTCTTTGGTACATCATTCGACTAGATCACATCACTTTCAACGTGAATCGAACGTGTAATGAACCACTTTGATTATGTATCGAACATGCATCGAACGTGTATGGTACCACTTCGAACATGTATCGAACGTCAATCGTACCTCTTCGAACGTGTATGGTACCACTTCGAACATGTATCGAACGTCAATCGTACTTCTTCGAACGTGTATGGTACCACATCGAACGTGTATTGGACGTGTAATGAACCACTTCGAACGTGTATCGAACGTCAATCGTACCACTTCGAACGTGTATGATACAATTTCGAACGTGTATTGGACGTGTAATGAACCACTTCTAAATAATTACGACTATTGTCTTAATCTAGCATACATCACATGTAGGAGATTAGGTTGGGGGAGGGTGAAGAAAAAACATTTTCATATACAGTAAAAAATTGATTATATTTGATGTATTTCTCTGGTGTTTAGACCACCAGTTGAATATTTTAAATACATTTTGCATGACACAGTGTTTCATGTTACATTTAGCTTATTTAGAGATTTGATATTGTTGCGCCGGGGTGTTTCCACCGTCGGCCACCCCGACGCAAAGGGATATTGAATGATAGACACGCCCGAGGGGACATTGCACGATGCAACTATATTTCCATACATCCGATAATTACAACATAAAGAGAGACCGATCGACACGTCCGGTCGTAATGGCGTATGCTATCAGACTGTCCTCTCGAAGGGGGTGGACCCTCTTCTGTCTTCAACTGCGAGCACCAGTAGGCTATGTACGGGCCTATACCCGGTGTTCGCAACAATATCTTCGTAGTCAATGTCCAGCGTCTCAATGACCACGCCCGCTCTCGTATTTTCATGCAGGAAATCCGCAAGCCAGTCGCGTTTCTGCAGCCCTTTAACGTATAATGCGGCATCGAACTCCCAAAAATATAGTGCGAGAGAATTGTCCCCTTTCGTAGGGCAGCCACTTCCTTGACGACAAATCTTCCATCGACGATGAACCCTTGCAGGTCAACAAATGTTGGCACGACCATTATCGGTACAATTTAGAGGTCCGTTCGCTTTCAAGACAGTCGGGAGAATGCAGTTTTTCTCGCAAAGCATCTCGATTTTCACGATGAATTTTTTTTTGCGAATTTGACACAGGAGAGGGCGGGCAAGTAGCGTGGCAATTTAATTTATTTTGCGCACCACGTTTGTCACCGGTTTGTATTCAACCACTCGATCGTGCAGAATCAGACAGTAGGCCGTAGTATTTACCGGCACATTCTCTTTACACTCGAATTCTATGCGCACATCCACTGTACCATTCTTGATCGACTCATTTTGTCCGGAGCAATCAATGACCCAATTACCACGAGGGGGCCAAATTGTAAAAATTCAGCCACGCTGAATAATGCCTCGTTGCAACTATGTCCATAATACGTTTTACCGAATTGCGTATACATATGATACAAGATGGCATGCTTATTCTTGTCAAAGTCCAAGTTCATGTCATCGTATGGATAAAATTCTGAGTTAAGAAAAAGTTTTACATTGGTCAATTTACAGTTGTTGAACTTAGTAACGTCTTCGCTCATCACATTCCTTCGACCAGTCTGTAGAGCAAGGATCACGCAGCGCGGCTTCTCCAGCTGTGCAGATGCCTTCACGGCCCACGAATGCTTGGTCGTGCTCTGTAAGAGAGGATACTCGTACAGATCCCACGATTGAAAACAAATGCTCAGGTTTTGTCCACTTTCCAAAATACGGAGCAACGATAGCTTATTAACATCGTTCAGCGCCACATGAGGCATCCGCCATTGTAGTTTAAGTAATTCAATTTCTGGTTCCAACATCGGTGATCCTATCAGAGCATCGTTGTCGTTGCGCGAGCGTATTAAAATCAATTCATGGCGCGAATTAATAATCATGCGTTTGCAGTTCTCGCAAAATCCCAACAAATATTTGAGCGGGACGCAAAAATCGAAATGATTTTTCACTATTAGATCTTCGAGTCGTTTCAAACCCCATCCAGCATTCTCCATATTTTTGTCTTCGTCAGATGTCAGCGATACATAGTTTTTAAGCGTGCTAGTTATTCCAACGCTTCTGTTGTGATCAATCTCCACACCATTCAGCTCGTATCGAATCTCATCGAATAAGAACGCCACGCAATTATTTCCCAACATCACCGTTAACGCATCATTTGGCTTATTTATCTTCAATTTCCCCTCCACATAGAGGAAACTTTCACACGGCAATGTGTATAAATCCTGCTGCTGTATTGGTATTCTTATCTCATCGCTGTATCCAAACGTCGTGTTGACGTATGGGTTGTATGTGTGAGTCTCGAGCTTGACGATGCGATCATCAAACGTCGGCTTCCCTCCAATGCTTAGAATATCAGCCATTTTTTCAACTTAAATGCGTACAATGAATCCCAAAGATTTCAAAAATGCAATGTTCGCAGCACTGAGCCTCTACTTTTTAGCGTAATCAGAGCTGTTGCAGTTGTTGCTGTTGTTGTTGTTGTAATCAATTTCACTTGGAAGAAACGGGTTTCTGGAGTCATTCAATACAAGCATTTCTTTCGCACCACACGTATTATCGTCGTTATCGTCGTACGTGCAGTCTGATGGTAATCTCTTCACCTCGAAAATCAAGCAATCGTCTGTCTTGATCCACAAAGCGTATCGTTAGATCCGTAATGACCCGCGCGATAATTGGAAGGTAAATGATCTGCGCGGGCGTTTCCAATATCTTATATCCTGGTGGGACTCTCGGAGAAAATTCATGTATCGTATGTACACGCCTCCCATTGTTGTACGCGCCAGCGGTCACGCTACATTCTATACGAATAATGTTCACGTTCATGATATTAATTGGATCGTCCGATTCGTGCCATCGTCCTGGTTCTAATACCCGATTCGTCGAGAACCCGATTCGTCGTAAAATCTACGGCGAACCGGCAGTACAGTTCGCTTTTCATAGTGTTGTTGTTGGGATGCAACACTATAGGATACGCATCGTTGTCACCACCATCGTTGTTGTTGTTATTCTCATCGGTGCCGCTGAGATTTTGAGGATACCGCTCGAGTAATCGCTGCTTCAAATACTTGGCAATGGCGTCTAGTTCGTAGGAGCCGTGGGGAATCGTAATGTATTCATGTGTGGTGTCGGCACCGTTGTTTTTGTTGTTGATGTCATAGTTTGTGGCGAAGTCGAATTTATCGTTGCTCGAGTCGATGTTTGGTATCGTGTGTTAAGTTTCAAAGGTTGTTAGACCAAGCTCGTAATCATTGTCGCTCAAATCTATGGGTGGAAAGTAGCTCACCGCGAGGGTGCTACTCTTGCCGGTTAGAGTGAATGTTAACGACATATTCCGAGCTGTACGACTGGACTGGTACTGAATCAGAGTGGCGGGAAGTCAATCCTTAAATTTAGTGCTGATCGTTTGTAGAAAGCGTAGACATAGTTGTCCACAATTGCTCTGATTGTACTTCTGATAAGACGTACGATTGTATTCAATTTTCACAGAATCTTTATCCAGATATTTTACCAATTCCATAGGCGGCCGAAGATTTCCGAAGCTGTCGAAATATATTGCTCGACACCCTCTCTTATAGGGCGCCGCCTTATTATCGTTTACCGACTTGGCGATCCCCGCCGCTCCACCAGCCAATGATGCGAGAACACCTAGCAGCGGGAGAAGTGGTAATATACCACCCCGTTTTGCCACCGGAAGAATCCGCTTTTTCGATGCTCTCTTTGGAGTCCCTTTGCGCAATTTTGTTTTAATCCCCATTCCGATTTTCGTCTTGGCCTTCATAGCTGCCCAAATAGCTGTAGCAGCACCTCTTTCACCCAGAGTCGAGTCTCGCGCAACGATGCGTTTTTGCGCTTTGTCAGCCAGAACTTTATCTGCGGCGTGCCTTTCGCCGGGGTCGTTGCTACGCGAATACGCAATATCGTGTTCGCGACACGCCGCGCCCAACGGATTGATACCTCGATCCCCTCTAGCCAATCGTTTTTCCAGATTAGTTCCCGGTCCACAAAACTGGTATCCCGGAATATGTAATTCGATAGGTAGCGCGTTTATCGCTCGATTTAACAAACCACAGCCTTTCTTTACTCTCGTCGGCGACATTCGCCACAGTTTTTAATCAATGGTGCTGGACCGTCGATATGCGTTCGCTGCCAAGGGCGATTATAATGCTCCAGACACCGACGATACTGCCGAACCTCAGAATCGGCGTTTATATGCTCGGGGAGTCTGTCCCACAACTGATCAATGTGTCTCCCAAACTCTCGGAGTAGAATAATCTTTGGTATATATTTCAACTGCTCAGAGATTATTTCTCGAATATCACAATTATCCGACAGGACCAGAAGCATTTTGAACACTGAACTGTTTTGCTTCGGTGCGGACCTATAAATAGGGCGCTACGACGTATCAAAATCATTTTTCACAGTTCGCGGAGAGGATGCGATTCGTGCGACAACCTGTGACGATACGCGTGACAAATTTTAACGATAAATCACGAGTGATGTCTTCGGATACACGACGCAGATATGGTAGCATGCTACCAAACACTATACGCTGCGTCATATGTGGCCCATCAAATTGTGGAAAGACCAACGTGCTGGTGAGCTTGTTGGAAAGTCCTCACGGCGTCCGCTTCGAGAACGTGTACTTGTACTCCAAGTCGTTGCAATAGCCGAAATACCAGTATTTGGAGAATTTATTGACTCCGATAGATGAAATTGGCTACTTTACGTTTTCGAATAACAGTGACGTCATCCCACCGAACGAATCGCTTCCGAATTCCATTTTTATCTTTGATGACGTGGCATGCGACAAGCAAGATACGATAAGGGAATACTTTGCAATGGGGCGCCACTCGAACGTTGACTGCTTCTATCTCTGTCAGACGTATGCAAAGATTCCCAAACATCTTATACGCGACAATGCCAATCTGTTGATTCTGTTTAAGCAGGATGGTACCCACTTGAAACATGTGTACAACGATCACGTAAACACTGACATCCTGCGCTTTGTGTCGTAATTGTTGACACCGAGAGTATGGTTTCGTGGTAATAGACAAGGATACCGCGATGTCCAATGGACGTTATAGAAAGGGATTTAACGAGCTTGCCGTACCGTGAGATGGTCAATTGTCGTCAACACGTCGGTGGGAAAGCAACGACTGCAACAAAATGATGACTGATATCGATACTCTGGAGATTAAGCATCGCGAGAGAATAGCGAAGGAAATTGCAAAAACCAGCGATTCCATTCGCCGGAAACATCAGGCTTTGAAGACAGGTAAGATGGAGGAAGATGTCGCGTTGGAGAGATACTTCAAACCTATCGTCGAACCCTTAAAACATATTGTTGAAAATACCTCAGCGACAGAAGCTAGCACATCACCACCGATGAGCATAGACGTTGAAGGGAATGAAACATTAACGCCTAAAAAATCAATCCGAAAAGGGAACACATCGCGCAAGACAAAGAGGAAACGGCACATGTCACCGGAATATTCACCCATAACCTCAACACCAGTTCAATCGAAGCATAAACGACGGAATGTTACATCAAACGAGTCTCCCGTTCCTCCCACACCAATAAGTACATTTCCCAGTGTGCGATCGCTCTGAGCCATTGGTGACGACGTTTTCGAAACTAGTTCCAATGAGTCGTTTGTAACATCTATTAGACAACAACTTCAAACACCCGAGGGACAAGAAACGTTTCGCAGTCATTTCGGTCCGCTGGGGCAAAAATACATGAGCACAATCATAAGTGGTGATAGGGATAGAGCAATGGACTATGTGTATGGCGTATACTTTAGCAATAGTAGAACGATGCTTGGGGATAAGGCTTTCGATATAGACAAGGCTGATAATATAATCATAGATGGTGTAAAATACTGAGGAACCACCCGGCCTTTACGAACTGATTTTCAAGAGAATTCTCGATGATGCTGTATACACCGATGCCGATAAACAAAAATACGAAAGTATACTGCTGGCGATGAATGCCCACAGACGCGGTCATGGTGCTAAAAATCCCATATTGGGCAACAAGGGTACAAGTACAAACATGTAATTGCACCGCTAATCCCCCGCGCATCATCTAGTAGGGCAGGGAAAGGTATAACGGTGCCACGAGTCATGGTTCTAAACGATAACAAGATCGATTACGTATACTGGGACGATCCTAACGAGCTGGTGGATCGATTGCGTTTGCTTGAGGCGTCGCGTCAGGCGGGTAACAACTCTCACGATCCCGAAATTCTATCAATTGTCGAGGAACTCCGCGAGGTAGGCCTCATTATATAAATTAAACCGCACACCGATGATGTGCACTGTATGCATCGAGATGCCGATCAATAAATTTGGAGTAACGCTCGAGAAGAGTGGAGCAGCTAGAATGGACTATTACAAATGGAGTGGTTTGCTTCGAAATTACATGCGAGATAACGCTCTTTGCGTGGTTGGTGCCGACTTTGATGCAAAATCACGCAAGATATGACGCGTAGCTCAACCGGTGGTCGACACCGATGCCGTCAATAAACTATACATGGAAAAGAGCATTAAACTTTTGAGAGAGCAGCAGGAAGAATTAGAGAGGAAGCTGGTCGTGTTTCAAAGAGATATGCTGACGCTGCAAAACAGCGTTCAAAAGATATCGCAGGCGTCGAATTCTATCCCACAGCATCAGCGCTGCGAAGGAGAAGCGAGCGAGACGATTGAACTTGTCCAGAATTTTCTCGGTCCGATGGGGAACACTTAATGCACGTGCCCGATAATTATCGCATCATTCGTGTCAAAGACACCTCTGCGATCAAACATGCAGCCATTATCGAAATCCAAGAGTAAAGAAAACCACGGTCGCAAGAAGCTACAACTCGTTGAGGAATTTCGAAGACATTTTCCGCGGAGGCGCGTCATAGTGCATGGATACGATGATCTGTGGCAAGCTGACATTGTAGAAATGTGTCCATACTCGCGATTCAACCAGGGTCACCACTACATACTCACCGTCATCGGTGTGTTGAGCAAGTATGCATGGGCGTTACCGCTCAAGACTAAAAGTGGTGCTGAGGTGACTAAAGCGTTTGCAAAGATATTTAGAGATCGATATCCGAAAAATTTGCAAACTGATCAAGGAAAAGAATTTTACAACGCCGATGTGCAGAAACTCTTGACAAAGTATGACATTAATCATTATTCGACGTATTCAGTAATGAAGGCGTCCGTCGTAGAACGTTTCAATCGAACTTTGAAGAACAATATGTGGAAACTGTTTACGCTGAATGGAACCTATAGACGGACCGATGCGCTACCAAGTCTACTTGCAGAGTATAACGCACGAAAACATAGAACCATCGGAATGCGTCCTTGCAATGTTACCCCTGCGATTGCCGATAAGCTGCTAGCCACCGTATACAGCAACATAAAGATCGCTGCTCCAGCAAGATTCAAGTTGGGCGAGTTTGTGCGCGTGAGCAAATTTAAAACCATATTCGATAAAGGCTATACGCCTAATTGGACAACGGAGGTGTTCAAGATAGCCAAAGTACAAGCAACTAATCCCGCGACGTATCTGCTGGTCGATTCCTGTGGAAAACCTGTTGCCGGAGGATTCTATGAACACGAGCTGCAACGCGTCACCGATCCTGATGTGTATCCAGTGGAAAAAGTGTTGCATAGAAAGGGGGATAAGGTGTACGTCAAGTGGTTGGGATTTGATAAATCACACAATTCATGGATAAATAAAAATAATGTATTATAAAAATAATATATGGTTCAATAAATACAATGATACACATATGTAATAAATAGGTTTATTTTTTGCCTTTCGGCCTCAAAATGGGGTTACATGTGTTATATGTGTAAGTGTTCCTGGGACTGTTAACTCAAGGATGCACTTTCGATTTGATTTCTTCCTTCATCTTGTTCTTCTTTTCTTTTCTTTTCCTTTTTTCCAGAACCATTCGCATCCACTCCGCTCCTTCTTCTTCTCCCTTTAGAATCGCTCTGATCGTTGAATTCTCTCTTTTCAGCTCCTTACAGTCTTGTAGCGTGTGACTCAGCGTCTCTCTAGCCCCATTGCATAGTCTGCATACTGTGTCTTTTCCTCCTTCCAGTACTTGCTCCCCCGCTCTTCGTTTCCACATCTGAACCTAGCAATCATGCTTTGGTCTCTGCCTCTGTAGTTTCCGTCTAGGTAATTTGCTCTTTGGTCATCCCTTATTTCTGTGTAATGTGCGTTGTATCTGCCTCCTTGTATTCTGTCGTATTGTCATTGAACCTGCTCTGCCCTGTCCCTTTGCGCTAGTTTCTCAGCGAACTCTCTTCCCCGCCTTCTTTCTATTTCCATTTCTTGGATATCCATCATTTTCTGCCTGTAGTATGCATCTCTCATTTCCTCCCACTTCGACTTTTTCTCTGCTTGCTTCGCGTCTATTTCCCTCCAGCATTCTTGTACTATTTTATTCTTGTTCAGCCGTTTTGCTTTCTCCTCATATTTTATTACTCTTTTCCCCGCTTCTATCCTTACTTTGTCCGTTTTTGTTTCCTCCAAAATTAGATATGCTGGTGTATTAAAGTCCAGACCTAAAGTCCACCTTATGTATTTCTCCTGTATCTTCTCTACCTTTTCTGCTTCCATCCAACCCCAAATTTCTGACGCGTACAGCAAGATACATTTCACTATGCTTCTGATTATCCTCATTCTTCTCTCAAAATTGTTCTTGAACATTCTTTGTCCTATTCCCCGCCATATATCTGCGCCATTGCTATTCTAGCTTTCTTTATGACTTCCCTTATGTGCACCTCTCTGCCCCCGTTTTTCTGAAAATTATACCCCAAGTATTTGAACTCCTTTACTTCTTCCAGACTGTGCCCCTGCCAGCCCCATTCTTCTCTCTTCTTCTTTCCTCTTCCTTTATGGAAAATCAGCACCTTAGATTTCTCTGCGTTCAGTTGTAACCCTTTCCTTTCAAGGTATTTTCCGAATCTTCGTATCATGTCCTTAAGATCCTTTGGTTCATTTGCCAGTAACGCTATATCGTCCGCATATGCTAGAGTCCAGATTTTTTCTTTTCCTACTCTAACTCCTCCTGCTTGGCTTTTCCTCATGGTTTCCTCCAAGTCCGCTACATATATTGTAAATAACGTTGGACTCAGTGGGCATCCCTGTCTTACCCCTTTTGTTGTCCAGAATTTGGATGACATTTCTCCGTTTACTTTTATTGTATTTCTTGTTTCTTTGTAAATTTCTCCGATTCTCATTCTCAAGCGTTTACTTATTTCCATTCTCTTCATTATGTTCTGAAGTTTTACTCTATCCACGTTGTCAAATGCAGCGCTTAGGTCCGCGAAAAACGTATACAGCTTCCCCCCTTTTTTCTGTATTTCTCTGTTAGATACATAGTTCAGAATAAAAATATTATCTGTTGTCGACCTACCGCTCCTGAATCCTGCTTGCGTTTCTGGTATTATGTGGTTCTTTTCCAGTTCCTCTTTTAATCTTTTTTCTAGGACCATAGCATATATTTTGTACGCTGTGTTTAGGATCGTTATCTCCCGGTAGTTGTTTCTCTATCTCCTTTTTTGAATATTGGTGAAATCACCCCTTCTTTCCATCTCTCCGGGAATCCTTCTCCCTTCCACATTTTATTGAAAATTTCTGTGATCCTTTTTACTATTTTCACGTTACTGTAAATCCAGGCTTCATTTTCTATTTTGTCTTCCCCTGCTGCTTTCTTTTTTTTTTTAGTTTTCTGATTTGTTCTTTTACTTCTGCTTCTGTTATTTTCTCTTCCTCTTCTCCTTCCGTGCTGTCTATTTCTTCGTACTCCTCTACTTCTTTTTTACAGTCGACGCCTTCTAGCAATGTTTTAAAATGATCCTTCCATTCTTTTAAATCTATTTTATTGGAAATACCTATTCTTTTCTTTCTTTGTTTATTTATATATTCCCATATTTGGTTTTCTCCCTTTAATTGCATTATCTCATTTTCTATACTTTCTTGTAATTTCCTTCTCCTTTCTTCACACACTTTTTTGTACTTCCTTCTTTTCTTCTGATAGTCTTCTTTGTCTCCTTTGCCCCTTCTCCAGTTCCTCAGTGCTTTTCTGGCTTCTCTTTTCTTTTTTGTACAGTTTGAATTCCACCACTTAAAGCTGCCAAATTTCCACTTCTTTATTATTACTTCTTCTTTCCGTACTGCATTATTTATTTTTCCTACCATTTCTTCTACCATTTCATTCACCTCTGTCCTATTAAAGTTTATTTTGTTTAATTCCATTTGAAACTCTCTCTTTCCTTCCTCTGTCCAGACTCTTCTCTCTCTCCACCTCCCCTCCTGATTTCCCCCTCGGTCTCTCATTTTATTTCCCCTATATAGTTCTGCTTTCAGAGGCATATGATCTGACTCAACTCTATCTTCCACTGTGAATTTCTTGATATCTTCTTTCGCCTCGACATTTGTTAGTATATAATCAATTACCGTGCTGCCTCTCGGACCCGTGTATGTGTACTCTCCTTTCTCATCTCCCTCCATATTCCCGTTCAGAATATTCCATCCTCTTTCCTCCACCATCTCTAATAACACCTTTCCCTCCGTGTTTTTAACTTTGTCTTTTGATCTCCTTACGTCATGCTTTTCTTCTATTCTAAAGTCGCCTCTTTCCTGTCCAATTCTCGCATTGAAATCTCCTCCGATTATCAGTTTCTCCACCTCCCTCTCCTCTATTATCTGGTCTAGCTCTTCTTTCGTCTCCTTCATATCTCTGCTGTACACTGTTATTACTCTCCATTTTTCATTTTATATCCTGATTCTTCGCTCTTGAATATGTTCCGTTCCTGCGTTCGATTCCTCCTCTTCTATGCCCTTTCTTACACCTGTGATAATTCCGCCTATCGCTCTCCCTTTTTCTCTCTCTAGTGGCATATTTACATTTCCATGAGAATTCTTGTGGCAATTTATCTTTCAATCCTTCCCATTATTTCTCTTCAATCCACGTTTCTACTAATCCTATTACGTCGAGATCTTGTAAGAAATCCCAAAACTGTTTGTCTTTGCTCAATAAACCTGCTACATTCCAGTAGCCTATTTTAAATGTATCTATTCCTTTCCCAAATCTGTGTACCCCCTCTCCCCGCATATCTGCATACGCAGGCGCGCGGGGAACGGGTGTTGGTACTGCCTTTTGTCGTGCGTTGGTTGTCCTTGTAAGCTCTGTGATCCTCCAATAATTTAGAGGTTCACAGAACTTTGCCGACTCCAAAAATTCACTTCCTTCAGCCCACCATCCTCTTTCCAAATAAATGTCTTATCGTTGATTTTTACTTTCCTGTATCCAATTTTCACCTTTGCCCCTTGATCCCTTTCCGCTTTGGCGATATCTTTAATATTTTTTTTGTATCTCCCTTTCCTTTTTCGTCAGATCATTGTCAATAAACAGTCTCTTATCTTTCAATGTATTCTTCTTTAGCATTATTGCTCTTTTCTGTTGCCAGCTTTTTAACTTCGCTATCAGTAGCCCTCTTTTCTCTCCCCTTCCTACCCATTAGGCTTCCTCGATTTCTGCTTCTACCTGCAATTCGTGCATTAACACATACTCCACCGTATCCTTCGGCGTCTCTTTCCGCGGTAAATCCTCTCCCCTCAGGGTAATATTATTTCTTCTCTCTCTTTTTTCTCTAGCCTCTTCCTTCCTTTCTAGCCCCTCCAGTCTTTCTGTCAGCCTCTCTGCCTGATCCTTCTTGGCCTCCAGTACTTCTATCCTACCTCTCATTTCCTTTCTTTCCTTTTCCCATATCTCATCCCTCCTCTTCCACTCGTCCCTCAGCTCTCTATTATCTTTTTTCAGTTCCTCCAATCCATTCTTAACTGCCATCACTACTTCTATCAATTTGTCTAATTTATCCATTTCTCTGTCCTGTTCCGTCTCCTGGCAGACCGGCGTTACCGCAGTTCCTATAACTGCCTCAGTTTTCTTCGTCGGAGGTGACCTCCCTATTTTCCTCGCTTTTAGGATTTCTTCCTCTATTTCCTTTTCGGCCCTTAACCTCTCCTGCTCCTCCTCGCCCTCCCGTTTCCTCTTGAACGTGTCCAGTATCGAGCCTTCGCTACCCGCTCTACTTCTTCCCAGCTGTTCTGCCAACGATGGTCTTCCCCTTCTTCTCGTTTCCTTTTGCACTTCCCCGCCTTCGCCTGCTCGGTTCATTGGAGTCTCTGCTCTTCTTTACCTACTGCTGTTTCTGTTTTGTCTTCTTACTTTTTCCACTCCCGTAGATGTCACTTATCCTTGCCACGCCTCTTATACTTCGTGCACTCGTTTCACACCTTCTCTTCTTCACCTTTTATTTCACCCTTCGACACTTTATTAACTGTCGATTATACTGTCCACCGGAACCTTGTCTTCTCCCCGTGTTTTTCACCCGACCTCGTTATTTTCTGCGCACTTTTGCCACACTTTTCGTCTATTTCTTTCGCCTGTCTGCATACACACGTCCTTCTCTCGCGCACGTCACGTGGTTCCCCCTATGATACACATATGTAAATGTGTGAAGAATTTTTTTATTTTTAACACATTATTTCAACCATTTATAATCCAGTTAATATATATAATGATACATACGCATGAGTGAACAATTTTATATTGCGCAATAATTCCCCCTATTTATATGAATGCGTTAATAAATACAATAATAATAATTTTCTATCAATGAGCGAAGAATTTTATATTATACAATAATTCCACTATTTATAAGAAACAAGTTAATAAATACAATTACAATTTCTATTTTACAATGGGATATTATAATGACCCCAGGGCTGAGTGTCGGTCGAATTGGGTACGATATGCCGCTTGTCGTCGTATGGGCTTAGAGCGATTTTAGATTCCGAAATGGTGTTCACTTTATGTAATTTAGACCGTATGCATGATTATCTGCGAACCATTTCGATCTCCCTATGCAAACATTGCGCGTAGTCGTTGAAAGTTATCGTTCTGGCTATGATGTTGGTCTTGACGCATTTCGCCTTTTTCGTATCTTTTTTGCCGTCTACGCGCAATGCATACATTTTCGCGCTAAGATCTACGAATTCGGTCATTATCGCACCGTTATTTTCGTCCTTCATCAGCCCCAGAACCTTCTTATTTACGCGATTGTCTATCGATATTGTGTTTCATGGACTCGTAGATATCATCGCATTGAATGTGATAAATGAGACTATCTGTATCGGTATATAGAATTTTACAATTTTTTCCGTGCTTGGGCTACATGTACAACAAATTTTTGATATGTCCAGAATGCACATACCCACGGTTTGTTGAATTTCACCTCGAGTTTTCACAATTCAGCAGCTATTAAATTTTCCGAAAAAACACTTCTGCTGTGGAAGTTCGGTTTTGCGATCATTGCCTCCGCGCCATATCGCCCTTCCCAATGTGTCAAAAGTTTTACATCCACATGGTTTCGTACATTTTCCATAGTTTTACCGAATACCGCGTTGTTCATCAATTTGTACAAATTTTTTTCAAAGTCGTTTGTCGCGCTTGTTCTAAACCATGTATCGAGTTCAATGTAATCGCGGAGCCAGCGAGATTGAGCGAATTGAAGCACGCAGTGTATCTTTGTAATACGAAGACCGTGACGCGTGCACTGCTGCAGGTTGCGGTAATGGATGATGTAACGCTGCTTATCGTACACCGTCGCGAGTAACTTGTCCTGCCTGCTGCCAGGTGGTTTGGCACGCGTCGGGCAGAACGGTAGATCGGTATGAGCGTCGTGCAGACGTTGCGGATATTCCAGATCTACCTCGAGAATGTACCCCGTGGGCGAATCGACACCGATTGAAGACACGTCAGAATTTGCAGCATCTTCGACACATTGAAATTTAGCGTATGGTAGGGGCTGACACATTGCCCATCCATACAAATTGTTCACATTAAAGTACATCAAGTACGATGACTTTTCCGATGCGTCGTAAGATGACATGTACTTGTTATTGGCATGTGCGTATCTTCCGGAACATTGGCTTAAACCCCCACGTATACCGCGTTCGATAAACATGACTATATCGATGTCTGTGAGCAAATCGAATGTAATTTTTGTATGTTTTAGCATTGCATCCCATGTGAAACCAGGTAGAGTATAATAATGCGCTGAATCTAATCCGTAACTCTTGATACAACTTTCGCGTAAATTTTCAAAAATATCTACCAATAACAAGACATCTGTTTTCAAATACAAGTCGCTGTATTCGCCCAAGGTTCTAATCTCGAAACGCTGCGAGACAGTTTCGGCGTGTGCGTAATCGGTCTCGGATAGAGTCTCACCCGTTAACGAACTGTAGAATGACTCGCGCGGCGGTAAGCATGGGTCCTGCAGCTTGTCCGCGCAATCAAGGTATTCATATGGAAAGACACCCTTTCGTGTCAATAAATTGAAATCCTCGGTGGATAATGTTTCAAATTGGGATCGTAAAATTTTTAATTTATCAGTGCTAAGGAGAGATGCTAATTTGTCGAGACTAGTATTGAGAAATTTGTACGAATCGAAGAATCGCAATTTAATACAATTTCGCAAGTCTAAATCAGCCGTATCTTCGACATCTTTTGTGAAAGAAACCACAAAATTACCTTTTTTAAAAAAAGGTACAAAAAAGGGCGCCAAGTATATAATCTCATCAAAAAGAATCCCATTTAAAAACATTGTCGTAAATTAATATAAATTTATTAATGTGCTATATTTAACATTACAAAAGTAATGATATACAATTGCGCCAAATATCACAATGGCTATTTATACAAATCAATATTTTAATACGAATAAATATTTTATTCAAAATACTTGGCGCTGCTCTCCCAATTGGTGATGCTAAACTGAATAAATATGCATAAATTGCATTAAAATCTTTTTCATTCTTTCTTGTCTCTGTGGTGTCTTGTCTTGTTTTATTTATTAATCAAGACAATTAACATTTTTTCGGAGAGCAGCGCCAAGTATTTTGAATAAAATATTTATTCGTATTAAAATATTGATTTGTATAAATAGCCATTGTGATATTTGGCGCAATTGTATATCATTACTTTTGTAATGTTAAATATAGCACATTAATAAATTTATATTAATTTACGACAATGTTTTTAAATGGGATTCTTTTTGATGAGATTATATACTTGGCGCCCTTTTTTGTACCTTTTTTTAAAAAGGTAATTTTGTGGGGATTTGACACATTTTGTAGTGTTTATTATGACTGGATAATTGTTTCACCCCCTCGGGTGAATTATTTATTATTGAAAAATGTTCTCCTAAACTATGCCGTACTGTATATGTATTTAAATTGCGCATTCCATTTTCATATCGATGCATTAATATCTTCAAAACATTTGATGATTCATTACAATTAAACAATTGTTTTCTAATGGCACTCAAATGCATTAAACATTGTATAACTGCATTTGCGTAACATGAAGCATATATATATATATTTACTGTATATAACAAGCAATACAATAAGAATATATTGGATACTTAAAATTCAACACGTTGAAGCATATTCTAACTTATAACGCCAACGATTAGAAATATCAAACACGTCTGAGTTAAAACATGCTTCTACGTATCCAATATCTTCTTGTTGCGTCCACTGATACTTAACATAGACAAACTGCCTATCAAAGACTTTCATAATGTTGTAGTTTATTACATGTTCGTATACGTTCAACTCAGATGTTTGATATTTCTACTCGTTGGCGTTACGTTCAACTCAGATGCTTGATATTTCTACACGTTGGCGTTATAAGTTAGAATAGAATATAAGCTTATAGCGAATTCGGGAGACCTGCACTGGCACTGCACTAGTGCAGCTCCAGCACCATGCCAGTGCAGCACCAGAACAATTCCAGTGCAAATTCCCCTAACATCGATTACATTTGATTGGATTACACACGACCTAACCCTGTATCGTATTCGACGACCATGAACTGCCCTGGTGTAGTGCAAAATTCGCATTCGGATCAACGGAATGAACTGCACGAGCGCAACTTTTATGGCACTGATGTTTTGTGGCAGTGCAGTTTTGCGATCCTCGCCCTAGCGGCGATTAGCGCAAGCTCTTAAAGCGCGAAGTTTAAACAGAAAAGAGTAAAGAATGAACTTTACAACATTACATATTTATCTTCGCCTCCTTCCTTAGCGCTCGAAAAGTTTATAATAAATATTTGATACATAATTGAACATCAAGGCATCAAACAAGACTTTACGGATGACCATCAAAATGGCCAAAAATTTATTATTAGCTATAGAATTGTGCGAATCAAGTAGCAGTGATGACGATATTGAAAATGCACTATTATTACACTATATAAACGAGGCAAGGCCGAAAATTCAAAATTATATTCAAATAATAAATGAATATTCTGACAAGGAAGTATGTAATTTTGTAAGATATATTGATTTCTTTATATTGTTACGTGAGGGCGTTAATTTCAAAAGAGACCGAGCGTTGAATCTTTTCTCTTCACGCAACGCTTAACAACTTTAAAAGATAATTATAAATTTTAAGTAATTAGATTATTACTAAATAAATCAGGAATAAATTTGAGGGCGGCCTTTGTCTACAACCAATACAGGTTGTCCAATCGGGATGTGGTATTTTGGTGGAGACTGGTTCGAAACAGAATTAGACAAATTAAGGAATAATATACCATGTATTACAAAATATAAAGGAGTTTTGAAAGGTGGTACAAAATGGGGAAAATTACATGGATTTGTGTTACGCCAAATTATATATAAATAAGAATCCAATTATGTAGAATCCTAGACTCGTTTAGGAGGATTTGATTTAGTCGCAATTGAATGTGAACGGGAAGGTTGGACGGTGAACAAATAACGGGTCAACAATAATTGATCGAGGGGAACCCCACAACCCTAAGTGGTTGGATCAATAATCGCGTTTGTTCTTAATTTTGTACATTCACTCGAGTTGTTTGAATGATTAAATTGATCGCAAATTGTATCACTCGAAGCAAGACAGGTTTAAATCACGTCACACGCCGAAGGGAAGGTAACAGCTAATTGAGGGATAACCCATAACCCACTAGGTGGTTGAATCAGCTGCTGCTTCCGTACAATATCATTGATAGATGGAATCACTCACCAACTCTGTACAAGAGATTGTTAATTTGTACTACGGCTTACTTTCAAGTTCACTCTCTCTCTCTCTCTCTCTCTCTCTCTCTGTATGTACGACTTAGAGGATCCCGCGTCCTAGATGGTGAAGCGCAGGAGGGTCGCACAATACACTGGCACTAGGTGTTATGATATTGTTTATAATAATAATAATCTGAGTAAACGGTATATAATAAAAAAAAATGAAAACGTATAAAAATTGAATCTCTACGGGGACTGAGTCCTTCCACGTTCACTACGACACGATGGAACTCCGGCTCAAAACTATTTTAACGAATAGTAATGTGTCCTCGGACAGAACGTCAGCGCACTATGCGACTTAACAGGCGACTGCCCCGAGCGTTTGCAGGGTAGGCCCGAGCAACCGGGCCTTTGAAACAAAGAGTGTCGAATTGCTGACTCCGCACCTCCTGCACACGGGCCCAACCGTCGTCGTTTCGGACCGTTCCCAGCCTCGCAGTGCTTAGGTTTTCGAGTGCTATCGCATCCGGCGTTCCAAGAACGTCGATGCTGATGAAAGATTTTCTCAAGGCAGAAACGCAGTGGCGTAACGACTTGCATTTAATTATTATTATAATTCAGTTTGTAGATCATTGACAATTGACCGAGGGAAACTCCCATAACACGCAATGGTTGAATCAGTTGTCAATGACGGTGTGATGGAAATTTAGAAGAAAGGAAAAATATAAATGGTCTACTACAATGCTTGAGTTTCCGAAACCTTATCGCAGCGCGCATTCTAGGAATGTCGACGGCGTTGAAAGATCGTTTATAATATTCTTTCGTGAGAATTTGCCGTAGCGTGACAAGCGTGGAGCTGAATTAGAATACAACTATCAAGAATATTCACAGATAATCGACAATTGATTGAGGGGAGTTCCCATAACACGTGATGGTTGAACCAATGATCGACATCTGTGTAGCGAATAATATGACGTGAATATAGCAAAAATTTTGAGATGAATATAAAAAGTTAACCGGCACGTAACAATATTATGAATATAATAATTAGTTATAAGAGATATATATTAGTTTCAGAGAAACTTTCGAATCCACCGTGATACATATAGAAAATTAAAAAATTTATATGAGAATTCAGAATTTTTTTGTCATCACAAATATGCAATTTCGAGTGATCAGACGCTATTAGGATTCTTATGGTAAGAAATAATTCAGCAATATATTTGTTACGCAAATATATGCAATTGCAAAACTTGTTGCCCTTCACGGTCGTCGTCCAAAAGGACGGAGATGTTCGGTTGAAAACCGAAGGTAGGGAATCGTTTCTTTTCATAAATATTTCTGTGTTAAAGGTTTGCAGGTAACAAAACCTGCATTAGAGATGTGGCCAGTAGATTTGATATGGCGGAATCTACATTCCACAGATATAGTGATAATGTTATGGATTTCTTAAATCACATTGCAAAATCTGTAATAAAATTTCCGGAAACATTAGATGAAAAAATAAAAATCTCCACGGAGTTTACAAATGTAAGAAAAAAAATGGATTTTGTGTGTGTGCATGCGGTATTTCATTCTTATTTACTGGAATTTATAGATTAATGGTTTCCCTGGAATACTAGGATGTATAGATGGGACATATATACCGATTCGCACACCTGCCCATAAAATCAAATCTACCTACGTGAATCGACACGATTTTCCGTCATTGACACTACAAGCAATATGTGACTCCAACAAGATGTTCCTCGACGTTTTCACAGGAGCACCGAGTAAAGTGCACGACGCGCGTATTTTTAAATTATCATTTATAAGCACTCTATTGCCAAACGCGTGTGGGGATCAATGGCACATATTAGGTGATGCTGCTTATCCCCTAAAAAAATACCTTATTACTCCTTACCGCAACTACGGTGACTTAACGGAATCACAAAAAAATTTTAATTACAAGCTCTCAAGTTGCAGAGTGAAAATAGAAAATGCCTTTGGATTATTAAAAGTGAGATTTAGGCAATTAATTAGATTAGACTATTGTACAGTTCAACGTAGTTCTAAATTTATAATAGCGTGTTGTACACTGCATAATTTGTGTCTTCAATATGGTGATAATTTAGACGATTTCATGATAGAAGAACTAGATATTGGAAACATAGATATTGAACATGGTGAACCAATTAATGAAAATGAAAATAGAATTGAAGGTGAACAAAAACGAAATATGCTATGTGAATTATTACAATAATTTAATTGTGTAAACTTTAATTTAATTTAAATTTAATTTGTTGTTACTTATAAGATAAATAAAATTTTTATGCTTTTATACTTTGATATGGTTATTTATACATTACTTTTATATTTCTGTTATATTATTACATTGTTACATTCGATGTTACTGTTATATTACACTTGCAAGAACGTGTACACTGCTCGGCCGAGACCGAGCCTCAGGAGAACTTGCTTGCAGGCAACCGCAGAGTTGGCGCAGGACGCGAGGAGTTCTTTGAACTCGGGTGGCACGCCTGAAGATTCTTCCAAAACGTTGGTCACGCCTCAGGCGTCGAGGAGGTGCGCGTCGATGCTCTCTGCCTCGTTCTACTCGCCTGCGATACTCTCTCCCGACAGCAGCTTCGAAACCAGCCCTCCTTTAAGAAGGTCCAACGTTTGTTTTTCTTAAGCAGGAAGACACTTTAATAATTGCTATAATATTATTTAAACTATAAAACTAAAAATAACGGAACATTTGTCGCTTTCTCGCGACATATTTTTACGTGTCGGATATACAGTGGCGGACGAAAGAAAATTTCAATCATTTAAAATGACAAAATGTCACAACTTATACATTATTTTGTTTTTCCACAAGCCTCTTTAATAATTCCATTTTCTCCTCGTGTCTTTTCTGTCGCGTATTTTCTTTTTCCAAATGTATTTCTAAGAGAATATCACTTATTTTTTTTTTTTGGTTGAAATTTAGAACTTTGGAGTGCGTCTTTTTTATTAATTATTATTTGCTGTGCACTTTGCAATGCTTCGGGCTGAAAACTGTCATCTACAGCCGCAATTTTGTCCAGTTCGGCTTCATATTCCACCTTCATCCGTTTTGAGCCAGACGTGGCATTATTTTTCTTCGACACACGTTTTCGTTTCATAATAGTTTTATATCTATTTTCACATTGTAAATATGATTTTTTATCCCCCCTTGTGGCTTCCAAATCTTTTGCAATTCGTTGCCACATTGCTTTCTTTGTAGGAAATACCTTCATTGGGCCTACCAATTTTAAATATTTCACATATTTCTCCAATACGAATAAGGTATTTCCTTCGGACCACTCATTTTCAGCGGTTTCTGGATTTTCTACTAATAGGTTGCCCGAGGCCAATTCATATCCTGCTTCTATCAATTTCTGCTTCGGTACCATAATGATATCCGACTCGCCTGTAACATTAATTATATTTACACTTTACCAAAGAAATGGTCCCTTTTGATATGTTTTAAATTTAATACACTAAAAATATGAATTTTTTTTTAATAACAAGAATGTGCAGAATTTTTGTTCATGTCAAAATATTAAAAAAAAAATGCGGACGTCGCGACTGTAACTTCAATTACAAATCAACTCGTACAAAAATATGTATAATATGTATTACCTACCTGCTTGGTTTATCACCTCGCACAACACTTCATTTCTATTTTCTACAACACTGTTATTTTCGTCGTAAACGAAATTTTTTATTGCTGACTCCATATTTATTCTTGTTTTATTTAAATAGGTATTCATTACGACGGTCATTCGTTTTTGAAATGGAAAGTCACTGCAGCCAACTGCAGCCTCTATCCCTAGGTCCATGCTGAAGTGATATTGTGTTGAGGTCTGTTGGGTTAGCACCAGGTGGCACCAGAATAGAACGGAGTCAGTGCGTGCCTACCGAATGCGCTAGTGATCTTGGCACCGAAAATGTTCGCACTCAGTGCGCCCAGTGCGGGTCTCCCGAATTCGCTATTAAACATGTCCAACATCTTATCTTTTACTGTGTTACGGGTTGTAGCAGGGATTTCGAATGAGGATATAGATGGGTTCGCTGCCCGTGGAGCGCTAATGCGCTCTGCTCACGTTCGCCCTTAGTTTCTGCCTCCAGCTTCTTCCAGCGACAATTAGGTTGAATAAATAGACTAAGAGTTATTTGTGTTGTAACTTGATTTAGGTTTTATATATTTTAAAGTAGGACAATTATGTGATACGTCAGTATGCTTTGGGTGTTGATCAACGAATCTAAGAACTGAGATGTCGTCGTTAAGAAAAAGAATGAAACATGTTTCTGTTAATAAAGATATCCAATCACACAAATGGTTTCTTAATTAATTATGTAACAAATTATTTGATTGGTTCTTCGTTTACTAAGAACGAGCGATTTACATGATATCCGTGATCTAATAGCAAAGCAACCGAAACCAATATTTAATCAATACTATTTAAAGAGCGTTTCTAAGTAGTATTCCTTGGAATACTTGTTTATATTTTCAGTTGCTTCGTTTGACAATTTAAATTTGGCGCGTCTAAACTTGGCCATGCAGAGCCATTAGACTATATTCATGTGTTACCACATGAGACCGTAACACTCCTTTACCCTTACGGAGAAAAGGTGTTTCCAAGAAACAACTTTTCTAAATCTATAATTCTTTAACTCGTAGTACACTTACAATTGCATTTTCTATGAGACCGTAACACTCTTTTTCCGTAAATTGAACATAACATAATAACAAGAATAAACATAATTTAAATTAAATTTAAACTTCAAAGCTCACTAAGAACATTTGTAACATACAATTTTTTTGAACTATATATCTTCGGTTGACGTACCCGGTCGAATACATGCTAATTTTAGTTTATTTGTATGCACAATTTTAAATTTATTAGAATCTAACATTATTTCAACAGTTAAATCATTAATCTTTCTACTAATTTTATAAGGACCTAGCCAATTACAATCAAGTTTGGTTCTCGGTTCTTTTAATATATACACATCATCGCCTACATTAAATTTACAAGTGTTCGCATCTCGGTCATAATAACCTTTACTTCTCTCTTTAGCTCGCTTTAAATTTTCTGCAGCAAGTGTCTGAGTAGTGGTGACTTTAACAAAAAGATCGTCTAAATATTGAACAAAGGTACGCGATACCTTTTCTTTAGCAAATTCAGAAGGGATCACCGCCCTTACCCCAAAAACTAATTCATGAGGCGTGAATCCCGTAGCTTCATGTACTGAAGTATTGTAAGAAAATATACCGAATCTTATCCATTCATCCCAATCACTCTTGGTGCAATAGTGTCTTAAATAATCGACGAAGACCCTATGTGCTCTTTCAAGGGAACCTAAAGACTGGGGGTGAAACGCAGTGGAGGTTATCCTTTGTATTTTAAATACCTGGCAAAACCTTTTCATAACCTGACCAACAAAATTCCTGCCCTGATCGGTATGTATAACTCTTGGACACCCAAACCTACTAATGAACTGTTCAGCTAAAGCAATTGCTACGGTTGTTGCTTCCATATTAGCTAATGGGATGGCGTCCGAGTATTTGGTCAAGTTATCTTGCAAGGTGAGTAAATATTTATTTCCCTTCTTGGTCAGTGGCAGAGGGCCTACAATGTCCATTTGAACCTTTTCAAAAGCTTGCTTTGGTGTGTCTGTAATGCACATAGGTTGTTTTACCCTTGCAGAGTGGATTTTATTTCTCTGGCAAGTGGGACAAGTACGGACAAATTCTGAAATATCCTTCATCATTCCTGGCCAATAATAGTGCTCCCGCATGCACTTTTGGAGTTTCCCGATACCTCTATGACCTCCAATTGAAGACTCGTGAGATTCCTTGATTATTTTTAGACGATTAGACTTAATTGGGATTATTATTTCGCCCGTGCATACAGTGATTTCAAATTTAGTCTCGGTGAAAACTTGTTTAAATAAATCTTCTACTTGATTCCATTCGGAATTATTAAAACTATCAGGATCCTTTGAAATACTAAAAGTCCATGTACTTAGTGAATTCAAAAGGTTTTTAAGTGCCCTAAGGGAAGATTCAATATATCCAAAATTTAAATTTTCCGCAGAGTTATCCTTGAAGAATAAAAGAAATATGGAAGATTGATCACCAGGAAGTGCCATAGCATCGCCAACCTCAAGCTGATATTGTCGCATTTGTTGTAAGGTAAATCTATTTCTTTTTAACAAATCAATCGTAACCTTGGAAGTAATATTACCATTAAGTGGTAAGAAATGAGCAAGATTGCCCCTCCGCATATATAAATGATCTTTTACACAATGAATAGTGGGAAGAGGGAAAAGGTGAATAGGGTGAATAGTCTGTCCATTCCCGCTTACATTATTAGTCATAACATGATTCTTTTTAAATTCCATACTTCCTGAACAGGATGACTCGTTTATCTCGGACTCTACTGAGGGCTTTTTACTGAGGGTTTCCCGTGCAGCTTTGATCGCAGAACAATTCGGTATGTCAACCTCAGACATTTCAGTCTCTGGATTTCCACTTCCAGGCATAACAATTTCCTCTTGTATCTCTTTTCTCACAGAACAACAAGAACAATAACAAGGTGCCCCTCTACCTTGACGATCAACACTCTGGAGCCCCATGCAAGTCACCGCAGGGGTCGACGAGTCACAAGGTCTTCTCTGAGCACTGCGAGCCCCGGGCTCATATCGAACACAGGCCGACGTCCTAGTCTCCTGAAGCGCGATCCAGAGGCTTGGAGTCAACGTTAGCCGACAGGAGGATCGAAACGACGGCACCATGCCCGACTGGGAGAACCCTCCAGAATTCTCAACTTTTCTTTCAAACGTAAGTAGTTCTAACATATCAGTTCGTAAATTCAATGCCTCAGAATTATCAGCTTCTGTCTTCTCGCGCGCCAAGAAGACAGATGCCACCATTACTTCTATTTCGTTACATGTATTTTTGTCGTCTGTTCCATCCACCTTTGAATATGGAAACGGTGTCATGTCTGTACAGACAAGCACCCTCTCCGGGTTCGCAGAGTCAGAAGGGATCGTATCGTCAGTTGGTGCGTTTAGTGATCGAGGGACGATGCTTTGGCAAGGATCAACAGGGTTTCGCGAGAGAGCATCCGCGTTAGAGTTGACTTTTCCGGGTTTGTAAACTATGTTATAATCATACTCATTTAAACGAATTCGCCATCTCATTAATTTGGATGTGGGATCTTTAGCGTTATGCAGCCATACTAGGGGGCGATGATCAGTAATCAAGGTAAATTGTTGGCCGTACAGGTAAGGTCGGAAATGCTCTACCCCGAACAATACTGCTAAAAGTTCCTTTTCAATTGTAGAATAATTGGTTTCAGCTCCGTTCAGAGTTCTAGAGGCATACGAGATAGGGAGATCTTTGCCGACCTCACCCTGACTCAACACAGCACCTACAGCATAGTCCGAAGCATCAGTGGTCACAAGGAAAGGTTTTGTGAAATCGGAGTATTGGAGCAGGGGCTTCAAACAAATTATATCTCTCAGCTGCTCAAAAGACCTTTGAACTACCGAGGTCCATCGAAAAGGAATATCTCTCTTTAGTAAGCTAGTCAAGGGTTTGGCAATTTTAGCCATATTGGGGATGAATCTTCTATAATAGCCCACGAGCCCCAAGAATTGTTTCACATTTTTCTTTGTTGTAGGTACAGGAAATTGCTTCACAGCTGAGACTTTTCCGGGATCCGGTTTCACTCCCGCGCTCGAAATTACATGACCCAGGTAAACTATCTCTTTTTGTAAAAATCTGCATTTTTGTGGCTGTAAGGTTAACCCGGAATTTTGTAGTCGCGCTAAAAGTACTTTTAATTTCCGATTATGTTCTTTAAGTGAATCCGCGTAAATGACAATGTCGTCCATATAGACGAAAAGTTCGACACCCTGTAACCCAGTTAGTATCAAATCCATAACTCTTTGAAAGGTTGCGGGCGCATTCTTTAGACCGAACGGCATCCTATTGAACTCGAAATGTCCGTGCGGGGTTGAAAAGGCAGTCTTAGGTTTGGATATCGGGTCAACGGGTATCTGGTGAAACCCAGAGGCTAAGTCTAAGGTGCTAAAATACTTAGCTCCTCCCAATTGATCCAAAATCTCAGTAATATTGGGTAATGGGTAGGCGTCGGACACGGTTACTTCATTCAATTTTCGATAATCAATGACCATTCGCCACTTAGGTTTTCCGGACGAGTCAGATTTTTTCGGAACTATCCACACTGGTGAGTTATACGGTGAACATGAGGGCTGTATTATTTTGCTGCTTAGTAAGGAATCTACTTGTTTATTTATCTCATCTTTATGGACTAAAGGGTATCTGTACTGTTTGGTCTTAATGGGAACTTCGTCAGTAGTAATTATGGTGTGCTGTGTAACGTCAGTAGACCCTAAATTATCCATCGGAAGATAAAACTGGTATACGAATCTGTTTATAACTTCTAAAATACTACTCTTCTCAATCTCGTTTAAATGGTCTAGTTCGAGCAGCTTAATCAACTGAGCTAATCTTTGAGCGCGATCTTTGGATTTGTCAACGTCGGAGTCGGAATTGATTGTTTGTGATAAATCAGGAAAAGGCTTGGAATCAAATTCTTCCAACTCAATAGGAGGTACCGTTAGGACGATATGGTCACATGTAGTATTTATAACGTATAATTTTACAGAGCCATTTCGTTGACTAGCCAGACATTCCCCTATAAAAACACCGGGTCCGGCGTCTAATCTCCGTACATAACCTGAGGGATTACCACCCTTGACAGGTATTGCGATTAAGATTCTAGTTCGAGGCGGTAAATTGAGTGGGAAATTAACACCGAAGGGGGTTTCTCCTTTACCAAATTTTAACAGACCAGATAAGTTTTCTTTAAATTCAATAGTTGCCTCTTGTTTTTGCAGAAATGAGATACCTAAGAGCCCGTCACATTTAAGGGAGAAGTCATCACTTACTACTTGGAAATGGATGGGAGTGTTATGGATTAAAACAACAACCTCGCCCTGCGTTTTGATCATCCCTGCACCAATACCCGTAAGTTCATAGATCTTTCCACTATTAATTTGTAAATTGGAGACTAATCCTGCGCGTTTTATTAGATTCAATTGTGAACCGGTGTCCACCAGGAATTTAGCGGAGCCCTGAGGAAAACGATCGCTCTCAAGAGAGACAACAGGCGGTCGAGCGGCGTCGACTACATCGAATCTGTGGCAGACACGATAGACACGGCGCGTGCAATGAGGGGTTTGGTCGGCACCGCGCCTTTTTGCTGACTCCCCTTCGAGTTTAAATTTTGGTGAGTTTTAAAAGGTGTTGAGTCGCACTGGTCCGCCCCGGAGGAAGAATCGCGTTGATTTTGTCCTGAATTGAAATTTCCCCGGTCATCCCTAGTAGGTGAATAACGCCGGTTCCTTTTAGAATTAAAATCCCGTTGCACTCTACCGCGATTTGAGTTACGCCGATCTTCGGGTGTCGCAGATGTAAACGAGTTTTGTGAAGGTTGAGAACCCCGTTTATAGCATTGTGCCTCCAAATGTCCCGTTTTTCTACAATAATTGCACCTTTTGAAATTACGAGTTGAGGGAGCATACTTGTTATTATTTACCAGCTGGCAATCTGACCGATAATGGCCAAATTGGTTGCAATTAAAACATCTAATGTTTTCATTTGAATTTACCGCGAACACCATAGACTTATTGGCAGACAATCTGTGGCTCACGCTGTTAGTCACATTCTTTCTCTGTCTAGCACACCTAGTGGCTAAACGAATAGCGTCCTTTAATCCTTCCACCTCCTGGTTTACTATGGACATCATCATTGCGTCATCGCGTAAACCTCCTAAGAATCCTCATACCGCTTCCTCCTCAAGTACGGATTTAACACCGTTAAACTCGCCGGGTTTTGATTTCTCCTGAGCTATTTCTACCCCATTATCTAGCATTTCATACACTCTAGCACCGAATTCTTCTATCGTTTCCCCGTCCTTGCGCTCTATGTTCCTTAGATCATCCAAAGCGGCTTTGATGTTAAAACTGTCCTTATACGCAACTTTCATTAAGTTAACTAATTCCTCCACCGTTTTCACCACCGCATCCCCAACAATTCTATTATAATCGCGACTTTGCATCTTGTTGCGCATGATTGCCAATAAATTGTATTTATCTCCCCTTTTTACGAGAGAGTCAGCTAATCTACACTGATTTATAAATTTGCTTAAAGACCCCGGTTTCCCGTCGAAGAAAGGAATAAAATCAGCGATCATTTTGAATGGCATACGCGAAGCTCCGTCCGACGGTCCACACGAATGGTCCGATGCATTAGTGTCAACAAAATCAATATCGCTACCCGAATCAGATTCGCTACTCTCCAAGGGACTGGATTCTTGGAACGGCACTACATCATCCTCCGTGAAGCTATTACCACTACTCAGACGTTTCCTGAGGTTTCTCACCCATTTTCGCGTGAGTGGCGGCATTTTCTTTTTTTTTTAAACGAATAATATAACAATTCTAACACGCGATATTATAAATATAAATATAAGATTTTGATATGAACTCACAGGTACAACAACGCAAATTAGCAACTAAATTCGACTTGCTCGATTGCCTGCTGATCCGCTCGACTTCTATTCCGAAGATCTGCTAGCGCGTCCAGCGACGACTGCGTTGCTTCAGCTGCTCCTGGTTCCGTGGAAAGATCCCTTAGATGCTGCTTCCCTCGTGGATTCTCCGTTCCGTGTGGTGAGTTCTGGTGTCCAAGTTGCTCGATGAAGCTCCAGACAGCGACAGATGAATGTTAACTGGCGGCTCCGTTGTCTCGATTAGCCTCGATGGGGAGATCCTGTGGCTGGGTGCATGTGGTTTCGGGATGACTGGCACGAACGTCCGACACCACACTCCTCTGGCATTCACCCGTGTTCCTGGGGAAACGTGCCCAAAACCCAGGAAAGAGGGTTGCACCAACTGGCCAACGATTGTTCAATCTTGCGCCCGCGAGCCGGCAAATTTGGAGCTATCCCACCGCTGTCACCAAAACTGTTACGGGTTGTAGCAGGGATTTCGAATGAGGATATAGATGGGTTCGCTGCCCGTGGAGCGCTAATGCGCTCTGCTCACGTTCGCCCTTAGTTTCTGCCTCCAGCTTCTTCCAGCGACAATTAGGTTGAAGAAATAGACTAAGAGTTATTTGTGTTGTAACTTGATTTAGGTTTTATATATTTTAAAGTAGGACAATTATGTGATACGTCAGTATGCTTTGGGTGTTGATCAACGAATCTAAGAACTGAGATGTCGTCGTTAAGAAAAAGAATGAAACATGTGTCTGTTAATAAAGATATCCAATCACACAAATGGTTTCTTAATTAATTATGTAACAAATTATTTGATTGGTTCTTCGTTTACTAAGAACGAGCGTTTTACATGATATCCGTGATCTAATAGCAAAGCAACCGAAACCAATATTTAATCAATACTATTTAAAGAGCGTTTCTAAGTAGTATTCCTTGGAATACTTGTTTATATTTTCAGTTGCTTCGTTTGACAATTTACATTTGGCGCGTCTAAACTTGGCCATGCAGAGCCATTAGACTATATTCATGTGTTACCACATGAGACCGTAACAACTGTACTACTTTTGTGAAGTTGGCAGTAGTTGTAAGATGGCGACTTGACGAAGAGCCACGTTTTAAGCGTTTATAGTTCCTGTATTGCTTTAATATTAAAACACTTGTAATAAAGTCAATATTTAGTATTAGATGATCATGACATGGCGCAGTCGAAAAAATTGAAAGAATTGAGGCAGAAAAAGTAAGGGATAGTAACCTTTAAGAGAGTAAAAGGTTGAAAGGTTAAGTGGACCACGTGTTCGGGGACACAAAAATGGATACAAAAATCCCCGCGCAGCTGGAGTTCAGCGGTAACATTGCGGAAAATTATAAAAGATACAAACAAAGGTTTGAAATATATCTGACGGCAAATGATTTTCAACAAAAGTCAGATGAGGTTAAGGATGCAATGCTGCTCAATACAATAGGTGAAGAGGGCATTGAAATATTTAATAATTTTGATTTAAGTATTGAAGATAGAAAAAAGTATGATCTAGTAATACAGAAATTTGACGCGTACCTTTTACCAAAGAAGAATATAGTATATGAAAGATATGTATTTTATAAAAGAAACCAGGAAGTTAACGAGCCAATAGAAAATTTCTTAAAGGATTTAAAAAAGTTAAGTCAGAGCTGTGAATTCAGAGATGAACAAGATATGATCCGGGATAGGATTGTTCTAGGGATAAATGACACTAAAGTACAAGAAAAATTATTAAGTATCAAGGATCTAGAACTAGAAAAGGCCGTGGAAATGTGCAAAGCGGCGGAATTATTAAAAGAAAGAATGAAATAATTAAATGTGGTCAAGAATGTAGAGAAAATAGAGAAGAAATTTGACAAGAAACAAACTAAGGAGAAGAAGGAACTAAATAGGGCAGAAAAGAATGTAAAACCAAACGAGGAAAGTAAATTCTTATGTGGGAGGTGTGACAAGACACACGGACCCAGGGAATGCCCAGCTTTCGGCAAGAAATGTAACAGAATTATGACAGAATTATGCTTCAAGGATTCTCCGTCACCAGCGCTGATGATATATTCGCTCCATGTAACATCAGAACCGGTGGAAGTCCAAGCTAGCCGATAAATGTAGGAAATACATAGTTGCCGAGACGTATTGAGAGTCGAATCGCGCTGTTGCCGCATTTCCCCTATTACTATTCTGTCGTCAGAGAAGCTTGAATGAATCACGGCGAAGCGGCTGGAGAACAAAGATGGGCAATGATAATATCTGGAAAAATTAGCATAAATGTTCGGTTCGAGAGGCATACATACGGTGGATTATGTATTGATAAAATGTAAAACGTAATGTTTTTAGTAACATACTGCTGAGATTTTCCAGATTATAATGAGTTGAAACACGGTATAAATCAGTTTATTTCTAGAACGGTACTAGATAATTGACTATAAATGTAACATTGCTAACCTGATTATGCTAAAAATAATCCGATTTATACCGTGTATTTATTTTCATCTGGAAAATCTCAGCAGTATGTTACGGAAACGTTCATGCCGATACGATAGAAAATGTGAAAATTTGAAGCGCGGTACCACTGACTCTGTCAGTGGTCACAAGTGCCAGCAATGGCACTTGTACTCGCGGATCATACGATCACGCGAGTCGATCCACGACTTTATAGTTTTTAACGTAAGGAGTAATAAAGATATATATCATCTGCAGTAACCTTTATCCAAGAAGGTTTCGTGGACACAACGGTACCCCGTCAGATTGTCATACGAGCGGCCCGGGATCAAGTCCCCTGCAACCCATAACTTTTTTTTTCAAGTTTTTCCCGTGGAAATATATTTTGATAACATTACGTATTATATAGTGCGTTACATATTACTCTATGCAAATTTTAACATTGAAAATGCATTTATTACATAACGTAAGGGTGGACTTATACCTGCTAATTTTCGCAGTACAAAAATTTGAAAGCACCGGTGAAAGAGATGATTAGAATAATATGTTATGTTATAAATACATTTTCAACGTAAAAATTTGCGTAGAGTAATACGCAACGCACTATATAATACGTAATACTCACAAAATATATTTCCACGGGAAATATATATCCATCTATGCGCCAAAAATAACTAAACATAAATATTGCACAGAATGACAGCAGATAATAAGAATTGCGAAGTTTAGAAGGGATATTGATACGCAAATTAGTATTATTTCATAAATTATTAAAATAAACTATCAAATTAAAGAGACTTTATCTTTATTTGTCGAGCCGAGCGACATTGTATCGCTCACCCACCTAACCTGTCGCCTGGAGTTGCTCGGCGATGTATCATCGATTATGCACAAACAGAATTTCTTTATTTTTCATCGTACCAATATAAAAGTGTTTCTGCCGATATTGACAGAAAATAATGTTAAGATTTTGGTTGGGCATAGTATAGGTTTACTGAACAGCAATGATAACAGAACATGAACATGGGGGGATAACAAGGAAAGTAGAACGGTAACGAATACAATCAGTAATTAGCGTAATAGGATAACGAGACGTCTGCTGGCAATGGCGGCTGACTATCGAATGACAGCTTGACAGGCGATCTTCCCGATCGCCTTCTTCTCGCTGTCTCTTGTCCCGCTCGCGAGCACCAGTGAGCCTTGGATTCCCATCCAAGGGGTGTTCGCAACACTGCTCCCCCCTCTGGAGAAGCGGTCGTCCCGGCCGCTGCAGTCCCTTCATCTCCTGCAGCCGTACCCTGGTCCGGAAGGGTGGAAAGGACGCCGTGTGGCCCCTTCCGTCCGCTGCCTCGGCATTCGCCTTCCCGCCCAGGGGAAAACCACTCCAAAAACCCTGGACAAGGCGTGGGTACGTGGGTCTTCGCGCCTCCGCCCTCCACTTGCGTCTTCAAACTTGCGTACTTCTTTCTTGCGCGGTCTTCCTCTTCTCCGACGGCGCATCTTCTTCGTGGGCAGAGACGGATGAGGCTTCCTGTTCTTTCGGGGGCCGGGGCTCCTCGTTCCTTTAGCCGTCGGGAGGCACGGCGTGTCTCGTGCGACGACTCGGCAGTCCAGGTTCCCTCGAGGCGGTTCCTCCGGGGCTCCAACGGCGAAATCCCGCGATGCTCCGGATCATCCCTAGGCGGTTCCGCTCCGTCCGTCGCCCCTCAGCGGTCCGGCCGGTCCCACGCTGCATCCCGGCTCGCCCTCGACTGCATCCAGATCCGTCCTCGACTGCATCCAGATTCTGCGCGTTCCTTCGCTCCTCGGAGTTCCCTTTGCAAATGGACAGAGAAACATTTTATTTCCTTCCTTTTTGCCGGCATCCGGTGGAGCGGCCGGAACGGGGGACGGAAAGGCGAGGCAAGCACGAAAGCAGGGGGTCACACATATGAGCATTGCTATCGGCCCGCTCCCCGATCAATCCACCCCGATCTGTCCGCCCGTCTTCTCTCTTCTAGCTGCTCCAGTTTTCCAATCCTTGTCTTCTAGATGGCCCCAATCCTCTTCGTGGCATCTGGTGTTGAACCAGGGGGACCGTCCTGTGCGTCCTGCCCGCGCTCCCGTCTTCGCGACATTCCCTCCAGCCGATCCAAGCACCGTTTGTCCGTCTGGTGGTTGGGAATGCCATTTCCCTTCTGCTGTCCACCCATCCTCCTATTCCTTCCTGGGTCCCCCGCGAGAATCTCCATCCCGGCCGTGCCGGGGGCACGTAGGGGAACCTCCAGGGGCTAGCGGGGCGCTTTCACGTATGTCCGCACCCCGCTGCGGACTGCCACGCTATTATGGCACAGTTGGGGAACCCGGGAGCGCGCATCCAGGCTGCGGTGGCGGTCCCCTGACACCTTGTCCCTCGTGGTGGGGTCTCGTGAACCTGAAACAGACTCAAGAGCGGGGGCTGGGCTACGCAGGCAGCCCAGTCCACCAAATTAGCTTAAACTAATCTTCTTTCTTGAGTCCAGCGTAAGTCCCGCGACGTCTTCACTCCTCTCGCAGTTGTCCCGATTTCTTTTTCCGAACGAGCGCCACTGCTGTACTCAGACTCTTCATCCTGGGCCTTCACTTATGGGTCGCCGACTCCGTGACGGTATTCGCCCTCGAACTCCCTCCGTCACGACGCGTCGCGGATCTCTCGACGGTATTCGCCCTCGAACTCCCTCCGTCGCAACTTCGTACACAGCTTTCCCGCGACGGTATTCGCCCTCGAACTCCCTCCGTCCGGTCTTTGTACTCAGCTATACTGTGACGATATTCGCCCTCGAACTCCCTTCGTCACAGCTCGGCAACTCCGCGCACTCCAGGCGCCTCCACGTTGCAACAGATCCGCACGCCCTCACGGCAGCACTATCCTGGCTCCGAGTGTTGTCGACCGGTGTTCCCCCAAATCGGTCGAGCCCAGGTACCACCGTCTCCGACGGCCTTCCTTCACTCCTTCTCTTGACGCTGTTCCTCTCAATTTCTCAATTCGAAGCAGTTCCTCTGGAGATGTCCGGCCTTTCCACACCGCCAGCAGGTTTTCTCCGTGAAGTCCGTACGATCCTCGAGTGTGTCGCACCTTCGCTTCTTGGCCGGGTACCTTTCAAATGTGTCGGAGGGCTTAGCCTTGCGTTTTTCCGAGTATCGTTCTCGCGATTCAGCTGCGGAGCCGCGAGACATTGCCTCGACGGCCTCGATTTCTAAAGCTCTAGTCACTGCAGCTCTTAGGGTCGTGAACCCGCCGAGACGCAGTTCCCGCTGCATGTCAGAGCTCGACAATGCCGCCACAAACTGAGACGCGGCAAGCCTGTCACGGGTCTCCAACGGGCAGTCCGCGAAAGCTGACTGCGCTAATCGCTCGATTTTGGTGGCGAGCGAAGAGATGCTTTCATCCCTCCGCTGCCGTTGGCTCTGGAAAAGTACGTAGTTCAGATTTGAAAGATTCTTCGCCCCGTAGCGGAATTCGAGCGCGGAAACCAACTCTGCGAAGCTTTCGCATTGGGCCGCGGAGAGCGTCGTAAGGACGCTCCTCGCTGCACCTCACAGGGAAGCGATCAAGGCTGTCGCCTTTTTCTGATCGTCCCACCCATTTGCATGCGCGATCGTGTCAAATTGTACTTTGTACTCTTCCCACGAGCTTTTCCCGTCAAACATCGCCGGTTTCACAGCGTATCCCAAACTGAGAACGCGCGGTTCCGACGCTGGGGCAGCGGCGGGCGCACCGACGGGTACGGGGACACGTGCCGGGGAAACACTATTCACAACGCTATTAACAACACTATTTACAACAGGCACATACTCCCCACCCGGAGGGACCGTGCCGCCCCCAACCGAACTATGGCCGTACTGTAACAAAGCGGTTACGACCTGTATTCGCTCCTCCATGTTCGACAAGCGCGCCTCAAGAGCCGCTTGCGTCCGTCGGTCGGCGGCTTCCTTTTCCTCCCTGCGACGGTCCTCCCTCTGCCACCGGGCCTCGTTGTCCCTCCGCAGCTCCCGTAACTGTCCCGCGATGCCTAGTTGGAGGCTGGTAAACAGCTCCTGCAGGGAGGGGTCGCCCATCGCTCCGGAGGGAAGTTCCGCAGGGATCGCGGAAACCGCGGAAGCGCGAGTGGGCATGCCGCTCCGGGCGGGCATCCCACTTCTGACACCAATGTTAAGATTTTGGTTGGGCATAGTATAGGTTTACTGAACAGCAATGATAACAGAACATGAACATGGGGGGATAACAAGGAAAGTAGAACGGTAACGAATACAATCAGTAATTAGCGTAATAGGATAACGAGACGTCTGCTGGCAATGGCGGCTAACTATCGAATGACAGCTTGACAGGCGATCTTCCCGATCGCCTTCTTCTCGCTGTCTCTTGTCCCGCTCGCGAGCACCAGTGAGCCTTGGATTCCCATCCAAGGGGTGTTCGCAACAATAATTTAAATCGGACTACTTTGAACGAAATAGGCTTTCAATTCTGCAAATAAATTTTGTGTGTAATATTGTAATGACAGTTCAAATTGTGTCAGGTTTGATATCTTTCCATCTTTCCTTTTTACAATCCCGGACCTCTCTATCTTTCATTGTTGCTACGTTCAGTGAGGCTCTGCCGCTAGACGCAGCTCTCGTGCTGCATTCCTTGAAGACTTCTCGATAAAAAGAGAGACCTCTGTGGCAACAGCGCAGCAGAGGCAGAGAGAACAGTACATGTGGCAACTATGCGTCAAAAATTAGTCTACACAGAGTAACTGGAGATGTGACCTATGTACAAACTCTTTTTATCGATCGTAGTAGTTTCAATAGGGTCCGTTTGTTTACTGGGGACGCTTCGATCAATTCGGATCATAACAAAAATGAGACGGCCCCCTTAATATGGAAAGTTGCTTACACAAATGCTTTCATAATGCACATTGCAGACACAAGATAAAGTATTTAATGTTCCCCGAAGTACTTTTGTTATTAAATAAAGAAGTCAATGAAGAAAATTTAGAAGAATTAATGGACATGCAGAACACACCAGAATGTGATGTAGACACGGACAGTGAAACCGGCAAGACTTAAAAAGGATCTACATAAAATCAGTATTTATATGAAACGGAAATTACTACAAATATTGAAAAGTGTACTTTATTGTCTCAATTTATGCATAGTATTTTATATAAATATTACGTTTGATCATAATTTCGACTGCCCAAATCTATTTCTGAAACATATATTTCTTCTTAAGAAAATAAGAAAGCGATGCGATGCTTCGCCGTTTATTTATTAAGCTTTAATTAACTTTAATAATAATAACCTAATTTTATGAATTATCGTTCGCTATATCATATTTATATTCATTTCCATAAAGACATAATCAATCGGGTACAAAAAAAGGAATGTCTAGATACATATTTACTCGTTTCGTCCCACATGCGTACACAATTTTATAAATTCTGCTCAAAATCGCAAATTCTCGCAGCTGGAGTTTGGATTTTCTAAAACTAGAATGTTTAGTGATTATATGGGTATACAAATTTTTCTGGAGAATTTTGGACATTTTTTTAAATCGACAAAAAACAATTTTTTTTTGACAGGTTGAAAAACATAAATAAAATCATTAAATTTTGGGTTTTTTTGTTATGAACAACTTCTTTACAGTCAACCCCAATGTGTCGTATGATTGTAGAATTTTTTTCATTATATTAATACTAATTATTTACATTCATATGACAGCCGTCTCCAGAAGACAACGTATTTACTGTTAAAAATTCGGGATTTAAAATGTTTAAAAAGTTTCTTTTTTCATAATTTCGTATCCCTTAATACTCAAGGATAATGCCCATATAATTATATCAATAAAAAAAGGTACTTCATATTTTTGCCAATGTCCGGGAATTTGTACGCGTCGTCCCATTGTGCGCCGTGACACTCCGTCCTTTGCGTGCGCGACGGGCGTGCGCGATGGTCGCAGGCACATACGGAAGCACGAAACCGCAACGCAAAAACTTGACGCAGGCCCGGCTCAAGTTTTTTTTGCGCCCTAGGCCAACTTTTCAAATTACGCCCTTTATTATAATACATTTATTTGAGATTATTAATAACCTTACTTTGAATTTTTATTCGTAGTTTAATCCACTTATAGTACAACTTGTAATATTTAATTCTAAAGTTTATTTTCAGCAATAGCAGCAATGAAAATACATACCATTTTGCACCACTTGTCGACTTTCGTCCCTATAAGCAAAATTGGACGTCTGCCTAGGGCAGAAAGTCGACAAGAGGTGCAAAATGGTATGTATTTTCATTGCTGCTATTGCTGAAAATAAACTTTAGAATTAAATATTACAAGTTGTACTATAAGTGGATTAAACTACGAATAAAAATTCAAAGCAAGGTTATTAATAATCTGAAATAAATGTATTATAATATAGGGCGTAATTTGAAAAGTTTGTCTAGGGCGCAAAAAAGACTTGTGCCGTGCCTGGCTATCTGACCGTCGCGCGCATGCGTTGGGCAGTCACGATTCCATCTGATTGTGAGTGCCCGCACACCCGCGCGCAAGAAAACCGGTCCATCTCGCTCATTCCTTTGGCCAGAAAGAAGCGAGAAACGCACACTCGGAATTAGGGATCTGCGCATTCTGAGTGCCCAACGCCAGTCCCGACCACCGGGCACACACGGAGACAATACTGTATTTACACTAGAATGTGAAAATGTGTCTGCAAGAAGCTTGGAAACTGCAGCATTCGTTGTAGTTCCATCAAATGTCAAGCAAATTACTCTCATGCCCACACCATGCAGTTTTAGAACAGCTTGCACAATTAAATTTCGCTTTTGTTCTGCTTTCAGCACATTCGTTAAAAAATAAGCGATTGGAATTTTCTATCCCTGGTTTATGCACACTACATTAAAAACTAGTGCCTCTGTAGCTAACGTTAATTCGTCTGTTACTATTTCTGGTCCCATATCTATGTATCCACATCGTTTACCATCACTCCCTACTTCTAAACACTCTTTTATTTTCATTTCATCATACATCACACAGCAAAGCAACTTATAATCACAAGATTCTACTCTTAATTTTATAGCTTTTAATGCTTCTTCGCTAATCCCTGGTTCACCATCAATTCCATTATACCACCTACTAATTGTTCGAGGATGCGGCAAGCAAGTATCAAATGTTTCTCGCACATATTCATAAGCTCGCGGAGAGTAATAATGAAGTGTCAAAGCGAAACTTCTTAATTTAGGAGTATATCTGATAGATGAAGATTTCTTTTTTCCATTCTCAACCTTCCGCTTCAACAATTCTGTGTAACACGTACCTATACCATTCAGTATATCTAATTGCTCTTCGTCCACAAACCTGTTACTTCGCAGCTTCTGTATCACACTCTGCAAGTGTGCAATACGTTTCTTATTTCGCCTTGCATTTTGCTGCAGCATTTTTATCTTGCTGCGATACTGTGTTCGTTTCTGTACTAAAGCTTGTCGTAAGTATCTCTTTGTGGGCGAATTCATAACTTTACTTGGCGATACAGATGTCTCCTTGTTACATAAATTCTCCCTCTGAACTGAAACCTCAGTTGTTTGTATTTCTGCATCACATATTTGCAAATTCAATTCTTCCCGGTTTGTGTCTTCTTCATAGTTTGCATTACAAGATGTTATTATAGGTCGTTTTGAAGGTATATCACTTATATTACTATCTTCTGAACTTAAATGCCGTTTTCTTTCAGTTATTTTAATACTTTCAACTATCTGAAAATCAATGTATTATCTGTTATACGTTTTTTATCAAGCTCCAGACTGGTTATCCATTCCTCCCTTCGTTTCAGATTCTTAGGAAGTCTATGATAATAAAAATGTATTTGATATAATGTTACTAGAATACTCGAAACATTAGGTTCCGAATGAATTATGTATTAGTTACAAAGCAGTAAATATGGAACATTAAAAAAGCTTTCATTCTATTAATTGTTAAGTACAAACAGATAAATAATCATTCTCTGCCACTCAAATACTTTTTCATTAATGAGGTTAGGATACGCGTAATTGTTATAAATGTGAATTATTTTAATCACTTACCTGTGAAACGTTATCTTTTTACCATTACCATCTTTTTTTAAATGTTTAACATGACAATTTTTCACCGGACATGTAGGCATTTTTATTGTACTGATATCACTTGTTACACTTGCTTCCACGTGCTTCAATGGCTACAAAGCAACTGAGAGCAACGTAATATGACGGATGCTCTCCCCCTTTGGCGTCATCCCCCGCCTAGCCGTGCTCCGTCCCTATATTCCTAAGTCCGTGTTTAGCACAGACGTATAGTGCGGGTACGAACTTGGGCGCGCGGTATCTCGTTGGGCAGGATGGAGAGCGGCGACCACTGCCCACGCGAAACACGCATTGTCCGGGGATTGCACATTGATCGTTGCCTTCTTCAATGACAATTCCTGCGGCAACTGGATGTGACACCCCGCGCGCAGCGGATTGTACTTGTTGACATTGACGGTCAGGTTGAGGATTCTCGTCAATGCCCATCCGTTGTCGCGTTCCTGGAACTCTTCCAGCGATGTCAGGGTGGGTTCGACGACGCATCTCTGGTACCACTCCTGCAGATCGGATGTGCGGAAGAGTTCGCAGTTTCGGGTGTTGATGCTTTTACAAGCATGCTTGTCACCCGCCACAAATTCACCGTTGAATACAGTGTTCACTTTGAGGTGCCGATGTTTCCTCAAAGTGTCCCGCACATGCTCCAGCACATTGGTCGCCGCATCCTTGAGGAAGTTGCGCGGCTCGATATAATTCGAATTTAACACAGCACCAGTTAATACGCGACTATCGAACGCAGTGTCTATTTCGCGCCACAAAAGTCCCGTACTCGAATGTCCTGCACCTTCATGCACAAAACGGCCGCGCAACGAATATTTTAACCCTTCGAGCTGTGTGATTCGAGCAACCAGCGATTGCCGAACACCGATCGATAATCGAGGACGTTTTACGCGGCTGTGTTCTTTCAACGATTCGATGTACTCGTTGCACCGTTCTTCCCACGCGAGGTATTCTTCCCGCGAAATCAATCGTGCAGACTGATCTAATAATTGACGGGTTACTTGCGCGAATTCTCCCATGGTCGTAAAAGGAATGTAGTGTATCTTTTTCCACGCAACACGTTGCAACGATTTGAGGCTTTGTGCAGTTTGGAGCGCGCTTTTATGACTGGTGTCATGATTTGCGATCTCTGTCTTACTCTTTTGGCGTACCCCCTCCCTCCAATGCAAAACCGACGATCCGACCCAACATGGTTCTATGCAGTTTCTGTTGATACAGCAAAATTCTTTCTATGATTCACGCGTATGACGAATTAGCGCGCAAAATCATCCGACACAGTTTCTGCTGATTCCGCATAATTCTAAGATTCTACGTTCCCAAAAGTATTATATTACATTCAACACGTGTCGAGACTTTTATCCTTGAGGTTGGGGCTCAAGTTACATACGATCTTTCGATATGCTGCGACGTTAAGATTGAAACACATTATGGAAAAATTTGATAGCTTTAAAATAAACTGCTGTGGTGGGGGAGGCAATTGCACCTCTATTTAAGCCAGTCTCCCGAACGCTATTCAATCGCTCAATCAATCGCTCAGTAGCCTCAGTGACTTTCGACGGAACAAATTGTGCTCTGAAAAATGTGCAGTACCAGTGCCGAAGGAAACGTTGAACGCATGAATTATTACGTTCCGATTGTGCAAGATGATGGCATAGCTCAATGCGGGGAGGATACAGTTGGTAAGGCTTAATTTTCACATCTTCTCAAATTTTTTTTATGTTTATTCCTAATACGAGCGGATACTTTCATAGCTTTGATTGTTCTCTTAGCCCGCGCCAAACATCGCGGATCATGGTCAGAAGATACGCATTAACATTCATGGGCAGCAAATATTTGGAAATTGGAATCAGAGTACGGCCTACGATCGATGTAGAAATTATTCTCGGCGACAATCGTGGGATGCATCTCACGTTACCATATAATACATGGGGTGTGCTATGCAACAATCGTGATGCTATCGAAGAACGTTCACGATTACCTGGATCACCTTCGATGCAGATGGATCAAATAACGATGGATTTTTGTGATATCTATAATTCTCCGATTGTAAAGATGATACTACATAATAAGCCACTGTATTTCAAATCGGAAACAGTATCATTTTTATTAAATCTTGAATCATGTATAGACTATGTGTATCCGCGGCTATATCAAATTAGAAGAGATGTGAAGACGAAATTTGAAACTTTTGTTAACGAGCTACAACAGAGCGATGTTGCCTGCGAAACATTAGATGCGCGTCGTGCTGCTAAAATCATATGTGATAGCGAACATTACTGTGAGGATTATCATGTAGATTGCGAACTGGTAGCATACGCCATCAATGATATTCTAGCTGATGCTCGTGGGAAAAAATGTTAAATTATATTCTTTTAATTTTAGAATAAATTTCTTAAACGTATATTTTTTTCTCCATTTTATTTATCCATCGTCCTCCTCGCCACTTAATTCTAAGATTTTCAGACATCGCATAATTATTCTAAGATTTGCTGACGTCGCATAATTATATTTCATTCTTACTTTTTGCAAAGCTATGCACTTCTCAGTTTCATGATGGGTGGGGTTTTTTATACATATGCGAGCCAGGAGATGTAGCGAGACCAGTTGTTCATCAATCTTTAAGGACATTCAGAAGTCTGATTTCTGTGAAAAGTTTTTGTGTAACACTTTTTTCATCTTAAGTGAAATTGCTTTGAAGAAGATTGCTTTCCAAGGATATCGTCAGTCGTTCCACGCATAGAAAATACAATCGAATAATACCGTGAGTTTCCATTATCATATTTTATCTTGTAGCGAATCGCTGTGTTAGTAACTTTGAGAATTATAAGAAAAATCGGTTTCAGATTATGTCATTGCCCATAAATTTGGAATGTCCAGCTACCGCTACGATCACCGCTGCTGCGACCATTATTCATTCATCCAGTCCGAAAGTGTATGTGGCGTGTCGAAATGTTGCGGTTCAAACCGAAGAAATTCGATGCGCAGAACTTTATGAGGCGGTAGCTAATCAGGATGGTGACATTTATTTAAAAGTATTTCGCAACCTAACGAATGGCCATGCGTATGAGTACCTCGATGATGAGCAATATTGGTTGCGCCGATACGCAGACCAAATGTTTATAAACAATTACAATGATGATGATGATGATGATGATGATGATTATTATATACGTAGGAATATAGCTCGGCGGAATCGTGAGGGTGTTCTAAAGAGCATGGTTTGGCGAAACGTGAAAACAGAGATTGATGATGATTCCATTTTCGCGAATAAAATATCGGGGCTTTGGGCTAGCGTTGTTGCAGTTCAAACTGACCCTGCGCAAGTTCCTGTAGATTTATCATTAAATAAGCTATTTGCTGATGATGTTATCGGGTGGATAATTAAGCCAAACCCACTCGCCACCTACCCCCTCGCCACCTTCGTCCTTAGAATAGTTTATATTTTTTTATATTTTTCTATTTTTCTATTTTCTATTCTAGTTTTATATTTTATGTAACAATATATATATATATTCTTAAACGCATATTGTCTCCATTTTATTTACCCGTCTTCCTCCTCGTCACATAATTTTAAGATTTGCAGACACCGCATAATTCTATTTCGCTCGAGCCTTCTTCGCGCCGTTGAATGATGTCAACACGCGTGACTGTCCCGGAGGTTACACGATACACCGCGACGTTAAATTGGAACGCTTCGAAATACTGTTAGCTTTAGAATAACATGTGTTTGTATCGCTATGTAGCGCTGTCTCTTTCCCTCTCTCGAATTTAGCTTTAAAATATTGCTCTCTCTTTCTCACCCTCCGAAGACGCGGTTCGTAAAACGCCGATCTTTCCCGACATTGCCCGAAACATCATCCGATAAAAAATAAATTATTATTTCTCTGCGTTGGAAATGTCTGTATGTCGCATATTGGTTTGGAAAAAAATATTTGGGGGAAAAAATTTCTGGGAGCGGATCGAGTCTGAAAAAGAGGTTTTTCAGACAGAATCCGTCGCCAGAAATTTTTTTAGATTCGGGCATTCTCTCCCTCCGGTTAGGTCTAAAAAGTTTTCGGCGGTGGGCCCGGTCTCCGCGGCGGCTCGGCCTGGAGTGATCCCCTCCATCATCGCGGCTTCCCCCACTCCGCGGCACGTGCGCGCGCAACCGGTCTTCCTCTCCCCGCAGGCCCCGCGCCCATGTTTCCCTCCGCCGCGCTCCCCCGCGCGCCCTCACTTCCCCCCGCCCCCGCGCTCCCCTCAGAGGACCTGCGTTACAACTCTCCTTGCTATACTACTAGTCCAGTCTCGGAATTCCGCAATATTGCGTAAAAGCTTAGACATCCGGGACAAAACCCTGTACGTGTCCCTGAACCCCTTCATATTCACTTATTCATAAAGAGTTCACTTCTTCACAAATAGTTAACTGCCCAGAGACTCTCGATTTCACCTGATTTCATGATGCGGCTTTTCCAGGTGATACGATCATATTCGCAATCCGGAAATCGAAAACTCAGCGGTAGAAGCACGAGTGTCGAGTTTCGCGGTAGGCTCGTACGATCATCCAAATATCGGGCCAATTCCCGACCCAAAAACCTATTCACTGGAATTGTTGTTGTATCAGGACTCAGTACTTTCAGTACTTCGACCATTCCGTTCTCAATGTCATGTAGAAGCGGCGTACACACGATCGCAGTAATGTACTTAGTACGCTTAAGGTACACGTCCTTATCAGCAACGATGCAATGTAATGTGCATTTACCCACAGTACTGTATCGCGCGATATAACGTAACAATTGACGATGTTCGCGCGACAATTGCATAAATCCATGTTGAAAGAAGCTGATCCATGACGACTCGGATAATGTTGGTACACTTAACACGTGATCACAGATCTTATGTCTCTCGATCGGTAGTGATTCGTCATCCAACTGCAGCAACGTCCATAAATGGTTTTCCTCACCATCGCTATCGTTATCGGAAGACGATGACGCGAGCAATGCGTCTCGCGCGTCCAGTTCAGCGACTATGCACGCTATTTTGTTTCGAACACACGTTCGCACTATTTCAAAACTACTCGTAAGTAATGTCAAACGTTGTTGTTCCGATTCCGATACTTTTCGGGTCTTAAAATGCTCGTGGATGAGGTGCAAGTACTCGCCACATGATATTAACCATTCATAGCACTGTTTTTCGGTACGCAGCCATGGAATCTTATTCCGCAACGATTCGTACGATTTCACGAAAGAGTTCATGTCCCGTGATACTTATGCACGCGTAACGTATTTCACGATATTCACCGAGCGACTGAAGGATTTAATATACTAGCCACCTACCCTATCCGAGATCCTTATGACGCCATCGCACTATGTTTACGTTAGATGTAGTTCGAACGTATCCTCAAATTTTTCCCCACCCTTACACGATCGTTGTACTGCTCCCACGATTCAGATATAAACATACGGTGCAATGTCGTGTTTACTCCATGGGCTATCGCGACGATTGACTTACAGCCTCCTCGATATGAAATACTCGGAACACTACCCCGAATAATTATCGCTGTATGTTTACGAAGGTTGCTTACACGAATGCAGTATCGAATAATTATTGCTCTGTGTTTCGTATGTGTGATCATGGAACGGCCACGTTAAAATCAGTTCTCTCATGCTACTGCATTAGTCGTGTCATACGTTGCTACACGAAACGTTTTAAAAATTTATTGTGTCTGAGTCGATTGCAGTTGCCTTGGAGACTGTCTCATCGAAATGTTGTTGTAGTTGTTGTTGTTGTAAGCGAGGTCGCTTTGAAGGGTATCGTTCGCCGTTCAACGCACGGAAATACAATCGATTAATAACGTAAGTTTCCATTACCATATTTTAGTGAATCGTTGTGTCAGCAACTTTGAGAATTATAAGAAAAATTGGTTTCAGATTATGTCATTGCCGGTGCAATTCAATCATCCAGCTGCCGCTGCGATCTCCGACTCCTCTGTGCTGCCTATACATGACTACAACCCCAAAATATATGTTGCGTGTCGGAATGTTGCGGTTCAAACCGAAGAAATTCGTGGTGAAGAACTTCAAGAGGCGGAAGTTGTTCACGATGGCGACATTTTTTTAAACGTGTTTTACAATGGTACTGGTATATACGGCGGCGAGATACCGGCTGACAACTACGGGAGCGAGCGATATTGGTTAAATAGGCATGCGCGGCAAAAAACATTCTTTTTAGATGTTAGTGATGATGATGATGATGATGATGATTGGGATGACATTGATTATAATAATGTATATGGACTGAACAGTTTGATGGATCCAAAAAGTGTAGTTTGGCGAAAATGTGTCAATGCGAAACGGATTAACTTTGACGCGGTTTTTGCGAATGCAGTATCAGGGCTTCAGGCTCGCGATATTGCAATTCAGACTATCCCCTAGCAAGTTGGCGATGCTTCATTTTATACTGATGAGGATTTATTTAATGAAATTGTTAACAATGCCATTTTTACCGACGACGATAGTGCCCTATTCGCTGACGATGTAGTCGAGTGGGATAATTAAGTTGAATAAATTACTGTTCGGGCTTAGATCAGCCCGATGGGGATTACCCAGTATTTTCGGACCGGCAGGATGACGTGTCGAATCGTTTCCCGTCCACGTGCGTGAAGATGTTAACAAGGAGATGGTGATAAAGTCCACTTATTCGTAGTAACACAAAGATTTAGGTTTTATTCTAGATATTGCTTGATAAACGTGTTTGCACATAATACCCATATCACGAGCGATACAATGTTTGTCCGTTACAAAAATGCTACGCAGCGTCGACGCGTGCTCTCGTTCACTCGCGTCCCCACTCAACTCTCTTCGAGCCAGTGCCCGCTCGAACGCAGGGATCGATTTCCCCGGTTGATCGCCGCCATGAAGTAGGCGTTTGCCGCGCGCGTTTCAAATTCAACCGACGCGTGAACAATTACTAAATCGGACAAATCTTAATATGTCAGAATTACTCACCGAACTTCCACCTTCCCTGTGAAATAAACAAAATCTTTTCGCCCTTACACGCTCCCATGACGCTTGACTTGCAGACCCTCGAGAAGGGTGCTTGAGACGTTGCCCTGTCCTCGATCGTGAAAATATTCGGAATTCTACCCCGAATAATTATCGCTTAGTTGGTCGCGGGACATTGCGTTTTCTCGAGGATACTTCTTAAAGGCATGGTCTTGGGAAAAGTCAATGCTCAGATATCACCCTCTTTCTCGGAAATCATAATCGAATGCAATGTCGTGTTTATTCCATAGGCTATCGCGACGATTGATTTACAATAATTATCGTTCTATGTTTACATCATTGTACGTGTGCTGTATCGGTCCCACGATTCAAATATTTCCTCAGAAAAAAATCTTTCTCAGAAATCATCGTCGAAGACGCGATTTGAATTTCCACGAATCGGTCGCGGTCGCGCCTGCGCATCGATCCCCGCACGCGTACGGAGATTGCGCGGCGGCGACGCGTGCCCAAAGTACCTTAAACATCCAGCATGTGGCGCCAATGCGAAATGTATGAAAAACCTGGAAAATTTACCAAGGCGGGCCCAAATACCGACGCGGACCCAAACTACCTTAAACATCCAATAGGTGGCGCGACGCCAATTTAAAATTTTGAAAATCAAATGCGTGCGACGCCATTTTAAAATTTTGAAAATCCACCCCCTCCCCTGTGACGTCAGCCCCCTCGCCCACGAACTCCACCTGCGCGCGCGGCGCCATTTTGCATATTTTGAAATCCCCCTTCCCCTGCGACGTCATCCCCCCTCACCTACGAACTCGGTCGACGCCCTTTTGGAATCCCCCACCCCTGTGACGTCATCCCCCTCACCAACGAAATCGGTACCCCCCTCGCCGCCTCATCCCCGCGCCCAACTCGCCGAAGAGCGCGGCACCCCCCGCCCCGCCTCACCCCCTCACCACCCGGTCCCAGAATCGGCATAGCCTACTTACTCAAACATTTTTAAATTTGTCGAAAAGCTACCTCCCCACCGATTTCAATGATCTTGACATATGTTATCAAAAACATATGAAAAATTTTCGGCATAATATATTGAAATCTCTTTCATAGCTGACGGTATTACGATTGGTTGGGGTTAGATTAGGGCGGGGGCGCGTAAAGCATGGTACCGCAGAGTAGAACATGTGTTAAGGGAGGTTTCTGCCTTGTTGGGCCAAAAAATGTTCGATTTTTCACCAATTTTTTAAGCGGAAAGTATTAAATATAGAATGTTGATATTTGGTAAGTTGACTAAGCGGTCTTTATTGAACGTAAAAATATGTTTTAACGTTTGACAAAACATGGTATTGGGAGTGGGAGGAGGCACGTATGTCGGTGCGCGGGCGATGACATTCTTCGCTTGCGGAAATTCTAAGTCCCGGTCAGGTGATCTGAAGCAAAAAATGAAACATATTTTTACTTTTTACAATATTGTGTATAAGTTGAACTAGAATCATGAAAATAAAACAATAGTGAGCGATCGAAGGGAAGCTTGTCTTTTTTATCAAAAATTTTTGCAGTTTTTTGTTCATTAAATAAAAACGTTTGAATATTTTTGGATAATTCTAGTTCAACTTATACTTGTGGCAAGCCAAACCACATAGCTTCGACCTGCCGCTACAGATATCAAGCATGTAACTACTGCAAGAAGAAGGGACATCTCGAGCAAGCGTGTAGAGCGAAAAATAATACGCAGCAGGTGAAATTCTTCGAGACATCCGAAACACAAACCGAGGAGACAGTGCACGGCGATAGTAGTACAGTAAGCGAATTATGTAATAGGCACGATTTTTTTTCTCTAGAGGTAAATTACGTAGACGATAAAAACGATGATTGCAAACGTTTTGATAAAGAATTTTGCAACAAAAAAGATGTAATAGCAGAACCAATGTTCTTAAATGTAAAGATTAATTCAAAATCGATGGTAATGGAAATTGATACAGGCGTATACCCAACAATTTTATCAGAAAAAATAAAAAATGAATTTTTTAAAGAATTAGAACTTACGAATACAAAACATTTTTTGCAAGACTATGTTGAAAACGTATTAAACCCGATTGGTTCATTAGAAAATTTGAATGTAGAATTAAATAATAAATTGCGCAATTTGGGATGTTTTGTAGTGCCAGGTAGGGGACCGCCGCTTATAGGGCGACAGTGGTTAGCTGCATTTGACCTTTGGCCTTTGAAAATGAATATTTCAAATACATTTAATGATAATAAATTACAAAGTCTAAATATCATTAATATACGTGAACAGTTAATGAATGAATTTAAATTGTTAATTGGAAATAGTCCGGGATTATTTAACAAAGGTAAATTAATCATCCATTTAAAAGAAAATGTAAAACCAGTAGCCCTAAAAGTAAGTAACGTTCCCTACGCTATGAAAAATCTAATAGAAAAGGAAATATCGCGATTGCTACAATTAGGTCATCTAATACCTGTCGAAACAAGCGAATGTGGGACACCAATCGTACCGGTTTTGAAAAGTGATAATACAATACGTATTTGTGGGGATTTTAAATTAACATTGAATCCGCACGTTATTACAAATAAAAGTCCTCTGCCGCGTATCGAAGGCGTATTTGCGGCATTGCAAGGCGGGGAAAAATTTACGGAACTAGATCTAAAGCACGCATATATGCAAATCCCGGTAAACGAAAGTAGTCAAAAGTACTTAACGATAATCACACATCTAGGGTTATATAGATATACGAAAATGCCTGAAGGCGTATGTACATGCCCAGGAGATTTCCAATCAAAAATAGAAGGTTGGAATAGTGAGATGGTGGCCGTGGGGTTTTAATGGGTAAAAATCCCACACTACCCTGGCGCCCTCGGGAGATTCCCCTCTGGAGGTGTCGGGGTGTCTTTTGAAGATTTCCCCACGTTAAAAAAAAAATTGTATTTATACATTTAAAAGAATTAATGAACGTTACTACCATTACCTTTTTTCTCACTATTCATACAGTGTTGAAAAAATAAAGTATGAAAAAAATATACAGACACAGGCGGAATCGAACTCACGACCGCAACAACACCACGCCGACGTTTTACCAAACGCTCCACGACATATTTTTAAACTGAGGTTATGACTTATTATGCTTTCATCGGCGCTACGGAATGTTTTGTTAATTTACATGCAATTATCTCTGTTATTAAGGCCCAATGGCAGAAACGCTCGGACACGTATTTACTTATTTTCGATATAGATTCATCGTGCCAAGGCTCATCAAAATCGATGACTACCTCACTGTGGACTCCCCTTGTTAGATAATATATACGTGACAGGAGCCGACGACGCGGAGCATATGCAAAATTTGAAAGAAGTATGTAAGCGTCTGGAATCGAGTGGATTGCGAGTACGCACAGACAAATGCAAAATCATGCAAGAAAAAATTGAACTCTTAAGGTTTACTATTGATAAAAACGGACTTCATAAGTCTAAAAATAAAGTAAAAGCCATAGTAAAAGCCCCGCGCCCGAGTAATACGAAACAATTACTTTCCCTTTTGGGTTTAATTAATTTTTACGGTCGTTTCTTAAATCATCGTTCGGATAAGTTAAAGCCGCTTTATGATTGTGCGAATAATAAATATTTTTTCTGGTCAAAAGAATGCGAGCAAGCTTTTAACACTGTCAAAGAAGAACTTATTTCTCCTCGCGTTCTCGCACATTACAACCACAAAGAACAGTTAATTTTAGCGTGCGACGCATCAGATTACGGCTTATCCGCGATTCTATCGCATAAATATAAGGACGGTCCCGAACGTCCGATAGCATACGCTTCAAAAACAATTCCTAAAAAAGAAATTCATCGCGCAATAATTGACAAGGAAGCAGCCGCGATCGTATTCGGGTTCAAACGATATTATGATTATATCTTCGGTAAAGAAATAATACTCCGTATAGATCACGGACCACTACAATATATTATAGGTCCCAACACGGGAATCCCACTCACGCCCGCGAGTAGATTACCGAGATGGGCCTACTTTTTATCAGGATTTAAATATAAAATAGAGCAAATGAAATCAAAAGAAAATGGAAATTGCGATGCGCTGTCGAGACTTCCGATAGAAGATGATACAAATATTTTCGACACTGATTTTACACCGATAAATTACATTGCAAGCAGTTTTGATATTTTAAATAGTAAAACAGTAGCTGCAGAAACGAAAAAATGTGAAATTCTAACTAATATAACAAAGTACATAACAAGTGGATGGCCTTTGCAAAGTAATCTGTCGGAGGAAGAAAAACAAAATTTTTCATTGATGAAAACTGCATTTTTTGGGGTCACCGTATCGTTATACCGTGTTCGCTGCAACCAACTATTCTTAAAGAATTACACCTTTCGCATTTAGGTATCGTTAAAATAAAAGCGTTGGCGCGTTCTTACGTTTGGTGGCCAGGTATAGATAACGACATAGAACATCTAGTTAATTCATGTAAAATCTGTAGAGAAGAAAGGAAAAAACCACCAACCGCACCTTTAACACCATGGCCTTGGCCCGACAAAGCGTGGAGTCGTATCCACTGTGATTTTTTGGGCCCGTTTATGGGGCACATGTTTCTTGTAATCATAGATGCTCATTCAAAATGGCCTGAGGTAATCGATTTCCACCAAAATACAAAGGCAGAGAAATTAATAGTCAAATTTCGCGACCTATTCGCTCGTCACGGCCTCGTTAATCACATAGTAAGTGACAATGGGACACAATTTACTAGTGAGATATTTCAGTTGTACTTAAAAAAAATTAGGCATTAGGCATACGTTCTCTCCTCCATACCACCCAGCTACGAATGGAGCAGTCGAAAATTTCGTCGGTATATTTAAAGATAAGATTACGAAAATTGTAAAAGGGGGGAGGAACATAGAAGACGCGGTAAGCATATTCTTATTCGATTATCGTAGCGTTCCGCACAGTACGACAGGCAAAAGCCCAGCTTTTTTAATGTATAAGCGTGAACTTCGAACGAGATTCGATTCGTTGCGACCACGCACTCATAATACTGTATATGTAAAACAACATACTCAAATTGTAAACCGTCAAGGCACGCGCAGAGCCACATTTGAAGAAGGAGATATGGTTATAACTAATAATTATGGTAAAGGTGATAAAAAATTAGAAGGTCACATTGCTAAGCAACTATCTCCTTCTACATTTGAGGTTCAAGTCGAGCCAAATAAAACCTGTAAGCGTCATACAGATCAATTGATAAATCTATCAGCGAAACAACAAATGTTACGTCGTTCCAAGCGTTTACAGCAAAAACAGTGCATGTAAAACTTACTATTTAAAGGGGGAGGAATTGTGATGTAGTCGCGCCGATAGAATAGGAATCTATATCGTAATAATTCACGTACTGCGAGAGTCGCACCTACTCAGTCTTACGCCGGTGCGCAATGAGAGCACCTGTCTAATTGAGCGACGGTTTAAGTAATAAACCATACTTTCTGTTCATTAGACTATTGAGTTATTTCACCATCTTTTCCATCCATGCAATATACAACAACCTTGAAGGTGCGAAATAGTTAAAAGAGGCAAAAGACAGATACCTCAAAAACCAAGTTGCATCAAGTTCGATATAACATGTACTCTCTGAATGCTTCTAATACTTCCAAAAAATTGTTTCAACTGGTTGGAATATTCATTACATTCTGCTGCGTGATAAATTGAATTATTTGTTTAATTTCTGTGTCATGTTTTAATAAATATATTAATATAGTTGAATTTATATTATGTGTCGTTCATTTGGTTTATTACACACGCGTCACATGGCATGTTTATATCTACTTTCAAGAGTAAAAAAGCGCCCTTTCACGTTCGTATTTATTGTTTTAATATATGCCTGTAAAGAAACTAGTTTCACGAGAGGGCGCTCGAAAACCAGTGGTTTGTGGGGGATATCCGAAAGATTACGTGACTAATTGAAGAACTCAAGAACACGTCCGTTAGAATTGAGATCAGAATACATAATAAATTTTTACAGACAGTGTAATAAAATCCTTAGCAACTAATAAACAGGAGAACAATTAATTATAAATATTAAAAGCTCACTTCATTCAAACCTCAATCAATCGATAAGTTACAAAGTCATTCGATAAGTTATAAAGTCGCGCGCAAACAGGCATACCACATATTAACACGAAACCCCTAACACGAAACCCCACAGGTTATTTTAGAATATCGGTACTTCAGACCGGTGACACTGAAGACGAAAGAATGTCAGGTCTATTCTATACCTCGTCTGTGGTAAAACCACCAATTTCATGCGCTTAATGCACGAATCGGAACAGACCCCTTGACACCGAAAAAGTTCGCACTCAGTGCGCACCAGTGCGGGGTGCCGAATTCGCTAAACCAGTTTAAAATTTGTTGCCGTCGGTTATTTAGTTCTCCCACTTCATACTAGAGGGTACTGTACACATGTTCACAAGAAAATACATTCAGTGTCACTACCCTGGCTATGTCGCTCAGGGGTGGGCACTTCCCATATATATCTGTTGACAAAATTTAGTTAAGGGCACATTTCGTCAGAGGCGCTAGGATCAATAAAGTAGAAAGAATTTGGTAACAGATGGCGCTGATGAGATTATTTTGTGGCGGGAGTAGAACATAATCAGCGTCACTATAGCGGTCAGTACTATTGCCCGATGAGAAGATGAGCCACTACCCACAAGCTAAAATGTCACAGGGGCAAGGGGAATCGTCCACTCGCGTGAACCTATTCCCTCCGCCCATTGTCGCGATTGGTTTCATTCGCGTCTACGTCGCGGGACAAACGGTGTTGGAGGGGATAGGTTCACGCGAGTCGACAATTCCCCTTGCCCCTGTGACATTTCAGCTTGTTGGTAGTGGCTCATCTTCTTATCGGGCAATAGTACATAACCGCAGGGTCGTGACACTCAAATGGACTGTCTGTTAGCACGGGATTAGTGGTAACGACAGTCGTGAGGTAGCGCTGGACGCAATATAATTGAGAGAATTATGCACTAGATGGTGTTAGCAACAGTATGTGTGTGGCGAGGGCTTTACCCTCTCTCCGAGATTCGCTCGGGAGTGGGGAGCGGTTCCGTGAGACGAGCGTCGCCACGTTGTGTTAAGAACGCACTTTTTGGTCTGAGTCCTAGAGGTGCATGGTCGCCACGCTGCGTTACACTGCGCTTCAGTTTAGATTTCTAAGCGCATGATTGCTAATCGGTTATTACCTTTGTCGACCAGTATATATTTTATTTGGTATAAGTGTCAGACGCTATGGCCAATTAAGGATCAATAAAGGCCTTTACCAAAGATTATTCTGATCTACTTGATTTTTAATGGAGATTTGGGAGGTGGGGCCCATTGGAAAGAAACACTTTCGGTATTAACCTTCCTATATACCTACATTGGTGGCTCTACATTGGTACCACCACATCGGTGTTCCCACATGTGGAGCTGGAAGCGTCCAGAAGCGTCCCTCGACGCCATTCTTTGCAATTCCTTCAAAGTGTTGTGTTGTATTATATTGTATTTGTTGTGAAATTAACCAATCCCACTTCAAGACAATTTGCCGAAACGTATAAATCTTTATTTTTAAGGCATATAACTGCATCGCAGTCTAGCATGTCCAATTGCGAAGAAACATTCGAGGTTTGCCTTCTTCAATTTGAAAGCATGCTATCTACAAAAAAGCAAATGCAAAATATTTCAGTTGAAGAAAATCCCCGTATTAATAAAATAATATATAGAATATTACTGCGTATTTTGCAACAATTAAAGAAACCCCTTATTTCAATTCTCAACTGCAGGTTATGTAAGATACATGTGCTAAATAATGCAACAAATGAATCTAGCAGTTTATCGAAATATGAACCATATTTTTTAACATGTATTTCACAAATTTATAATATTAGTCAGTATATGCTCACGAATTGCGATATAACACGTGATATCAAGAAAACTACTGAAACGTATGTAAAACGACATGTACATTTCAGTTTCATGTGTAACCATGGAGAAAACGCGACTGTAACAATAATTGATAATATTGTTGCGAACACCCCTTGGATGGGAATCCAAGGTTCACTGGTGCTCGCGAGCGGGACAAGAGACAGCGAGAAGAAGGCGATCGGATCAATCGCCTGTCAAGCTGTCATTCGATAGTCAGCCGCCATTGCCAGCAGACGTCTCGATATCCTATTACGCTTACTGATTGTATTCGTTACCCGTTCCTGTATTGGCCTTGTTACCCCCCTAGTTAATGTTCTGTTATTGTTGTTGTTCAGTAAATGCGCGTTATGCCTTGCCCAAAACGTAACAATATTATAAGATTCACAATTACTGAATTTGTTAAAAAACTGAATAATATCATTAGGGGAAAGGAGATTATAAAGTGCGATATTAATAATATTAAATCAGACATAATGAAAAACGCTGTAATCACACGTAATAAAAGATTGCCATTCAAAACATAAATGTTGCTACATTTTCTTTTTTTACACACTTCTATTTATAAGATTTACATTGCATTTAGGATGCATAAAGTATGATTGTATATAGTCGTGCAACAATTGTATCTCAGTCATATTTAAAGTTTACTGATAGCGCTTTCGGACGGTCGCACTCAGTGCGCCCTAGTACGACCGTTCGAAAGCGCTATGAATTGAAGGATACTTGATCCACGTTTTAAATTTGCCGCCTATAGCAATTTAGTGGTAACGACTCCCGTTAGTTGGCGCTTTTCGTGCTAACAAAATAATACATTGAGTGTCCCGACCCTGACATAACCGTACATCGGAAAGCTTAGAAAAGCTTGGAAAAGCTTAGGAAAGTGCAGAAAAGCATCGTATTGAGAGGTAAGAAATAAACGATTAAGAAAAAAAGTAATTGAATCGTATAGTTATCGAGGACGCGTTATATTATTAGTTAAAGGTACAAGATGGGAAGGAACTATCGCTCATGTGCTGTCCCCGGGTGTTTGGATACGCACTCTACGCGATACCGGTTTCCAAACCCACGCAAAGCAGGAAACGCTACGATATATGGGTTGAAATTATTCAAAATTCAACTTTAATTATTCTGGATCCCCCGCGGGTATATGCTAATTACCGTGTGTGTCATCAACACTTCAGAATCAATGATATTTCATCGAACATGTACTTGGTAAAAACAACAGTACCTATGCAAAAATTACCACCTACCACAGGTTAGTGATGGGCACCATCGAATAATTTAAAGTATCGACTACTTAGTATTTAGTTGCGACATACTATCGACTATGTAATGTAGAGTAAATATTGCTATATTAAGGATTTAGGAATAAAAGAATTTCATCTAACAAAATGTTTATACAAATATCTGATATTTCGACCTACCCGTTATTCCATATTAAAATTTAAAAGAATGATTTGATTTAAATTTTTTGTGGGTAATCTATTTCTCATTTCGAACATAATCTGGCCAGCTTTTGAAAATATTCTTTCTGATGGCACGGAAGTTGCAGGTGTGCATAAATATTTTTCACTTATTTTTTTTAATTTGGGCATTGTGTGTCCATGGGTCTTCCAAAATTCTATAGGCTTATTTTTAATATCTTCATACGGCAGTTCTAAGTATTGTTTTGTTATATTTTCTGCCCTTTCTGAAGGTGTGGAACTATGTCTCGTTAAGTGCGAAACTTTATTTAAATAAAAATACCAGAATTCTGTATTTTGATCCTGTGACTCTTCGTCTTGTTCTGGATTCATAACCCTATTTTCATTATGCACAACATTTAGTAAAGTTTCAATTTCTGATTGTATGGCTGTTTTTGCTGTGTGTGCGTTAATATTATTTTGGAAAACTGCCGTTGTGAACCGGGGGTCTAGTATAGTTGCTGCGCTTGTAATTTCATTTGTTTCTATGTAATCAAATCTAATATCAATATTATTTAATAAATTAATTTTTAATAAATGTCCAGGCCTTGTCGTGGTGTAATATTTTCTATAGCATTTTGGATACCAGTTATTAATGGCACAATTTGGGAAGGTGTGCAATATTTTTCTGCACTTAGGTCTGTAGTTATATACTCTATTGGTTTTAACAATGGTATTATGTCATTTATAATTTCCCACTGTTGCACATTTGGTGTTGCAGAATTTTTGAGTAATTTGGGTAATGATGCCACAGCTGCAGTTAAGGGAACTTTCATTGTAAGTAGTCTCTCCAGCATTATGACAGAGGAGTTCCATCGTGTATGTATGTCCTGTTTTAATTTCAGATGTTGTAATTTCATTTGGGTTTGTATCTCCCTTAATTTGTCTGCTGCGGTAACACTTGTTTTAAAATGAGTCACTATAGAACGGCAAGTTTTTAATGTGCTAACAATATCTGGAATAGCACTAATTGAGTCATTGACAACTAAGTTTAACGTGTGTGCTGTACATGGCAAATGTAAGTATCCCAGACTACGTACAGCACCTATCATATTTGCAGCATTGTCAGTTACAACTGCAACAGTTTTATCTGCTATATTAAATTCTATTAAAGTGCCTTGTATTATTCGTGCTATATATTCAATTGTATGACTTTCATCTAAAACGATAGTGGCTAATACGTTTGAATATAGATTGTTTTGAAGAATGTAATGACTAGTAACCGTTAGAAAAGATTGCGTGTTTAAATTTGACCAGATATCTGTTGTAATGGTGACGTAATTTGTTTGTTGCAGGTTTTGCAAAATTTTAATTTTAGTATCAGCATATACTTGCGGTAAAATGGTACGTCCCAAAGTTCGTCGAGTTGGCAATTCATAGCGAGGTTCCAGTTCTTTGACGAATTCAATAAATCCTTTATCCTCAACAATGCTTAAAGTTTGCAAGTCTTTACAAATCATGGGTGCCACCAGACTGTTTAATTTCTTAATTTTTGTTTCAGGCAGTTCATTTGAAATTGTCCTCAAGGTCAATTGCTTTAAATGTACCTGTGGTCTTTGCACTATAGTTGGTAAGTCAGCATTTTGAGTCATACCAACGCTGACGGTCGTGCCAACATACAGGACCAATACACACTAACTTTTATTGGCACTCAACAGAACTATTTAATTTTTTAGAAAATTAGAACTATATACGCTGATGCCGACACGTTCAGATCTACCCTCTAACTAAATCCTTGATCGTACTGAACTTGTATCGAGCCATTTGTTTATTTTACTTGTGATAAGTGGACTACGCTAATGGGATCCTTTGACTGGAAAGGATACTTTAGATACCTAGCTCTGTTCTCTGTTGCAAGAAAAGTCACATAAGAAAGTACGTTCCACAATCATATTTTCTCCCAGTTATATGAAAGTTTCTTTACGTTCTTCAATTTTGCTTGTTAAATAATAGTATTTCAAAATTTCATATTTTTAATAATTTATAATTATTGTAATGTTGTCGATATTATACAATACTATACCCAGGTAGCACAGGACGTTTTACAAACGTCCATTTTATGTCCGAACGTCCACGGCTTGATTTGGGAAAATGGACGTTTTTAAAACGTTTTCTGGACGTTTTAAAACCGTTCAGAAGACGTTTTAAAAACGTAGTTTGCAGACGTTTTAAAAACGTACTTTGCGGACGTGTTAAAAACGTATTTGACAGACGTTTTAAAAACGTCCAGAACAGTCCAGAATACGCTTTGATTACGTCCGAAACAGGCAAGTGTAAGACGTCTTTAAAACGTTTTGGTTAGGTCTGGAAGAAGCGTTTAAAATATTTTTTTAAGACATTGTGTGTTGTTTTAGAGATTAGTTAAAGGAAACCAGGGATTGTAACCGCTGTCTAAATAACCCATACCATCCACGAAGTATGGATAGATCGAACACGTAAAGCCTAATTATATCTCCATACATACAAATGTTTATGAATGCTTCTAGAACAATGGAAAACAAAAAACGGATGCATTTGTTCAAATGTTTTTGACCGAATGTTTGCAAGCAGGTTTTATACACCCTGATAACTAGATGTATGCAATCTGACGTCAGATTGGCAGCAGGGTCTGCCGTGAGAGCGCAGAGCCTGACATCAGATTCGTAGTCATCTATGTCCGCATTAGGATACGTTCTGATGTACAGGGCCTGACATCAGGACCCTGACGTCAGATGGGCAGCAGATTCGCAGCAGATCCTGCCGTTCGCCTGACACGTGTAACAGCGCCATCTGAGGGTCAGAATTGGCAAACAATTCCCTACGTGTGACGTCCCTAAGCGTGACGTCACATGTACGTGGCTACGCACCAACACATGTGTACCGTGATTGCTATAGGTGTCCCCCCCCCCCGCCCGCCCTTTCTCCTGCGCACAGGAAATTAATAAGCAGCATTTTTGGAGTAGATTATGTTCACATAACCTGCGAGGTTTATTAAACAAGTATTCAATTTATTTGTAAAGGTATTTATTTTTATTAATAAGGCGATAAGTGGCATATATATATATATATATATATATAATTAACTCTGAAAAGAAATACAATATTATAAAATTGAAATGATACTGGGAATGTACCAATCCATGAGTATTTTATTAAATGGGCGCTGAAAAGTGCCGATTGATGTTCATTGTGAACATCGAGAGGTTGTTCCCGTTTTAATAAATTAAAATGGGCACTGAAAAGTACCGTTTGGTTTCTTCGCCACTGTTAAAAGGAGACACACCTGTACTTTTAATGGGCACATTTCTGAAAAATAAAATATTTACCATAATTAATTATCGTTTTCCCGCAACAGTAAATCGTGACTTTTACGGTCATGACATTTAGTGTCATGACTTTTACTGATACGAACCTTCAAAGGTCAGCTTCTTCTTCGGGCTGCTGGTCGTCCGTCCACAAATCGCAGCGCATTCGCGATGCATTGGAGGCTGCCGTCGCGCGTGGACCACTCTTCTTACTTCGGACCCTCTCCTTGGCGGCTCGAAGTGCCTGCTGCATCGACCGTTGGAAATCTGATCGGAGCGGCTTGGTGAAGTGCGGGTTCCCAGACACCGCTTCTGAAAAAGTAATGCACGCAAAGTACGTTAGCATAATTATGCATAAAAACATGGAAATGATTATTGCTTCGTACCGTAGATCGCCATTACGATACGGGTGTTGTATAAGGGCCTTTGCCCTGTTCGGCCGAACCACGTGAAGGACCGTGTCACGTCGTCGACCAGCACTTCCTTCAGGCAAATGCCGACCGCTTCCTTCAGGCTGAACCCACCCACGTATTTTAAATATTGAACCTAAACAAAGTAAGTAAAGATTGATGTAAGTATGTATTATATCAAATAAAATAAGAGCATAATTTCGTTTTCGCTTACAACATTGGAATAGCTGTCGTCATCGATGTTCTCGAAACAGTCCACCTCCTCCGGTGACGATAGCGGAATGACGGCTGGTTTTTGTGGTGGACCGTTATGGGTGGGCTGCACATATTGGAGAATACTACCCAACAGAGTATTCATTCTTCTGCAAACAGAACAAATGGAGACGTAACGTATTAATAAACACGATGCATGCGATACTTACTTTAGCTCCGTCTCGACGCGTGCCGTACGATCTTCCAGGCTCCTGCGAACATGAACATTTATAATAGAAAACTTCACACTATCAATATTTTTATAACAAAAAAAAAAGGGAACATGTAAATTTACCCTTTAGCAGAAGGTAGGATGTGCACTGTATGGTGCTGCAACGGCTCACTCCGGATCACAGTGGCGCGTGCAGACGATGTCCCTGCATCGTGATGATCCGTTAATGCTGCGAGGGCAGGAAGACTGGCAGCAGAAGTGTTCTGAAACATACGAACGTTACTTGAGTTAGTCGTAGAAAAATCATTTGACGTTTTTGGAATGTTTTCTGTTTGCAGGATCGTCCTCAAATCCTCGATGTCCTGATCGATCGATTGTTTCTGCACGGTTGACGTCCTTCTCTTTTTCGGCGCTTCCTCCTCCGAAGAAGTCGTCCGGTACCTCGTTGGTTTGGCGACCACACGCTTCTCTCGCTGCGACATGTCAACCTGTGAGTAAAAGTACATATTGCAATACTTAGCAAAGGCGTGTTGGCTGTTTTTCCTATTTTATATGCAATATTAACGTAACCCAAACTTCAAGACAAACCCAGGTAATGTATTACTCAATAATTCGAGTGTAACCGATCATAAAAGCGGAGCGCGCGGCTTGATTACCTGGGCCGGAAAATTCCCAATACCTAGCTCTTCGCGACACTAAAATTTTCGAAGCTCGGGCATCACTCTTGTCCAGCGGTCGCAGGCAGCTCTGCGCTGGGCCGGTGCATGGTTGTAGTGGAATGCGTCCGTGAGGCGGTGTTGCCATTTTACAAGTTCGCGCGCGCGCGGGTTGCAGGATTAAACGATGACCCTGTATAAGGCGACCGAGTTTCGTCAGTTCCTTCTATATACAGGGCCAGTTGTACTGTATTGTATACTTAACGATGAGATATACAAGTATTTCTTAATTTTACATGCGGCCATAAGGATTTTGGTTTCAGAATCTCCATCGGGCCCACACTTGAGATTCGCAGAGTCAGCTTTGCAAAAATTTGTTCTTCGTAACGAAAAACTATATGGCCCGACTTTTAATAGTTATAATGTCCATTGTCTTCTTCACTTAACCAACGATGTGAGACGTTTTGGTAATTTAGATTCATGTTCGGCTTTTCCCTATGAAAACAACATGTCCATTTTTAAAAAATTTCTTAATAAGCCATCTCTTCCTCTCCAACAATTTTCCAACAGGATGAGGGAGATACAATCTCATGGCACAAACATTCATCGTAATGTCAATATTTCTATTCGCGTATCTACACCCCTCACTAACGACACCAATTGTTCCGAGTACCATAAGATAGAATTCAACAACTTATCTCTGGGCACAAATGTACGCGATAATTGTTGCATCTCAGACGATGGCTCCATCTGTATAATTCTCAATATTGGCAAGGACAAAGACTCGTATCGTTTGGGTATCAAAAAATTTTTAGAAGTTGTTAATTTTTATGATGTCGCCGTAGTGTCTTCGGCCCTTGGAATATATAAATGCGCCACATTGGGCCCTGAAATTTTATATCTCTCCCCCGATCAGGTTCGTGGCAAATGTTACAGAATGCCTTTTCGCTGTAGTATGTCCACTGACACAAACCCCTCAGAACCCCGTAGGTATATCGTTGCTGTTATTATGCACAGCGAGAAGCCGTAAGATCCGTAGTATTTACATTCTTCCACCTTTATTTCTCCCTTGTGCAGCTTCTCGCGTCAGGCGGTCACCATGGTGGTTTTAGTGGGTGCAAGCCCCACATAATCTCACCCCTGCCATGGGGGGGGGGGGTGAGGTATCCGTTAGGGATTTCCACCATGTAAAAAAAAAAATTATCTCTTCCCTTTCTAGTCACGTCTCTTGTTTTTGGTAAGTTACGAATATTTTCTGGTGAGTGGCACGCTCTATAATATTTACATTTTCATCTTTTGTACTGTACTTTCCTTTTGCATTGCTCTTCATAAATAATATATTTACACCTTGTTAATCTCTGGTGATGAGTTATTTTATCGTTTGGTTCGAATATTTCTTCATGGGTCATTTTTTCACGTTTTCTACTGTTATAGCCTTTGTCGAGTTACACTCGAATTATTGAGTAATACATTACCTGGGTTTGTCTTGAAGTTTGGGTTACGTTAATATTGCATATAAAATAGGAAAAACAGCCAACACGCCTTTGCTAAATATTGCAATATGCACTTTTACTCACAGGTTGACATGTCGCAGCGAGAGAAGCGTGTGGTCGCCAAACCAACGAGGTACCGGACGACTTCTTCGGAGGAGGAAGCGCCGAAAAAGAGAAGGACGTCAACCGTGCAGAAACAATCGATCGATCAGGACATCGAGGATTTGAGGACGATCCTGCAAACAGAAAACATTCCAAAAACGTCAAATGATTTTTCTACGACTAACTCAAGTAACGTTCGTATGTTTCAGAACACTTCTGCTGCCAGTCTTCCTGCCCTCGCAGCATTAACGGATCATCACGATGCAGGGACATCGTCTGCACGCGCCACTGTGATCCGGAGTGAGCCGTTGCAGCACCATACAGTGCACATCCTACCTTCTGCTAAAGGGTAAATTTACATGTTCCCTTTTTTTTTTGTTATAAAAATATTGATAGTGTGAAGTTTTCTATTATAAATGTTCATGTTCGCAGGAGCCTGGAAGATCGTACGGCACGCGTCGAGACGGAGCTAAAGTAAGTATCGCATGCATCGTGTTTATTAATACGTTACGTCTCCATTTGTTCTGTTTGCAGAAGAATGAATACTCTGTTGGGTAGTATTCTCCAATATGTGCAGCCCACCCATAACGGTCCACCACAAAAACCAGCCGTCATTCCGCTATCGTCACCGGAGGAGGTGGACTGTTTCGAGAACATCGATGACGACAGCTATTCCAATGTTGTAAGCGAAAACGAAATTATGCTCTTATTTTATTTGATATAATACATACTTACATCAATCTTTACTTACTTTGTTTAGGTTCAATATTTAAAATACGTGGGTGGGTTCAGCCTGAAGGAAGCGGTCGGCATTTGCCTGAAGGAAGTGCTGGTCGACGACGTGACACGGTCCTTCACGTGGTTCGGCCGAACAGGGCAAAGGCCCTTATACAACACCCGTATCGTAATGGCGATCTACGGTACGAAGCAATAAGCATTTCCATGTTTTTATGCATAATTATGCTAACGTACTTTGCGTGCATTACTTTTTCAGAAGCGGTGTCTGGGAACCCGCACTTCACCAAGCCGCTCCGATCAGATTTCCAACGGTCGATGCAGCAGGCACTTCGAGCCGCCAAGGAGAGGGTCCGAAGTAAGAAGAGTGGTCCACGCGCGACGGCAGCCTCCAATGCATCGCGAATGCGCTGCGATTTGTGGACGGACGACCAGCAGCCCGAAGAAGAAGCTGACCTTTGAAGGTTCGTATCAGTAAAAGTCATGACACTAAATGTCATGACCGTAAAAGTCACGATTTACTGTTGCGGGAAAACGATAATTAATTATGGTAAATATTTTATTTTTCAGAAATGTGCCCATTAAAAGTAGAGGTGTGTCTCCTTTTAACAGTGGCGAAGAAACCAAACGGTACTTTTCAGTGCCCATTTTAATTTATTAAAACGAGAACAACCTCTCGATGTTTACAATGAACATCAATCGGCACTTTTCAGCGCCCATTTAATAAAATACTCATGGATTGGTACATTCCCAGTATCATTTCAATTTTATAATATTGTATTTCTTTTCAGAGTTAATTATATATATATACAGGGTGTCCCAAAAATGCTGCGGTTCCTTGAAGGGGGTGGTTCAGGGGGTGATTGCAAACAAGTTTTTCCTTTGCGAAAATTCTCTCCGAGGTTTCGTTAACGAGATATTAACAAAAAGCACCGACCTATCAGAGCGCGAGTCTAACGGCCGAGTTCCCGCGCTAGCGTGGCTACGCGCCGCGCCGCGACTGCGAACAAGCAACTCGGCATGCATCGAAGAAAATTTCGTAGAATGGCAAATGAAAAAGACGTAACAAATAAAATCGAACATGTTGTCATGGTGTGTTTGTTATTTAAAATGAATAAAGGATAAATGGATGAAAATCACGTGTAACGTAAATAGACGAATACACAGTTTTTTTTTAGAAGATTCGAAAATAATAATTATTTGTAGTGGGAGGATAAGGAATATGTAAATTTTCTTGTGTTAATAACTTAGCCACGAAAATGGTAATGTAACAGGAAATTAACGAAAAGTTATCGTAGTTCGTTATTGTGATAAAAATCCGTAATTCAATAACGGCCAGCACTGTTGCTGGCCAGACTTATTCGTTATCAAACGAATATGTCTGTTTAAAAAGTCCGAATAAATATTTTCGTACGGGAATTTGGAGAATTATCGCCGGAAATAAGCCATAGCTTGCGTTAAATTTAAAAATGAATGATCACCAATTAAGTAACTAAAACTCACCCTTGTCGGAAATTCACCTGCAGCTTGAAAACCTGTGTCACTGGGTCACTGAACCGATCCTGGTCATCGATGGACGAGCCCCGTGCACAGCTGGTCCCAGGTATACGACACTACCCAAAGTTAAGGGTCGCAATGTCAGGTGCGTCCAGGTTAATGTACCGAATATTCACTTCACTACACGGCTACTAACACTGATCACTTAATTTATTTTCCATGGAACGTGTTGTTCCTACGTTTTAAAAATTGGTGGCCCCGAAAGGGGCCGATTGTAATCAATTCAAAAATTGCTCCATGTGGCCACCGCCATTTTCAATGCAGGTTTCAGCGCGGAGAATTAGTTGTCTCTGCACGCCCTGCAATGTTTCCGGCGTTGTTTTGGCCACCGCCGCGTGAATGAGCGCAACTGCTTCCTCAGGGGTAGCCACCGGCTGACGATACACCTCATTCTGAAATGATTGTTGTACAAGAAATACGAAACGTAAGTAAAAAATGAATACCTACAACAAGAATAAGTAAAGAGTAACAGCAATAATGAAATTACCTTCAGGTAGCCCCAGAAGAAAAAATCCAGCGGATTCATATCCGGTGACCGTGGGGGCCACGCAACGTGAGCCTCCTCTTCACTGCCGCGGCCGATCCACCTGTCCTGAAAGGTTTCACCTAAATAGGCGCGGACATTCAACGTGTAATGTGGCCCAGCACCGTCGTGCTGGTAGTACATGTTCTGTCGGATCTCATATGGAATATGGTCCATAAGATCCGGCAGAACATGTTCTAGAAAATATTTATACGTTGGGCCGTCCAGCCTGTCTGGCAGAATGTACGGCCCAACGATAAATTCGCCACAAATGCCGGCCCATAGGTTGATCGACCAACGGACTTGTGCTGCACGTGTACGAAGCGCTAGGGGATTTTCGTCGCTCCACACATGCATATTGTGGGAATTGAAGCATCCTTCCCTGTTGAAAAGTGCTTCATCCGTCCACAATATGTATTTGGGGAACGACGGATTCCTTTGCACTTCTCCCAACAGTCACCTGGAATATTGAATCCGCTGGATGTAATCCCCGGCGTGCAAATGTTGCACCCGTACATATTTGTACGGATGCAACCTGCGATCCCTGAGAATTCGGTGCACCGTCGAGCGGGTGACACTAGAACAAAATGCAAAAACATCCACTTTTAGATAACATTTTTTTTCTTAATTAATAATTGCTGCAGTTCTCTTGAACTGTGACTTACTTTAGGTGGCGGCTCAAGACGCGCACACTGATAGTTGGATCGGCTTCAACGGCGTCGAGGATTCTCTCGACGGTGCCCAGATCTCGCGCTGGTGCGGGTCTGCCCACCTCGCTGCCTCGCGGCATCATGGACCCAGTCGCGAATAGCCTCGACTCTAGCCGACGAAATGTATCCTCGCTTGGCGTTTGGATCTCAGGATATTCCAGCGCAAATGCTCGCGCAGCAGCACTTGCGTTCCCGTCGTTCCAGGCGTACACCCAGAACATCCTGTAGTATTCTTGTGCCGTGAACATTTCTGAGACGTGATTGCTAGCTGACTGACAAGATTTTTTTCCAAACAACTTCCCTCTACCCCCAAGTAGTTTCTCTCATCCATTATGAGTTTACTCCCACCAGGAGAAGAGGCTTTAGGTAAAAAGAAGCCAGCACATTTTCGGAACACACGTGTTTTGCAGAAGTGCAACGAAAACATTCACAAAAGCCCGCGCTCCGTCCTTCCACTGCCAATGTACCCATTGCTTCGAGATAGAAAACAGACACCACGTGTATCGGTTCGAAAGGGTCCGAAGGGAAGAGACGTAGAAAGTCTTCGAGTTGCTATAAAGAAGAAAATGCATAACATTCCTGTTTCCCCTTTCCGATACCCTGAGTTCACGTCTGCTACGAGGCGGAACCAATTAAGTCATAAATTATCCGAAGCTGTAGGAAACCGTTCTCTACCGCCGACTTGCGGGACAATACGATCATAAACCGCGACCCTGGCGAAATGCTCTGGCTGATGGGCCTGATTAATTTTGGAGAACTGGAAATTACAGAGTATTATCCAGCATCAATACGTCTCGCGGAGAGACACAGGAAAGAAGGGTAGTCCGCTGACTGCGCGTAGTCCCGCCCGTTTCGTCCTACCCTCAAATTAAAGACGGATCCCTTATCTCTCGAGTATAAACACGCGGTCGAATTTCAAAACACAAGCACGCGTCGACGTATTCGGTGCGAGAGACTTTGGGCTTGAAGTCCCATTGGCCGCAAACTAACCAATCGGGCCTGCTTATCTCTCGTGTCTAAACACGCGCTCGGGTTTCAAAACAAAAGCGCGCGTTGACGTATTCGGTGCGAGAGACTGTGGGCTTGAGGCCCGATTGGCCCTGCATCCCTCGCAAATGGCCACTGTCCTCAAGAGGGCCTCTTCACAGCAATATCTCCTCCCCAAGGCCTACCTTCTCTCGCACCGAATACGTCGACGCGAGCTTGTGTTTTGAAATTCGACCGCGTGTTTATACTCGAGAGATAAGGGATCCGTCTTTAATTTGAGGGTAGGACGAAACGGGCGGGGCTACGCGCAGTCAGCGGACTACCCTTCTTTTCCTGTGTCTCTCCGCGAGACGTATTAATGCTGGATAATACTCTGTAATTTCCAGTTCTCCAAAATTAATCCGGCCCATCAGCCAGAGCATTTCGCCAGGGTCGCGGTTTATGATCGTATTGTCCCGCAAGTCGGCGGTAGAGAACGGTTTCCTACAGCTTCGGATAATTTATGACTTAATTGGTTCCACCTCGTAGCAGACGTGAACTCAGGGTATCGGAAAGGGGAAACAGGATTGTTATGCATTTTCTTCTTTATAGCAACTCGAAGACTTTCTACGTCTCTTCCCTTCGGACCCTTTCGAACCGATACACGTGGTGTCTGTTTTCTATCTCGAAACAATGGGTACATTGGCAGTGGAAGGACGGAGCGCGGGCTTTTGTGAATGTTTTCGTTGCACTTCTGCAAAACACGTGTGTTCCGAAAATGTGCTGGCTTCTTTTTACCTAAAGCCTCTTCTCCTGGTGGGAGTAAACTCATAATGGATGAGAGAAACTACTTGGGGGTAGAGGGAAGTTGTTTGGAAAAAAATCTTGTCAGTCAGCTAGCAATCACGTCTCAGAAATGTTCACGGCACAAGAATACTACAGGATGTTCTGGGTGTACGCCTGGAACGACGGGAACGCAAGTGCTGCTGCGCGAGCATTTGCGCTGGAATATCCTGAGATCCAAACGCCAAGCGAGGATACATTTCGTCGGCTAGAGTCGAGGCTATTCGCGACTGGGTCCATGATGCCGCGAGGCAGCGAGGTGGGCAGACCCGCACCAGCGCGAGATCTGGGCACCGTCGAGAGAATCCTCGACGCCGTTGAAGCCGATCCAACTATCAGTGTGCGCGTCTTGAGCCGCCACCTAAAGTAAGTCACAGTTCAAGAGAACTGCAGCAATTATTAATTAAGAAAAAAAAATGTTATCTAATAGTGGATGTTTTTGCATTTTGTTCTAGTGTCACCCGCTCGACGGTGCACCGAATTCTCAGGGATCGCAGGTTGCATCCGTACAAATATGTACGGGTGCAACATTTGCACGCCGGGGATTACATCCAGCGGATTCAATATTCCAGGTGACTGTTGGGAGAAGTGCAAAGGAATCCGTCGTTCCCCAAATACATATTGTGGACGGATGAAGCACTTTTCAACAGGGAAGGATGCTTCAATTCCCACAATATGCATGTGTGGAGCGACGAAAATCCCCTAGCGCTTCGTACACGTGCAGCACAAGTCCGTTGGTCGATCAACCTATGGGCCGGCATTTGTGGCGAATTTATCGTTGGGCCGTACATTCTGCCAGACAGGCTGGACGGCCCAACGTATAAATATTTTCTAGAACATGTTCTGCCGGATCTTATGGACCATATTCCATATGAGATCCGACAGAACATGTACTACCAGCACGACGGTGCTGGGCCACATTACACGTTGAATGTCCGCGCCTATTTAGGTGAAACCTTTCAGGACAGGTGGATCGGCCGCGGCAGTGAAGAGGAGGCTCACGTTGCGTGGCCCCCACGGTCACCGGATATGAATCCGCTGGATTTTTTCTTCTGGGGCTACCTGAAGGTAATTTCATTATTGCTGTTACTCTTTACTTATTCTTGTTGTAGGTATTCATTTTTTACTTACGTTTCGTATTTCTTGTACAACAATCATTTCAGAATGAGGTGTATCGTCAGCCGGTGGCTACCCCTGAGGAAGCAGTTGCGCTCATTCACGCGGCGGTGGCCAAAACAATGCCGGAAACATTGCAGGGCGTGCAGAGACAACTAATTCTCCGCGCTGAAGCCTGCATTGAAAATGGCGGTGGCCACATGGAGCAATTTTTGAATTGATTACAATCGGCCCCTTTCGGGGCCACCAATTTTTAAAACGTAGGAACAACACGTTCCATGGAAAATAAATTAAGTGATCAGTGTTAGTAGCCGTGTAGTGAAGTGAATATTCGGTACATTAACCTGGACGCACCTGACATTGCGACCCTTAACTTTGGGTAGTGTCGTATACCTGGGACCAGCTGTGCACGGGGCTCGTCCATCGATGACCAGGATCGGTTCAGTGACCCAGTGACACAGGTTTTCAATATATTCAATATATTCGTTTGATAACGAATAAGTCTGGCCAGCAACAGTGCTGGCCGTTATTGAATTACGGATTTTTATCACAATAACGAACTACGATAACTTTTCGTTAATTTCCTGTTACATTACCATTTTCGTGGCTAAGTTATTAACACAAGAAAATTTACATATTCCTTATCCTCCCACTACAAATAATTATTATTTTCGAATCTTCTAAAAAAAAACTGTGTATTCGTCTATTTACGTTACACGTGATTTTCATCCATTTATCCTTTATTCATTATTCATTTTAAATAACAAACACACCATGACAACATGTTCGATTTTATTTGTTACGTCTTTTTCATTTGCCATTCTACGAAATTTTCTTCGATGCATGCCGAGTTGCTTGTTCGCAGTCGCGGCGCGGCGCGTAGCCACGCTAGCGCGGGAACTCGGCCGTTAGACTCGCGCTCTGATTGGTCGGTGCTTTTTGTTAATATCTCGTTAACGAAACCTCGGAGAGAATTTTCGCAAAGGAAAAACTTGTTTGCAATCACCGCCTGAATCACCCCCTTCACGGAACCGCAGCATTTTTGGGACACCCTGTATATGCCACTTATCGCCTTATTAATAAAAATAAATACCTTTACAAATAAATTGAATACTTGTTTAATAAACCTCGCAGGTTATGTGAACATAATCTACTCCAAAAATGCTGCTTATTAATTCCCTGTGCGCAGTAGAAAGGGCGGGCGGGGGGGGACACCTATAGCAATCACGGTACACATGTGTTGGTGCGTAGCCACGTACATGTGACGTCACGCTTAGGGACGTCACACGTAGGGAATTGTTTGCCAATTCTGACCCTCAGATGGCGCTGTTACACGTGTCAGGCGAACGGCAGGATCTGCTGCGAATCTGCTGCCCATCTGACGTCAGGGTCCTGATGTCAGGCCCTGTACATCAGAACGTATCCTAATGCGGACATAGATGACTACGAATCTGATGTCAGGCTCTGCGCTCTCACGGCAGACCCTGCTGCCAATCTGACGTCAGATTGCATACATCTGGTTATTAGGTGTTGTGCCAAGGCGCCTGTGGTCGAGATTCTAGGTGCGAATCTCGGGGTGCTCCTGGGCATCCTTCGCGATCGTCGTCCACGGGCTCCGGAGGTTCGGGTGATTATGCTGGGACGGAAGGATTCGGTTGAGAACCCGGAGGTAGGAGATCGTTGCAGGTTAAAGAGTTGGAACTCACCGTAAGGTTAACAAGTTTATTCAGTCCCGATCTGGGTGACAGTGACACTGTGCGTAGGTTGGCGTGAGTCTCGTATAAAGTCGGGTGATGTTCCCGTAACAAAGCTTTATCAAGTCTGCCGTCGCATTGCTCGTACGTCGTTATTATACCTTAGTCGGGACGAAGCGGGGACCATCGGGGTCTCCGCCTTTGGCCTGGGTTTGGGGTGATTTCGCCATATGCTGACAGTCTTTGTGCGCTTCTGAAATCGCTTACTCGGTTGTGCCTGATTTCGGCCGCTCGATTGCGGCAATCGGTATGTGCGTGGTGTCGACACGCTTAGGTGTCGGCCCGGGCACAACATCCCCCCCCCCTCTTATGGAGAGTGCTTAGGGGGATTTTTCCCTATCGGTCTACAAAATTCCCGGGCTACCCTACACCTTCAAGGCTTCGGTGTATTCGCTGTCCTCGGCTGGTCTTCTGGGCTTTGTCGCTTTTGGTTGTTTGGGAATCAGTATTTTATGGCGCTGTTGATAATCGCGTGTTAACAAATATATGACTATTAGGCTAAGTATTACTAGTACAATAGTTGTTGTTGTTGGGTGTACAATTTGCCAGGTCGCTAGTCCCGGTTGGGGATTGTTATTCTCTAATTCGCTTTCTACCTGGTTAAGTTGGTTGTATAGCGTTGAAAATTCGGATGGATTTTTCAGGAGTTTGTCTAGCTGAAACCGCGAGAGGGGTTGCGCTGGTTCGCCCCTGTGTGTCGCGTTTAACGCTACTGTTATGTCGTAACGTGGTGCCGTTGGTAGTTCGAGATCTTGACTGTACGCTGTTTGTCGCTTTTTTAATACTACGTCCTTACTTCGGATATTACAATTTCCCGTGATCTTGAGAATTCCTGTCTTATCTATATTGACGTGTTCTGGTTGCCGTTCGTTACACTGTATGGTCAGTGTTTCGGGCTGGCGCGTCGCGAAAATCCACGTGTCCGCGTACGAGGTCCCTATCCACATTGTGTGGTTCGCCGTAATGTACTTTATTTCGCAATTTTTGGGGGACTCATCCGCGGGTTGCAGCCATAGGCTTGCTTCGCACTCGAGATCGTTATTTGCGTTGTGCGCTAGCATGGGTTGTTCGCAGTAATACTGATCGGCTACTCGTTTGCATTCCCTTAGCTAGGGTTGCCATAATTGCCAAGCATTGATACGGGACGCAGTGGCGGATTCAGGGGGGGGGGCGCCCCTCCTTAAAAAAAAACACTTTTTCATTTAGCAGGAAAATATTATCGGGAAAGGTCCCTGGTTTATTTCTCAGACCTACACCCCGCCCTCCTCAAGAAAATCTTGGATTCGCCCCTGCGCCCCCCTCCCGGAAATCCCAAATCCGCCCCTGACGGGACGTTTAAGTACTAAATAAATAAAACACGAAAAAAGTGGGTAGGTAAGGGTTTATTTTACTCTGATAAAACCTCAAAGAAGTTTTAGCAATCTAATAAAATGAACATGTAGAATAATAAAAAAGATGCAAGGCTAATCCTTTTTAGCCCAGTCATATTTTAAAGTTGATTTTGCTTTCTTAATTATATCATTTTCTTCTTTCACATAATTATAAAATTGGGCGCGTCATTTTATAATTATAATGACAAATCAAAATTGCTTCAATTGTCTCCACTGACAATCTGTTTCTTTCGTCCGACCATTGAGTTGACATTAGGGAAAATATTCTCTCCACATTTGCGTTGTGGGCTGGAATGGCAAATACGTATTCGCATAGCTTTATTAGACATGACTTCTGATGAATATACTTTGTATCTGTAAAAAACTTTAGCCATTTCTCTTCCATACTCAATTTCATAGTTGTTTCGCAGTTTTGGTTGGTATTATTTTTCTCTAAATAATCTTTTAGATATACAAACTGGTTGAATAGAGTCTCAGTGTTGCCAATATCGAGGTTTCTTTCTTGTAAATATGCAATAGTACGTTCCATTTCTTCCCATTCAGGAACTTGTTTGAGAGTCATCCAGTCGAACGCATTGAATTTTTGGAATGATTGTGACCATTTTTCAATATATTCCACAGCAGTATTAAAGAAATTAATAGCCTGTTTTTCGAAAGTTTCCACTTTGGTGCTGCTTCCGGAATCACGCTTTAAGCGATTCAAGATTTGTTTTGTCGCCATTCCAATAAAATTGGATTTTTTTCTTTCGATCATATTTTGTTTTGTCTCTTGTAATACAGACTTTACTTCCAGGACTGTGATGTTTGATTTTTCAATTTTTTTAATTTGAGTTTCAAACGTATTGAGCTGTGAGTGCAAGAAGCAAAAATAAGCTTCGCTCAATGGATCATCAAAAAAATCTTTAATAGCTTTTGGTGGTCTCTCTTCGTTAGCGAAAAAATCTTTTAATGGCTGCCACAGTTTCAATATTCTTTCAACTGCGGGTAAAAGTGATAACCACCTGGTTCCAACGTAGGATAATAAGTTTTTATAGGCAACACCAACATATTCACAAAACTCTTTGAGTTTTTCAGTCCTCACAGTGTAAATGCTAAAGTACTTGAATATCTTGACGACTATTGATTCAACATCGACAGTCAAAACATCAGCGGCTGTTGATAGAGTGTTGTGCAAAACGTGTGCTGGACATCCTATGCCTTCAATATCTCTTTCCAATTCAGAGCTCAGTCTAAAAAACACATTATTTCTTCCAGCTCGGTTTAGACCTCCGAAGTTAGTGTTCGTATTATCTCCGCAAAAAGCAATAAGCTTATCCATGGGAATATTTAGATTTTCGAGAGATATTTTGCAATACTCGGCGATTGTTTCAGAACGTTCATTACATAAAGAAGCCAATTTTAGTAATTTGGATTGCTGTCCGTCTTTTTCATTGAAGAATTGGATTACTAACGGAAACATCTTTTCAGCATTATGGTTACTGGCATCTGTAGCTATTCCAAAAAACGACACCTTTTTTAAATCTTTAACGCATTGTTGCACATTGTAAGGGGCGAGTATATTTTTCACGATTGGCAGTAGTTTGTTTAGTGGCTACTTTTGAGTCAGCATACATCAATGCATTCAGTTTAGTAGTACAATCTAACGAGTTAAATGATTGGTGGTGACGTACTACTTTGTACGCCGTAGTCAGCTCAGCAGCCGCAATTAAAATTTCTTCTTTCGAATCTTTCTTTATCATAAAACCAGAAATATCCTTGGAAGTTGAAGCGGTCCTGATATTTGATTTATGAAGATTTGTAGCAATGTGTTGTTGGATGTCGGATTTTCCACCATGGGTAATGGTAATATGAGAATTACAAATAGAACACAGTGCTTCAAATTCAGTTCGACCTTTCTTTATAAATGTCCAATGTTTGGTATATACATCTTTAAAATGACACTTCCTCTTTGGCATCTTTTATTACAGGTATTAAAATGGGGTTACTTAAAAAAGACTCGATGTACGAGAGCGAGCAATTATTTATTTTATTACACACGCGCGAAACAAATTAGCGTTCACTGAGCACTGACAGTTGATCCGTGGCACAACGCGTCCATGAATGCTAAGAAACTTGTTCTGCGCCGGATGTTTCTTGGAGGGGGAACACCTACAGGAGTAGTGGGAATGTGTGCGTGAACTGACGCCAGCGCCAAACCAGCCAAGTGGCCCCAACGCGAAGCTAACCACGGCCAACCAGCGTCAACAATCTATTTCCCGGCAAGTTAGGGAGAAAACGGGACAAAAACAGGACAAATAGTAATACGGGACTGAGTAGTGAAATACGGTGACAGTCCCGTATATACGGGACGTATGGCAACCCTACCCTTAGCTCGTCTTGACTGGTGGGCACATACTGGTTGCTGCTTGCGTCAATGACGAGTATCGGTGTTCTGATGACTAATACCGCGTATGAATTTCCATGAACATGGATTGGGGCTGGAGTTGCCTCGATCACTGTGAACGTTTGTGAGGAAATGAGGGGAACGGTTATTACTGCTATCAACGTAGTCTTATCGAAATACGCAGTGACCGATGACAATTTCTCGATCACGTTAGTATTTTCTAAGTTGGGTGCTATTGGGAATGTGAGTCCGTTTGGGAGATGCTGTACGGCGGTTTGTAGTAACCTAGTGATTTGCGCGCTCGACAGTACGTTTGTGCTAATGATGCCTCCTTTGAGGCCTGTGTAGTATTGCAACACATCGTCTACGTCTTGTGTCAAGTCGGTCAGTAGGGCATTTAACGTAATGAAATGATCTACTACGTCAGCTCTTCGCGTTTGTTGTAGTATGGTCGTTTCAATTTGCGCGCGTAATAGTCTCGTCTGTCTCGCTAGTATTTGTTCGTTACGCTGTATCGTTCTTTCCGCGTCATGTAAGTGATGCAGTGTGTTATTTGTTATCTGGACTTGTTTTTTCATAGCAGTCATTAGCGTACTTTGTGTTCCGCCTAACCGTGACAGATGGTTGTTAATCTGTTCGGCGTCGTCGGCGTCCATAGTCCCGAATATGGTTTTGGCTAAGGTCCCTATTCCGTTAATTAGTCCCCGTCGCTTACCGGGTACATAAGTCGGCATTTCCGACACTTGGTTTACTCTTCTATACAGTTTTTCTGCCCTTCTGAGTAGAGGGTCCAGGTGTTCCCCACATGTAGGTTGGATCGCAATTTCGTTTTCACAACGACGCTGTAACTGATTTACGTACGAAACTATCTGTCGATTCCTTTCGAGGAGGGTGTCCATCTTTAGGTGGGTCACGATCTTCCACGAATCGGTTACCATGTGTAGTTCCCCGAGGTGCGTAAAGTGGATTCCTGCTTTATGCTTGATTGGTGATATCGTAAATGATGCCTGGCCGCCAGTTGGCGCTGCTTCGATTAGGCCTCCCGTTAGGGCGGTCATCCTGGAACAGTGAAGTCGGATTCTATCCCCGCCTAATTTAATTGAGTCGCGCCTACTATATATATTAGGTTGATCGCGAGTTTTACTCATTATACACGTTTTGTGGCCTGACCAACTGTTGTCCAGACGCTTACAGCATGTATCCCGAGGCCTTGCGTGTGGTAAGTATCCTTACTAGTTACCGATTTCCTTTTTCACTATCTTTCGATTTGGTCATTAATTTCCGCCTTTTCTGTTATTCTTGGTAGATGTTTGTGCAGCGGCAAATTTGGGGGTACCTTTATATCCAAGACATGTGTGCGGTGCGGTTGCGGCGGCAGCAGCACCGCCGTTATCTTAATATCCTCTGGGAGGAGGGTTACCCTGACTATTATCGAACTGCGGACATTTTTCATCTCAGGCGGCTCTTTGGGGAGCCCCTGTTGAGAATAGAAGTAAGTATCCTTTTTGTGGTGACACTTTACTGGTACTCTCTGTTCTTTTCTGGTTTTAATTGTCCTCTTTTCCCTTTTTATTTCAGTTGGAGGATGAGGACTGGGGCCAATGAGGTTACTCATTTGCATTGACCCTATTTTATGGAATATACCTTATTTTACCAGATTTTGTGTACTCCCCTTTTACTTTCCTTCACCGCCAGTTCCTTGCTCCCGCCTGTGGTGTTTACGGTTCGTTGCCACGTCTCATTGTTTTCCGAGGCTTCTCCCTTTTTTTTTATTTCTTTATTTCTTTATTTCTTTATTTCTTTATTTCTTTATTTCTTTATTTCTTTATTTCTTTATTTCTTTATTTCTTTATTTCTTTATTTCTTTATTTCTTTATTTCTTTATTTCTTTATTTCTTTATTTCTTTATTTCTTTATTTCTTTATTTCTTTATTTCTTTATTTCTTTATTTCTTTATTTCTTTATTTCTTTATTTCTTTATTTCTTTATTTCTTTATTTCTTTATTTCTTTATTTCTTTATTTCTTTATTTCTTTATTTCTTTATTTCTTTATTTCTTTATTTCTTTATTTCTTTATTTCTTTATTTCTTTATTTCTTTATTTCTTTATTTCTTTATTTCTTTATTTCTTTATTTCTTTATTTCTTTATTTCTTTATTTCTTTATTTCTTTATTTCTTTATTTCTTTATTTCTTTATTTCTTTATTTCTTTATTTCTTTATTTCTTTATTTCTTTATTTCTTTATTTCTTTATTTCTTTATTTCTTTATTTCTTTATTTCTTTATTTCTTTATTTCTTTATTTCTTTATTTCTTTATTTCTTTATTTCTTTATTTCTTTATTTCTTTATTTCTTTATTTCTTTATTTCTTTATTTCTTTATTTCTTTATTTCTTTATTTCTTTATTTCTTTATTTCTTTATTTCTTTATTTCTTTATTTCTTTATTTCTTTATTTCTTTATTTCTTTATTTCTTTATTTCTTTATTTCTTTATTTCTTTATTTCTTTATTTCTTTATTTCTTTATTTCTTTATTTCTTTATTTCTTTATTTCTTTATTTCTTTATTTCTTTATTTCTTTATTTCTTTATTTCTTTATTTCTTTATTTCTTTATTTCTTTATTTCTTTATTTCTTTATTTCTTTATTTCTTTATTTCTTTATTTCTTTATTTCTTTATTTCTTTATTTCTTTATTTCTTTATTTCTTTATTTCTTTATTTCTTTATTTCTTTATTTCTTTATTTCTTTATTTCTTTATTTCTTTATTTCTTTATTTCTTTATTTCTTTATTTCTTTATTTCTTTATTTCTTTATTTCTTTATTTCTTTATTTCTTTATTTCTTTATTTCTTTATTTCTTTATTTCTTTATTTCTTTATTTCTTTATTTCTTTATTTCTTTATTTCTTTATTTCTTTATTTCTTTATTTCTTTATTTCTTTATTTCTTTATTTCTTTATTTCTTTATTTCTTTATTTCTTTATTTCTTTATTTCTTTATTTCTTTATTTCTTTATTTCTTTATTTCTTTATTTCTTTATTTCTTTATTTCTTTATTTCTTTATTTCTTTATTTCTTTATTTCTTTATTTCTTTATTTCTTTATTTCTTTATTTCTTTATTTCTTTATTTCTTTATTTCTTTATTTCTTTATTTCTTTATTTCTTTATTTCTTTATTTCTTTATTTCTTTATTTCTTTATTTCTTTATTTCTTTATTTCTTTATTTCTTTATTTCTTTATTTCTTTATTTCTTTATTTCTTTATTTCTTTATTTCTTTATTTCTTTATTTCTTTATTTCTTTATTTCTTTATTTCTTTATTTCTTTATTTCTTTATTTCTTTATTTCTTTATTTCTTTATTTCTTTATTTCTTTATTTCTTTATTTCTTTATTTCTTTATTTCTTTATTTCTTTATTTCTTTATTTCTTTATTTCTTTATTTCTTTATTTCTTTATTTCTTTATTTCTTTATTTCTTTATTTCTTTATTTCTTTATTTCTTTATTTCTTTATTTCTTTATTTCTTTATTTCTTTATTTCTTTATTTCTTTATTTCTTTATTTCTTTATTTCTTTATTTCTTTATTTCTTTATTTCTTTATTTCTTTATTTCTTTATTTCTTTATTTCTTTATTTCTTTATTTCTTTATTTCTTTATTTCTTTATTTCTTTATTTCTTTATTTCTTTATTTCTTTATTTCTTTATTTCTTTATTTCTTTATTTCTTTATTTCTTTATTTCTTTATTTCTTTATTTCTTTATTTCTTTATTTCTTTATTTCTTTATTTCTTTATTTCTTTATTTCTTTATTTCTTTATTTCTTTATTTCTTTATTTCTTTATTTCTTTATTTCTTTATTTCTTTATTTCTTTATTTCTTTATTTCTTTATTTCTTTATTTCTTTATTTCTTTATTTCTTTATTTCTTTATTTCTTTATTTCTTTATTTCTTTATTTCTTTATTTCTTTATTTCTTTATTTCTTTATTTCTTTATTTCTTTATTTCTTTATTTCTTTATTTCTTTATTTCTTTATTTCTTTATTTCTTTATTTCTTTATTTCTTTATTTCTTTATTTCTTTATTTCTTTATTTCTTTATTTCTTTATTTCTTTATTTCTTTATTTCTTTATTTCTTTATTTCTTTATTTCTTTATTTCTTTATTTCTTTATTTCTTTATTTCTTTATTTCTTTATTTCTTTATTTCTTTATTTCTTTATTTCTTTATTTCTTTATTTCTTTATTTCTTTATTTCTTTATTTCTTTATTTCTTTATTTCTTTATTTCTTTATTTCTTTATTTCTTTATTTCTTTATTTCTTTATTTCTTTATTTCTTTATTTCTTTATTTCTTTATTTCTTTATTTCTTTATTTCTTTATTTCTTTATTTCTTTATTTCTTTATTTCTTTATTTCTTTATTTCTTTATTTCTTTATTTCTTTATTTCTTTATTTCTTTATTTCTTTATTTCTTTATTTCTTTATTTCTTTATTTCTTTATTTCTTTATTTCTTTATTTCTTTATTTCTTTATTTCTTTATTTCTTTATTTCTTTATTTCTTTATTTCTTTATTTCTTTATTTCTTTATTTCTTTATTTCTTTATTTCTTTATTTCTTTATTTCTTTATTTCTTTATTTCTTTATTTCTTTATTTCTTTATTTCTTTATTTCTTTATTTCTTTATTTCTTTATTTCTTTATTTCTTTATTTCTTTATTTCTTTATTTCTTTATTTCTTTATTTCTTTATTTCTTTATTTCTTTATTTCTTTATTTCTTTATTTCTTTATTTCTTTATTTCTTTATTTCTTTATTTCTTTATTTCTTTATTTCTTTATTTCTTTATTTCTTTATTTCTTTATTTCTTTATTTCTTTATTTCTTTATTTCTTTATTTCTTTATTTCTTTATTTCTTTATTTCTTTATTTCTTTATTTCTTTATTTCTTTATTTCTTTATTTCTTTATTTCTTTATTTCTTTATTTCTTTATTTCTTTATTTCTTTATTTCTTTATTTCTTTATTTCTTTATTTCTTTATTTCTTTATTTCTTTATTTCTTTATTTCTTTATTTCTTTATTTCTTTATTTCTTTATTTCTTTATTTCTTTATTTCTTTATTTCTTTATTTCTTTATTTCTTTATTTCTTTATTTCTTTATTTCTTTATTTCTTTATTTCTTTATTTCTTTATTTCTTTATTTCTTTATTTCTTTATTTCTTTATTTCTTTATTTCTTTATTTCTTTATTTCTTTATTTCTTTATTTCTTTATTTCTTTATTTCTTTATTTCTTTATTTCTTTATTTCTTTATTTCTTTATTTCTTTATTTCTTTATTTCTTTATTTCTTTATTTCTTTATTTCTTTATTTCTTTATTTCTTTATTTCTTTATTTCTTTATTTCTTTATTTCTTTATTTCTTTATTTCTTTATTTCTTTATTTCTTTATTTCTTTATTTCTTTATTTCTTTATTTCTTTATTTCTTTATTTCTTTATTTCTTTATTTCTTTATTTCTTTATTTCTTTATTTCTTTATTTCTTTATTTCTTTATTTCTTTATTTCTTTATTTCTTTATTTCTTTATTTCTTTATTTCTTTATTTCTTTATTTCTTTATTTCTTTATTTCTTTATTTCTTTATTTCTTTATTTCTTTATTTCTTTATTTCTTTATTTCTTTATTTCTTTATTTCTTTATTTCTTTATTTCTTTATTTCTTTATTTCTTTATTTCTTTATTTCTTTATTTCTTTATTTCTTTATTTCTTTATTTCTTTATTTCTTTATTTCTTTATTTCTTTATTTCTTTATTTCTTTATTTCTTTATTTCTTTATTTCTTTATTTCTTTATTTCTTTATTTCTTTATTTCTTTATTTCTTTATTTCTTTATTTCTTTATTTCTTTATTTCTTTATTTCTTTATTTCTTTATTTCTTTATTTCTTTATTTCTTTATTTCTTTATTTCTTTATTTCTTTATTTCTTTATTTCTTTATTTCTTTATTTCTTTATTTCTTTATTTCTTTATTTCTTTATTTCTTTATTTCTTTATTTCTTTATTTCTTTATTTCTTTATTTCTTTATTTCTTTATTTCTTTATTTCTTTATTTCTTTATTTCTTTATTTCTTTATTTCTTTATTTCTTTATTTCTTTATTTCTTTATTTCTTTATTTCTTTATTTCTTTATTTCTTTATTTCTTTATTTCTTTATTTCTTTATTTCTTTATTTCTTTATTTCTTTATTTCTTTATTTCTTTATTTCTTTATTTCTTTATTTCTTTATTTCTTTATTTCTTTATTTCTTTATTTCTTTATTTCTTTATTTCTTTATTTCTTTATTTCTTTATTTCTTTATTTCTTTATTTCTTTATTTCTTTATTTCTTTATTTCTTTATTTCTTTATTTCTTTATTTCTTTATTTCTTTATTTCTTTATTTCTTTATTTCTTTATTTCTTTATTTCTTTATTTCTTTATTTCTTTATTTCTTTATTTCTTTATTTCTTTATTTCTTTATTTCTTTATTTCTTTATTTCTTTATTTCTTTATTTCTTTATTTCTTTATTTCTTTATTTCTTTATTTCTTTATTTCTTTATTTCTTTATTTCTTTATTTCTTTATTTCTTTATTTCTTTATTTCTTTATTTCTTTATTTCTTTATTTCTTTATTTCTTTATTTCTTTATTTCTTTATTTCTTTATTTCTTTATTTCTTTATTTCTTTATTTCTTTATTTCTTTATTTCTTTATTTCTTTATTTCTTTATTTCTTTATTTCTTTATTTCTTTATTTCTTTATTTCTTTATTTCTTTATTTCTTTATTTCTTTATTTCTTTATTTCTTTATTTCTTTATTTCTTTATTTCTTTATTTCTTTATTTCTTTATTTCTTTATTTCTTTATTTCTTTATTTCTTTATTTCTTTATTTCTTTATTTCTTTATTTCTTTATTTCTTTATTTCTTTATTTCTTTATTTCTTTATTTCTTTATTTCTTTATTTCTTTATTTCTTTATTTCTTTATTTCTTTATTTCTTTATTTCTTTATTTCTTTATTTCTTTATTTCTTTATTTCTTTATTTCTTTATTTCTTTATTTCTTTATTTCTTTATTTCTTTATTTCTTTATTTCTTTATTTCTTTATTTCTTTATTTCTTTATTTCTTTATTTCTTTATTTCTTTATTTCTTTATTTCTTTATTTCTTTATTTCTTTATTTCTTTATTTCTTTATTTCTTTATTTCTTTATTTCTTTATTTCTTTATTTCTTTATTTCTTTATTTCTTTATTTCTTTATTTCTTTATTTCTTTATTTCTTTATTTCTTTATTTCTTTATTTCTTTATTTCTTTATTTCTTTATTTCTTTATTTCTTTATTTCTTTATTTCTTTATTTCTTTATTTCTTTATTTCTTTATTTCTTTATTTCTTTATTTCTTTATTTCTTTATTTCTTTATTTCTTTATTTCTTTATTTCTTTATTTCTTTATTTCTTTATTTCTTTATTTCTTTATTTCTTTATTTCTTTATTTCTTTATTTCTTTATTTCTTTATTTCTTTATTTCTTTATTTCTTTATTTCTTTATTTCTTTATTTCTTTATTTCTTTATTTCTTTATTTCTTTATTTCTTTATTTCTTTATTTCTTTATTTCTTTATTTCTTTATTTCTTTATTTCTTTATTTCTTTATTTCTTTATTTCTTTATTTCTTTATTTCTTTATTTCTTTATTTCTTTATTTCTTTATTTCTTTATTTCTTTATTTCTTTATTTCTTTATTTCTTTATTTCTTTATTTCTTTATTTCTTTATTTCTTTATTTCTTTATTTCTTTATTTCTTTATTTCTTTATTTCTTTATTTCTTTATTTCTTTATTTCTTTATTTCTTTATTTCTTTATTTCTTTATTTCTTTATTTCTTTATTTCTTTATTTCTTTATTTCTTTATTTCTTTATTTCTTTATTTCTTTATTTCTTTATTTCTTTATTTCTTTATTTCTTTATTTCTTTATTTCTTTATTTCTTTATTTCTTTATTTCTTTATTTCTTTATTTCTTTATTTCTTTATTTCTTTATTTCTTTATTTCTTTATTTCTTTATTTCTTTATTTCTTTATTTCTTTATTTCTTTATTTCTTTATTTCTTTATTTCTTTATTTCTTTATTTCTTTATTTCTTTATTTCTTTATTTCTTTATTTCTTTATTTCTTTATTTCTTTATTTCTTTATTTCTTTATTTCTTTATTTCTTTATTTCTTTATTTCTTTATTTCTTTATTTCTTTATTTCTTTATTTCTTTATTTCTTTATTTCTTTATTTCTTTATTTCTTTATTTCTTTATTTCTTTATTTCTTTATTTCTTTATTTCTTTATTTCTTTATTTCTTTATTTCTTTATTTCTTTATTTCTTTATTTCTTTATTTCTTTATTTCTTTATTTCTTTATTTCTTTATTTCTTTATTTCTTTATTTCTTTATTTCTTTATTTCTTTATTTCTTTATTTCTTTATTTCTTTATTTCTTTATTTCTTTATTTCTTTATTTCTTTATTTCTTTATTTCTTTATTTCTTTATTTCTTTATTTCTTTATTTCTTTATTTCTTTATTTCTTTATTTCTTTATTTCTTTATTTCTTTATTTCTTTATTTCTTTATTTCTTTATTTCTTTATTTCTTTATTTCTTTATTTCTTTATTTCTTTATTTCTTTATTTCTTTATTTCTTTATTTCTTTATTTCTTTATTTCTTTATTTCTTTATTTCTTTATTTCTTTATTTCTTTATTTCTTTATTTCTTTATTTCTTTATTTCTTTATTTCTTTATTTCTTTATTTCTTTATTTCTTTATTTCTTTATTTCTTTATTTCTTTATTTCTTTATTTCTTTATTTCTTTATTTCTTTATTTCTTTATTTCTTTATTTCTTTATTTCTTTATTTCTTTATTTCTTTATTTCTTTATTTCTTTATTTCTTTATTTCTTTATTTCTTTATTTCTTTATTTCTTTATTTCTTTATTTCTTTATTTCTTTATTTCTTTATTTCTTTATTTCTTTATTTCTTTATTTCTTTATTTCTTTATTTCTTTATTTCTTTATTTCTTTATTTCTTTATTTCTTTATTTCTTTATTTCTTTATTTCTTTATTTCTTTATTTCTTTATTTCTTTATTTCTTTATTTCTTTATTTCTTTATTTCTTTATTTCTTTATTTCTTTATTTCTTTATTTCTTTATTTCTTTATTTCTTTATTTCTTTATTTCTTTATTTCTTTATTTCTTTATTTCTTTATTTCTTTATTTCTTTATTTCTTTATTTCTTTCTTTCTTTATTTC